>JAZGLO010003622.1:857500-1457500 GCA_036873155.1 Biomphalaria sudanica
AGTAAAGTATAAATTTATCTGAAATTCGTCCTATTAAACTGGAAGAACTTGCTGATCCAAGAACAACAATGTGACATTGTTAGATGGCAATATTTGGCATTGCATTAGAGAGTTATTAGATATGGCAATAGATATTTTAAAAAATCGAGAGAATCGAAATGCATTATGGGTAATAAAATCTCGATTCGTGCAAGAGAATGGCTACGGTAGTCTTTCTTGATTGTAAGATCAATAATCGTGTGTTTTTCTCGAAATTTCGTCAGCCTTTCGCAGATTAGATCAACAAACTCTAATTCCAGGAGTGACTTTGAGAGTCAAAGTGGGACGACCTGACCACGCCCAGCTTTTGAAGACGCTCGAAGCCCCCAAGTTCATCTCAAGAGTTTGGTAACTTAAATAAGAATAGGAAATAGCTGAAATTTCTCTAAAAAAAATCTTTAAATGTCTATTCTGGGACCAAACATAAAGTCCCTGTGTGTTGACTTCATCATACTAGTTCGACACTCACGAATAATCAGCCCCTGACTCCGCGTAGTTCCGAAAGCAGTGTTGTTGTTTTTTTTATGAAATTATGTTGGATCATTTTTGGAATGTACAGAAGGCATGCAAATACAAACTAAATAAATAACCTGAACCTCTTCTACCTGATATGCTTCAGAAAAAGTATAAACATAAAAGGGTAGACTAATTAACTTGACACGGTAAGTCTGAGTAGAGGGACCTGCAAAGCTTTACACACAATCCTGATGCAGACTGAACGCAATGGATGTCTAAAGAATGAATGACTCCCGCATCGCTAAAAGGACTTCTTCCTTCACCTCCATCTAACGCGGATGAAAAGTCCAAGATGGTCAGAAGAGCAAGACACCCTCAAAGCATCAGTGAGCGCTTTTCACTTACATCAAGAATAAGGAAGCAAATGATAGAGCACCTTTGCGGCCCTGTGAGAGCTGGCGCGAAATTTCCCGAGGACGAGAAAACAGCCTTGACGGAAGAAAAATGACAGATGATATAATAAAAGCAACACTGGATTCAGAAGCAGTGGTTGACCCTGTGAACTTTCCAGGTTCATATAGGCATCACAAGTCACGTGAGAAGATCTCGAAGTGCAGCGCAGGCTAACCTATACTGCCTTAAGGCTAACAAAAGTGTGAATCAATATGGACGAGTTCTGCATGTAAATGTAGTTTGGCTTTAAATTGGTTCCAAATTTTTTAAACTCAATCTTTTGCACATGGAATTGATTTATTTTGTTTAAATGCAAAGTGAAAATGTTTTGTTTTTCAAACTAGAATGCGAACCATAAAATTCAATTCCACTAAATTTGGCACAATCGCACTGCCACCAATTTCTTTTGGAACAAAGTTTGTTTTTCTGACTTTGTTTTCTTTCATTGTATCCCCTCCCCCCCCCCTTTTTTTTTTCTATTTTTAACAATTTTTTTTTTACGGTTACTAGTCTGATAAGAAAAACTTGTTTGACTTCGGCAAAACTTGGTTAGTAGGACAAATAGGTTACCTCAGTTGATATCTGTACTTTGTATTCTCATTAGCAATGCACTTTTTTTTTTACAATACCTCTATTAAAGTCAGAACTTCATAGAACCTTCAGAAACCTGGATCCAAGAACCTGGAAAGCTAATCACAAAAAAGACTCTAACAATTTTCCGAGCAGTTGATTTATATCGCTGATAAAGGAATATACTAGCTCGTTGGCCACACAGGGAAAACTCTAGTTTGACCGTTTTCAATGAGGACCTTATATTGTGACCGTAGAATTTAAGTTTGCGTTTTTTTTTACAGTGGTTAGCAGGTCATCGTGGGGCCCGATTGCTGTCTTAATCCTGTTTCTAATCTCTTCATTCGTTATGCGGTCTTTGTAAGTGACACCCAAGATCTTTCTGTAGTATTTTAGTTCCTTTGCTAGGATCCTCTTCTCGAGATCTGCAGTCAGCGTCCAAGATAAGTAAGCATGTCAGAATGTGGCCGTGACCAGGGTGATTATAGTGTCGAGGGCTATGGTTTTGTCTTTCAGATTGTTTTCAGTTTTGTAAGTGCTGTTGTGTACTGTGCAATTCTGGTCAGTAATGAACCTCATTAACCAATCGTAAACAAACAACATTTAGCCACGTGGTTCTCTGTCTCTTCTATACTAATTACGTAGTCCATAAAGGCTGTCACGTGATACGTTTTTTTCATTGTTTTATCAGTATTATCACGTGGCTAAATGTTATTTGTTTACGATTGGTGCATGAGGTCCATTCGGGTTTGGTTCCCTCATCTGAGACAAATGCTCCGGTATTTAAAACCACTGACACTTTTCAGCTTTTCGCATCCATTACTGATGTCCATTTTATTACCTTGCTGGCTGTTGGTCATAATTTGTTGTTGTTTTTTGGGTATTGAATTGCATGCATCCTGCGATGTCCTCTTTAATATTTATAAATAATTACTTTGCGCATTTAAACAAATAAATCCAATTTTTCGAGGTCCTATATTTGACATTGAGTTCACTTATTACCTGGTCAACGCTTTATTAGTACGTTAAGTTGCAAGTAGGCAAAACGATCAATCGCCAATGTTTCCCCTAACATAATTTAAGTCATTGGTTAATATGCATGACTAAATGCATGACGCGTAGGACGTAATCATCTTCTTTTTTGAACAAACGTCTGTATTATATAAGATAAGATAGATGCCATATAGTCATTAGACATTAGTAACCAGAAGAAATTCATAGATATGAGACCAACAAAACAAAAGTGTATTTATGGGAGTCTGAGCCCAGAACTATCAGCTTCAATCATATACCTTCAGCCCTTACATCTTTAATACACGTGGCTCTAAAAGAGGGATATGTATTTATATATTGACACAGTTTTGTCTCAACTTTTCAGCAGACTGACACACTTTCTGTGTAACAACACACATACACACATATTTTGTTCTAGTTTTTCAGTTACTAGTGGCGTCTATTATGTATATATGCTAGTGTTATGAGTTTGTTCTAGTCTACAGTAGATCATGGCTGTGAGCTGTCAACCGAGTTTCTACAAGCTAGTCTCCATCAGTCCAGGTAAAGAAAGAAAGTTGGAGAAGTTTCCAAGGTCACAGTCCAGACTTCCTGGCCACCTACCAACTTATATGGCAATTGGTCACGCGGACCAACTCTGCCTTCACTCATTTTTTTTTTTTTACTAAAGTACTGAAGGAAAGAAACAATGTCACAAAACTACCACACACATACACATAATAACGTTTCCATTATTTTTTTCATTACCTTATAAATTAAAGTGGTTTTTTTGTTTTTTTTTCCACCATTTTTTTTGGCCTATTTTGAAATTGAAAACCTTGAAATTTTGTTCTTTATAATTTCAGAAGTTATCATAATTAAGCTTACTCTTTATTTTTTTCTACATTGGAATCCTTCCATGATGTGGGTCACAAGGTACAGTGCGCTCCCCTCTCTCGACAACCCTCGTTCCTAACTATTTCACACACACACACACACACACACACACATATATATATATATATATATATATATATATATATATATATATATATATATATATATATATATATATATATATATATATATATATCATGGGCGTAGCCAGGATTTTTTTTCGGGGGGGGGGGATTTTTTTCTTCCCCCCCCCCTAAACGCTCCCCCCCCTTTTGGGGAAACAAATATTTATATGTATGTATGTGTGTGTGTGTACATAATCTTTATTACATTCTGACTCTTCATTCTTTCAGAAGACGTTTATTGTACCCTAGAATAGGTTCTTCCTGGAGTTAGTGGAAAAATTGTAGACTCCTCGCCATCGCCCGAAAGGATGTCTGGGGAAGCGCTAGGAGCTCCCCCAGCGCGAGGCGAAGCCCCGCCGCCAAGCACTATTTCTGGTTTTGAAAGCCAACAAAATACATATTCTGAGGTATCTACTGTGCATTTTCCTGCTATTAAAAAGGTTTATTTCAAAACCTAATGTGCTATTCTTACTGACTTAGACCCTCCCGCGACGTTCGGCGCATTTGCCGTCAAGCTGTTTCCACAAAAATCTGTCACTGGTAATGTCGGAAGCCTCTTCCCACCTGCTCCGAGGATCTCCATGAATGTGTGGCGCCAAGTTGTACTAGGATGTCATCGCAACTCTTATTATGCGTAATTCATTTTGTCAGAGAACATGTCCCGCAAACCTCATGCGACGCTCTGTTACAATCTTACTTTGAGGTCGACTCCCAGTTCGGCATAGGATTTCCGATCTCTTAAACTGAATCCTAAAATCTGTCTTAGCCATCTTTGTTGAGCCGCATTTATTGTTTTTCAATTTCGGCACATGACTATTCCCTGCACTCTATTAATGGAGCCCCGCCACTGGTAGAAATATGTAACCTCTCTTGAATACGCTCTTGGAATTAGGTGACTGTAGTTTGCATTAGATTTTATATCGAAAAGGGAAGTTTTATCGTCAAAATCATCTGTTGATTTTTTTTTTAAATTCAAAACCCCATTTAGCTACGGTAATAGAATTTAGTAACTGTAGTTTGCTTTAGAATAATATTGAAGATAGAGGTTTTCCACCTCAAAATGCTCTGTAGGGGGATCTTAAACTCAAAACCATCTGGAGGGGTTTTAAACTTTTAAAAAAAGCCATCTGTAGGAGAGGGGTTTAAACTCAAAACCCCCAATTGTATTGGCTACGCTCTAATAATTTTAGTGTGTAATTTGCTTTTTTTATATTGAAGAGGTATTTTTTTAGCATCAAAACCCTCTGAAGTGGGGTTTAAACTCAAAACCCCTTATGGCAACGCTCATAGATTTTAAAGTGTGTAATTTGCTTTTTTTATATTGAAGAGATATTTTAAGCTTCAAACTCCACTGGAGGAAAGTTTAAACTCAAAACCCCTTTGACTACACTCAATGAATTTCGAGTGTATAGTTTTTAATATTAAAGAGGTATTTTTTACCGTAAAACCCCGCTGAAGGCGTTTAAACTCAAAACTGAGTCAAAATAAATTTAGCTACGCTCATAACATTTTGAGTGCATAAATTGCTTTTTTTTATACCGGGTATTGAAGACGTATCTTTAAGGTTCAAACCCTACTGAAGAGGGGATGGGGGTTAACTCAAAACCCCTTTGGCTACGCTCATAGAATTTTGAGTGTGTAATTTTCCTTTTTTATATTGAAGAGGGGGTTTAAATATCAAAATCTTCCTTAACTGTGCTCGTGAAATGTGGGGGATTGTCGTTTGCATTTTTTTTTTGTTTTGTGTTATAGAAGAGGGGAATTTAACTGCGAAAACCCCTGGTTGGGGGGTTTTAAACTCAAAACCCCCTGGTAGGAGGTTTTAAACTCAAAACCCCCTAGTAGGGGGTTTTAAACTCAAAACCTCCTTTGCTGTGCTAGGGCAAGTGATAGTTTAGTCTTAAAATCTTTCGGTGTATTAATACAATCAAAGAAAAAATGATATATATATATATTATATTATTTTTAAAAAAATGGTGCCGGTACTCAGTGATTGATTGCCTAACTTTTAACTACTAATAAATTAACAATAAACGTTGCAATACAAGAAAAGTTATATTTTTCCCCACATTGAAAAAGGCTTAGGTACGCCGTACTTTTTTTTTATATAATGCATTAAAATATCAAAACCTTCTTTATGATCTGCTCATCAAATATGAAAAAGATCCACAGGGGCCGGCTACGAGTTCATGATATATTCATGAAATAAAAGTTGCAATGCTTTACATGTTTATGAGTCTCAAATCAATGAGATTAATAAATACTGCAGTTCATAATGTCACAACACGGTACAAGCCTTTGAAAAAAAAGAAAAGACTTTGATGGTTGAAAGACTAAACGAAATGATCAAACACTTGACAGCATTCGGACAAACTGATATGACTTACATTTGCTAAGCAAAATATTGTGTTTTTTTTTATTCTAGGCTTGTTTTTTGTTTTCTCCTTAAAGGTTAGTACAGATGAGCACCCCTGGCCTACTTGTAGGAGGGAGCATATATTTTCAGTACAAGGTCAAAGTTGTTTACATCCTAAAAGTGGGGTCAGATTATTCGCGTAAAGGAATGGCGGGAGTGAGTGGTGTTGCTGAGCCGCATGCTATCCCCCCCCCCCCGCTGCCCAACATTAAATGCAGATTGTTTCTAGAGGTAGCGAAACTGTCCCTTTATATTTGCACTAACACTCGTGTACGGATCTAGACTTTGCCCACAGCACTGTGAGCGCGCGAAGTTCACGAGATAAGAGTTCAGAATAGCTGTCACGTGACAGTGCATGCCTTTGTGGTCTCTCAATGCTGTAAGATTCGCAGTTTGATCGTCAGTTTGTTGTACGATTTTATTTTAATTCTCAACATTGAATAACAGCCCTCTACTTTGTTGTTACTCGTATTGTTTCCTTATTAGCGAACTCGATCTAATGAAGGATTCTGTTCTTTTATATTTTACAGACTTTCGTATTGAAAAAGAAAATTGCATAGCGCACTTAGCATGACTTTGTTGATCTGTTTATATTTGTGTGTTTTAGGCATTTAGTCTAGAGACGCACCATAGTGGACGGCCTTTCAATGTGACATCTAGTGACGTCACGGGTAGTGGGGTTTGAGCTTATTCAGTTGGTGTTAGGAATTCCAGGTGGCATCTTATTACGGACAGAGACTCGACTGTGGCCTTTATGCATTAAACTTTATTCAAGTATCTAACGGTCTGGACTTAGTCCGTACATCTTGTTCATGAGTAGTTTTAAATGCATCTGATACGCTCGTACAAGAAACTCAAACATTCTTCTGAGTAATCTGTTGAAGCCAGACAGCCATCATACAAACTACAAGACAAAGCCTGTGACATGGGTTTGTTTGTTTGTTTGTTTGTTATTGTTTGGAAGAAGAATTCCGTTGAAGTTCTAAGATGTCATTCAACTGAGTTTACATTTTGCCCATGTTTAAATCATTCACTGGCATTGCAAGTTATAGAACATATGATGGCAGTGTAAACTGCAAGTGGATAAAGTTACAATTACTTGAAATAAAGTTTCTATTGTAGTTGATAAGATTTTGAATAAATTCGTGAAATACGACCAGTGTCTAGATAGGTATGTAAACTAATGCCTTTTTTTTCCTTCTCATTCTTATCTCCGACGGCTCCGTTGAATGTGAAGTAAAAAAAAAGAAAAAAGGAAAGGTATTTTAGTGTTTGTATATATGAAGATACAGAGATCTAAATTGAGGTACGAATGTCTCCATTTGTTGCATCGGCCGTTAAAGAAAAGGTATTTATCTTTACGGGCTGCTAGAATGCCCTGGTCAACGTATTGTGGAATTAGATGTTATAATGTAGACTATCATTGCATAATTTTTTTAAAATGCTTCTGGTTAAAATAAAAAAGCTAGTAATTTAAATCATCAATCACCAATGCACGATTCCATAAACCAGCTGATACACACGCTTCGTTACGGTGAAACACGTAATTGAGGGGATTTTATTTTTAACTAGTAATGCCCCCATAGAACTAGTGACCTATACCTAAAACAATTGGTTGCAGTCAATCAAACCAAGCAAAATATATACTTTAAAAAAATGAGCTTAAAAAGGGAAAGTACGCACAATTGCTACCATATCTTTTTTTTATGTTGCAAGATTTATCTCTCTTTTTATATAACACACAAATTACCAAATTACCACAAATTAGTTAACTAACTTTTTTTTTGTATTGGTTCGTGTGTTACCTCCGACGATGTACAAATACACACAAAGTTTGAACTTGATCTTGGAATGGTAAGTAGGAGAAATAACGTGTACAAGAATTCACCCAGACAGACAGTGAGTTGACATAAGCTTTGTAACAAAAAAATAGATGGGGATTAGTTAGGTCTGTATCATACTTTTATCAAGCATGTAGGAAAGAAAACTGTGTAGCCGAAAATTTAGAAAGAATTTTGTTTTCTTCTTTAAAGGGATTCGACGTCACGGCTGACTGGACAAACAAAAGATTTGGAGCAGAAAAGGGCAACAGCGTCACGTAGTCCCCGACATACTTAGAGCCGGCACGACGGAATCTGATGTAAACATTGAGTTCACGTGTAACTCGATCACTCAGTAAATAGTGTAACAAATGTTCCTTCTTCGTAGAATCATTTACCGCTTGTAAACGCATAACGCTTGTAAACGCATACCGCTTGTAAACGCATACCGCTTGTAAACGCATAACGCTTGTAAACGCATACCGCTTGTAAACGCATAACGCTTGTAAACGCATAACGCTTGTAAACGCATAACGCTTGTACACGCATACCGCTTGTAAACGCATAACGCTTGTACACGCATACCGCTTGTAAACGCATACCGCTTGTAAACGCATACCGCTTGTAAACGCATACCGCTTGTAAACGCATAACGCTTGTACACGCATACCGCTTGTAAACGGATACCGCTTGTAAACGCATAACGCTTGTAAATGCATAACGCTTGTAAACGCATACAGTTGCTAAACACACGTAGCAAAAGCTGTTTAAAATTAGCAGTATAATTAAACATACGGCATTTTTTAAAACTTTTGATTATACCAGTAAATCAGAATAAAGTCATTGTAAACCCCCCCCCCACACACACACACACCGTTTTCATAGGCTGAATGTGACAAAAAAGTATTTAGTCATTTAGTATGTATCAGGGTATTGACAAAAAAAGCAGTGTAATACAGATACAATTATAAATACACAACGAATGCCAAGTAAAATTATGTAAAAATTTTATAAAATTATTTTTGATCTCAAAAATATTTTTCTTTCAATAGCCCTTGTGAGTCCCTATTGGTCATAGATTAAGTGCATTGAACCCTTTCTCGCCATGGTTGCTGGGTTATACTATAGCATATCCTGACTCTTCTATTACAATGATACAAACTAGCGATAGGCCCAACCAAAAGTGCCTTGAATGTATATAAGTTTATCAAAGAGCTCTTGTTCATACAACATACAACATACCAAAGAATGGCAAATGAGTGTGTACTTAATAAGCCCTAATGTAGTTATTCTTTGATTTGGTCTATGTAACCATAATGTAAAAGTCTTTATGCTATAAATCTCTTGCAAAAATTGCTTAAAGATTCGACAGGCGCCACGTTTGATATAATAAAGGCTGACATCAGAGGCGGGCTAGCTGTATGGATATTAGGGCCGGTGGGCCGACGTCGAAAGGTTGCTTGGAGTTGCGGTAAGATTTCAGAATATTCTCTTTAAAAATTGGCCAGTGGAGCTCTGTGATTGGTCTTGCATTTCCTTTTATTAAATATCTTTTTACAGACTTACACTTTATACCAACCTAACACGTTTTCTTTGTAATGTAACTGTTTGAACAGTGCTTCACATGAGCATAATTCCGTTTAACATATCTAACAATAAAAGGCATTTGTTTCGCAAACTCACATTTCTTTATGAAAAGTCCCGAACAAGACACTGGCCCCAAAATACCCTTATAGAAAGAAAACTATATGGGGAGCTCCATGATTTGGAAACCAAAAGTTCATCTCATGTATTGGTCTAGTCATCTGAACGATCCACCATAAGAAAATGAACGAGGAAGAAGAAGAAGTAAAGTCACATATGATTTACATTAGAAAGACCATAGACGATTCATAATGAAACAATTCAATATAAGGTTGCCCTTGTAAACACTGAGATTCTATTTAGTCTACCATCCCACGTACATGTCAAAATGCAAGAAGTTATGTAAAGCCACTTAAGCAAGAGCTCAGTTCTCGAAGCATTATCAAACTCTACATATTATGAGGACTGGTACGTATGGATACCAATATCACCTCTCACAACGTCATCGCAGGAGACTTCAACGCAAAGTCTCAACAGTGGGGCTATGATTCAACTGACTCGTCGGGACATAAAGTCCATGAACTCCTCAATAATTCTAATTTGTTCTGTCTGCAAAATAAACATACTCCTCCAACCTTATATCACACCGGAAATGGCAGCCAATCTAGGCCTGACCTTACCTTAATTACAGCTAATTTAGAATCTCACACACAATTCCAAGTCCTGGACGACATTGGGAGCGACCATAGACCCATATTAGTCACAATAGCCCTCTCAGAGGCCAGTGGTGTAACCCCAAAAATTCCGCGGAAGTGGAGCTACACCAAGGCGAACTGGCCAGCGTACGAGGCAGCAGTCGACACTGCCCTTATGAATTTAGCAGTGGAGGATAGCGACGTCGATACCATATACGGCGAATTAACAGCAGCTATGTTGGGTGCGGCCAAGAGGTTTGTCCCGCGGACTTACCCCGGCGTAAGGCAGAAACGTGTGTGGTCTCAGGAATTGAATAAGCTGGTCCTGAGACGTAAGCGAGCCCGGAGACTTGCTGAACGGAAGGGTACCCCTGAAATCCGGCGGGAGTACAATCGGCTCTGCAGAGCCACGAGTGAATTGGCCCGACGTGTCCGGTCGGACCATTGGAACACTGCCTGCGCCGGGATGGATCTTCGGGACTCCTCGAAAGCCTGGCGTCTTCTGCGAAACCTAGAGGCCAAAGACACAGCGCGGACGGCTGCCCCTCTATTGTCACCCAGAGGGCCCGTCTCTACGGTAACCGAAATGGCCGGCTTGTTGAATCGATATTTTGCAAAAATCAGCAAGCCCGAAAATAAGTCAGCCATGTCCAAAGCCCTCAACAAAGAACGTAAAAGGCTCGAGAGGGAGCCAGATGAGCCTGAAAGCCAAGCAACGTGCAATGCGCCCTTCTGTCGTGCTGAGCTGGATAGAGCGATTGCAAAGTGTAAAAACAGAAAAGCTCCGGGGCCAGACAAGGTTACCCCCGAGATGGTAAAACACCTTGGGGGCATTGCAAGAGGTAAACTCCTGGAGTTTATGAATCGAACCTGGGCAGAGTCCAGACTGCCCGGGGCCTGGAAGAGTGCTATCATTGTACCAGTCCTTAAGAAAGGAAAAGACGCGAGTAACGTGGAGTCCTACAGACCCATTTCACTAACCTCAACGCTTGGCAAAGTTGCTGAACGAATGGTTAACGAGCGGCTAGTGTGGTCCTTTGAGAGTGCCGGTATCCTGGCGCCAGAGCAGGCCGGCTTTAGGGCAGGCTTGAGCCCGATCGACCAGGTCACAACATTCGCACAGGAAGTGGCCGATGGGTTCCAGAGGTCCGAGAGCACATACGCAGTATTCATAGACCTAAAACAGGCTTACGACCGAGTGTGGAAGCAAGGCCTCTATCTAAAGTTAAGAGCCATGTGTGTGCGGGGCAAGATATACAATTGGATACAATCCTTTCTGTCAGGGAGGAGCACACGTACAAGATACCAGCACTCCCTTAGCAAGCCAAAACAACAACTAAATGGCCTGCCTCAGGGCTCCGCCCTGTCCTGTACACTTTTCATGGCCTTTCTGAACGATTTGCCCAGCTCACTAAGGTCAAAAAAGCTGCTATATGCTGATGACATTGTCCTCTGGTCAACCGGGAAGAAAGCCGACCAAATTCAGGCGGCACTTCAAGCAGACCTCCAAACCATATCCTCGTATTGCGACAAATGGCAGATTCTGATAAACGTTGCCAAAACGACCTGGTCCCTGTTCAGCCTAGGGATCGACATTCTCAAGGCTCCATTCGAGCTTCAACTCGGTGGGCTGCGACTCTTACGTGAAAATACGCCAAAATATCTAGGGGTTACCCTAGATAGAAAACTGTCAATGCTCCAGCATGTCCAGGATGTTGAAAGAAAAGCCTCGGAGAAGTTAGCGTTACTAAGAAAGCTGGCCAGCACAAAGTGGGGTGCCAAAGCTGACATGCTACGCACATTGTACCTCGGGGCAGTCAGATCACAAATCGAATATAGCTATACAGTTCAAGTATACGCTAGCAAGACTGCCCTCGAATCACTCGACCGAGTACAAGCACAGGCTCTAAGGTTCATTAGTGGCACCTTTCGGACAAGCCCAACAAACGCTGCTGAAATATTTACTAACGTGGCGCCCCTATATCTTAGGAGGGAGAGGGCAGTACTCATGGCCTACGAGCGCTATAAAAGGGGCGACTCTAGGCTACCCACCTCTATCTTAGTGCGTCAGTGGAGAGAGAGGAACCGCATCAAAATGCGATCGTTCCTCCATATAGCGGCCAATTTGACAAAAACAGCTGGACTCTCCACCGACAGAATACCTATTAGGAGGATTAGTGCGTGCCCCCCGTGGAGGAGATTGCCGGCCCCACAAATAAATCTGTCCCTTTTAGGGCAAGAGGGAGCCACCAAGAGGCGATTACCACCTGCCATATTAAAAAATTTGGCATATTCAACAATAAAATCCTACCCATCGGATGCCATTTTCTGCTACACTGATGGGTCGGTAATGAGGGACCCCGATAGATCGGGGTATGGGGCCCTTATAGTATACCCCGACCGGACTGAACAAGACAGGCTCTCTGGTCCATGCAGCTACGCTGCATGCTCCATGGATGCTGAACTTACAGGGATAACTAGAGCGTTCGAGGCCATTAGGGCCCGAATGCTCCAAAAAGAAACTAGCGCCACTACAGTGGTGCTGGTCACCGACTCTCGCTCCAGTCTCCTAGTTATGGGTGGCGGCGGGGGAGGGTCACCCGTAATGGAAGAGGCAGTCGGCGCCGCAGATAACATCCGCCGGGCTATTGGAGCTGTCGTTTTTATGCAGTGGGCGCCTTCACATTGCGGCGTGAAGGGCAATGAAACGGCAGACGCCCTCGCAAGGGAGGGTGCAATGGCAGCCACACACCTCGAAGCACCAAGCACGTACTTACAAGCAACGGCACAAATCCGAGCACTCATTCATGAGAAGTGGTTAAAGTCCTGGGAGGAATCCGACAGAGCACGTAGTGTCTGGCAGCACATGCGTCACCCAGATCGCGACGATCCATGGTGGCGACTGAAGAGGTCAGAGCAATCGATCATTGCACAATGCAGAACGGAACACTGTCCTATAGGGGCATACTTTGCCCGGTTCCGAACGAACTTTGACTCCCGATGCCGCCACTGTGGAGAGAGCGCTGAAACAGTGGCGCATGTCTTGTACGAGTGTCCCCAGCTCCGCGAGCTAAGGGGGGACCTGTCTGTGCAGTCACTCGAACTGTATGGTAGCTATGAGGCACTACGCCGGACGGCTAAGTTTCTTGCCAGAGCACTACGGGAGGATTAGTCCTTCCTGCTCTGATTTTTCAATAGGAGTTCATCTCAGGTACGTATGGATGTCCATCATTAACATATAACACGCCATTTGTTGGGCCGCATGGTGTGGTCATGCCAGGGCCGACATTACAACCAACACCGCTATCGGATGGCATAACGAAGCGGGCGAGTCTGATTAATTAGCAACACGAATAGGCGCTGCATTTGTTGGCCTACTTTATGTAGCAGGTGTTCTATTAATTAGGTCACATACGAGACTAATTAGTAAGTGGTGAATAAGGTGAACAAGAGTTTATCGTGAATCCGCCCTGGCACGTAATCATGACAAAAAACTGAACTACATCCCAAGTTATTGGCTAGTTACTCCCCGCCCTTTAGAGCAGAAATTACAGAGTTACAGGCTAGTTACTCCCCGCCCTTTAGAGCAGAAATTACAGAGTTACAGGCTAGTTACTCCCCGCCTTTTAGAGCAGAAATTACAGTTACAGGCTAGTTACTCCCCGCCTTTTAGAGCAGAAATTACAGAGTTACAGGCTAGTTACTTCCTGCCCTTTAGAGCAGAAATTACCGAGTCACAGGCTAGTTACTCCCTGCCCTTTAGAGCAGAAATTACCGAGTCACTGACTAGTTACTCCCCGCCATTTAGAGAAGAAATTACCTAGTCACTGACTAGTTACTCCCCGCCATTTAGAGAAGAAATTACCTAGTCACAGGCTAGTTACTCCCCGCCCTTTACAGCAGAAATACACAAGAATGATACAATGACAAACCTTAATAAGTAGGCCATTTATTGTAATAATATATATCTTCTGATCTCTTGATTGACCTTGGGATTGAATACAGAACCTGCAGGCCTTAACTCTGACCTTAAATTCGACTTCTTAAATCTGTTTTTTTTTTTGACAGCTGCTACATCTGGGTGATGTTAGGTATCTACATGTATTTAAAAAACACTCCAATGTTACACATATACTCTATATAAAAATAAATGCATATGCAGTGCTTTTGTCTTCATTATAAGACATCAATTAGATCACAAAAGAAACGGTGTCTCCAAACAACAAGACATTTAGGCCACTGATAAGAAATTACGTTTTCGTATTTAACAAATTCTCAAAATAAAACTTTTTGACTCTTTCTTTACTTCATTTCTAATGTTTAGACAAACTGTCCACTTGTCATCTACGTATGGGCAGTGATAGTGTGTCCAATTGAATCTGTCAAGCTGGTAAATGTTTAGTCCAGGAGGAGGACAATCCTCCCTCTTCCATACAACTGATGTGGTGTATCCAGTAGGGAGGAGGGTGTCAAGAACGTTCACTGATTTCTGCTTCTACTAGGTGTAGGTTGAAAGTCTACCGAACGAAAGCCACTCTAGATGTACATCTCTTTAGGGGCCTTTTCTTAAATAAGAAAAAAAAATCTAAGAAAAATACGGTAAATCATAATATTTTTTTTGGCTTACACACAAGAACACACGTACACTCTTACAGTAGAGTCAAGGACTCTTGGAGCTCTAGGTTTATGGAAGCTTGCGTTCATGTCAGTCTGAACTTCCGTCTGGGAAAGATCCAAGCAGATGTACACGTTTCAATCAAGCAATGAAAATTGCAGTCCTAAAAAAAAAGTACAAAAAATCTCGGGATTTTTTTTTTAACCTTACGCCACTTAGCTCAGACATATTTCTTTTTGTAGGAAAGGGACTTTGAGCTTGTTATTCGGCTTGTCCCCCTTGCTGAGTCACCGTCAACAAATCTCCATGACCCAGAGCTCTCTGTCTTCCATTATTCTCTTTCAGAAGAGTCTTGAAGTAAGCAAATAGGTAACTCGGAATATAACTTGGTCTTTGTTCACTTTTAAATGGCTAGAAAAAAAAAGGAATCGATAATAATAATAATAATAGTTTAATTTTTTAAAATGCTGTTAAAATAAATAAACAAATAATAAGAACTATAATAGTTTGATCATTTAATAGTGCTGGTACAACAACAAAAAAAAAAAAATACTAGTAATGTAATATAACTGTAATACTGATGAAGATTGGGATCTTTAGAGAGCCTCTGGGTCCACCCAGCTCTAATGGGTACCTGACAATAGTTGGGGAAAAGTACAGGCGGTTGACCGTTGGTCGTTGTGTTGGCCACATGAAACCCTTGTTAACCGTGAACGACAGAAACAGATTATATGCCACTTAGATCGCAAGGTAGGAAAAGAGAACTGAAACTTACTTTTAATGTAATCTTAATGCATTTGATAATATAAACAAAGAGTTAAGTCTGCAAACTTCGCGTGCAATCCTTAAGTTTTGAACAGTAGTTTATATCTAGTCGTAAAAGTCTTCTTTAATAATTATGCATGAGGCCTGTAAGGGGGGGAAAGTTTCAAAATTGTACTGAGTTTTAAAAAACGTGGCTAATTAATTATTTAAAAAACAAAGAAGAGACCACATCTAAGTCATCAAATCATACAAGCCATAACTAAGTCATCAAATCATACAAGCCAGAGATAAGTCATCAAATCATACAAGCCAGAGCTAAATCAGCAAATCATAAAAGCCAGAGCTAAATCATCAAATCATAAAAGCCAAAGGTAAGTCATCAAATCATAAAAGCCAGAGCTAAGTCGTTTAATTCTAAAGACCAGAAACTAAGTGAACATCAGAAAGTCTTCATTGATCTAATGCTCCTGGGCCTGACATTCACATTGCCGTGATTTAATCTTAGAGTTCACTGGCTATTAAGTTCATTTAACGAATCCAATGCCATGCAAACTGCTTTCAATTTTGAAATGAGCGTAGTTTCTGACGCCCAAGTGTTCGATAACATTGACTGAACCAGGTGGGCTTGACAGTACTTTCCAACAGGTCAGCATAAAGAAAACATTTAATGACCTCCCTTTTTTAAAAAAACTGGAATAAATATTGCATGAGCAGCATGACCAATAAAAAAAAAAACTATTGTTCTCTTGGTGTATTTCTATTGGAATGGGGGTTGGAGAGGTTTAAATTGTGTATGTGTCTATGTGTGTGTGTATGTGTGTGTCTGGGGTGGTCGTGGATAGTGGCAGTGGTTAGGAAGCTCACATGTGACCTCTTCACGTTTCTAGCAGACACATTACTAAATGTATTCAGATTTTCTTAATTATCTTCAGGTTTGATTGGCTTTCAAAACTACAGGATTCTACTTCTAAGCTGTTCTATTTACAAAATACTCATTACCTACCTTAGAGTTTTACTCAGGTAAGCTGCAAGGGGTAAGCCTATAAGACCTAAAATATTTTTGCCTAGACAATAATTTATCGATGGCTTATACACTTATAGGTATTTGTTATGTAGGCTATGTGTCGTCTGTCATGAGGGTCGTCGGCATTCTGCAACATTCAGACTGATGGTGCTTTCTTAACAACGTAACCTGAATCAGGTAGCTTCAAGAGTTGTGGGTAGATTATTTAGTCGAATATAACAGTATCATGGAATGCTTTACCTAGATCTATATAGAACTGATACATTTTTTTAATTTTAAAATTATAATGAGCAGCATGCGTTTAATTACTCAATGTCATCTTTGATTTCAAATACATGCCCAATGATGAATTTTTGACTTGAAGAGGCCCTAGACTTTTTGAGGTATGGGGCCCTTTTGGTGCCCTTTATACGTCCAGTGGAGGTGAGGTGGCTGAGTGGTAAAGCGATTAGCTTCCAAACCGGGCATCCCGGGTTCGAATACTGGTGAACACTTGGATTTTTAGTTTCGGAATCTTTGGGTGCCTCTGAGTCCACCCAGCTCTAATGACAATAGTTGGGGAAAAGTAAAGGCGGTTGGTCGTTGTGCTGGCCACGTGACACCCTCGTTAACCGTAGGCCACAGAAACAGATGACCTTTACGTTACAAGATCTGAAAGGGTAAACTAGAAAAGATAGTGAAAATCTGACACCATAATATTTTAGACCATTCAAAGTTCTGATGCAACTGCTACTTTTTTCTTTTCTGAAAGCGAAAATTATTTTTTTTAAATCACTTATACAAGCAGTTGTTTTTTTCATAAAAATACACCACTTTTACAACTATTCACTATTAATAGTAACAGACATTGGGGGTTCTTTAGTAGGGGAGTTGGTAATCTGCCATATTTTTAACATATTTATGCAAATGGTTTTAGATTTTTTAAATATTTTTTTTATTACATTTGTATTGCTAAGTTATGTAAGTTCTGTCATACTAACTACTACATTTACACACAAAAATATTTACTTTTTTTAAAGGGGGGCCGATTTTGAGTTTATGTTTCTACACAAATTTTCTTTATAACCTTGTTTTTTCTGAAATAATGTGTATTCATTGTTAAAATATTGTCAAACAAATAAATAAATAAAACAAGCAAGCCATCCTGTCACTGGTTTCCTCCCCATGTGATTGGACGAGTTAATAAAAGCGAAGTAATAGGAGAGAGGTAAAGCCACTTCCACTGACCGCAATGTCCAACTTCCAAAGCGATGAAACTAATTATAAATAAAGGCCATCATTAAAACAGCATTAAGATAAGACTGTCACAACAAACTATAACCAAAAAAAAATTCGGCTTAAGTCGAGAAGAAAAAAAAAACAGGAAAAGTTCAAAGTTTAAGCCCTAATCGACCTTGACATTTGACAATTATAATTTATCTAAGCCCTTATAACCTTAAAGATTGTCAAAGCGTGATCTCAGCGAAATGAGCCATTTAAAATAGACCAGTATAAGTAGATGTTGCCTAACTCATTATCCGAATTAAAATGTTGACTAGGTTTAGACTCTAGCACTGGCAGAAAAAAAAAAGTTGAATACATTCATTAGCAGTTACTCACGTATAGACATCCATTCCTGGACTATTTATGTAAGTAAAACCTACAACATATAAATGCGATCGTTTTGTTGATAGATGCATTGTTCTATTTGGGTAACGATTTGGTGTGTGCAATATTTATTACAAAACTTATATCAACTCACTCTGTCTGTCTTTCTGTACACGTTATTTCTCCCACACCCAATGTTGGATCAAGATGAAATTTTGCACAATTATTTCTGTTACCCGAGAACACAAGAATCAATTTTTAAAAAATTAACAAATAAGTTAATTAACGATTAGTAATTAATTATTTTGTTTGCTATCTCAAACAAGGGAAAGAATTTGTAATTGACTGAAGTGGCGGTATAAGCTAAATTAGCCCTCTGTATAAGTCATCGTCATGAAAAATAGGGCGAGACCATAGAAACAATAGATAACTATACAATCTTCCTATCTTATCTTCTATGACACAGACGTTACTTCAAAAAAGAAGATGATTACGCGTCATGCATTTAGTCATACATATTAACCAATGACCTAAATTCTGCCAAGTGACTGTTTTTCCTGGCTAGCTTTCATGTTCATAAGCTCCTAACTAGTAGAGTGATTACCGTGTTGACTTGATAAGGATTGAACCATGACTTCGAATTCATTTCTTTCCCCCTTTTTTAAATGTTTATTAATTTTATTGTTAGTTTAGATCAGGGGTGGGCAACCTTTTTATATCGAGGGCCGCATTTTTTAAAAATTTGGGAATGGAGGGTCGCATATATGTATATATCTTAAAAAGATACGCTCGTTAACTGTGTAGAATGTCTTTTAATTCATATTTACACTGTATTATATTCACGGTTGTTTCTTTTTTTTCACACGCCGCGTTGAAAAAATACAACAAGAGTTAGCAATTTTGGAAACAAATTTTACGATTTTTTAAAATTGCTGTTTCTCTTTTTATATCACAATATCCCCACAAATATCCATTTTTACTTAATGTGCAGTATTTTACTTTTTACACTCGTGCATAATGTTTCGGAACTGTGAAACTATCTTACTAGTTGTTACCCCTGTGACTGCTGTCAAATTAGTCAGTCAACATTGACCAGTGATTATACTTGTTTAGTTTCCACAAAAAAATGTTTGCTCACTGAATGAGGCAATAATATATGTTCCGGAAGTTAAATGTCCGGACGAGGGAAACCTGCCCTTATGGAGCATCACCAGAGAATGCTGACCATGTCCTTCAATGGTGCATACTAAATCAAGAGACCCGAACAAGACTCTCCAAAGACTATTCGGAGAACTGCCTGATCTGAAAACCACTGTCTCAGATATAGAATTACTGATCTGAACCCTCCAACATGTAAAATGAGAACGAAGATGTATGTGTACCCAAATAGTGTGGACAGCAGCAAAGGTTTTTTTAAATTTTGACTGGAACTTCTCTTTGCTTAGAGTTATGTCCTCTGGAGCTGAATCAGCTTCTGCAATAAATGGTGAGCTGATAATTTTGAAAACTGGTTCTTGACGTCTTAAAATTTGCTTTTTTAAATTGCACAATTAAGGAATCTTAATAAGTGTTGTACTTTTAATTATTTCACTAAAAATAGTTTCACCTTTTAACAAAGGAAAATGGCAAAAACTATTTGTAAAAATGTGAAAGCCTTGTTTGAAAAGATTTAACATGCATTTATATCTTATATTATAAAGTAGAATGTGAGGTTTATGTATGTATGTATGTATGTATGTATGTATGTATGTATGTATGTATGTTACTTATAGACATCAAAACCGCTTGACCAATCTTGATAAAACTAGGCAGGAATGTTCCTTGGGTACTAACTTAGACCGTAGTGTATGTATTGTAGCCCTAAAACAATCTTAAGACCCTCAAAAAAAATAATAATGTCCGACTCTATTACAGCTATAGTATTTTATGGATCTAGGCCATGGTTAACAATGTTGACATGAGAAAAGATCGAAAGGATTTAGACCTAGATCTAATTTTAAGAAATACACTTTGCGCACATAGTTTTTTACTTTGACACATGAAAATACAAAAGAAGATCCATTGATTTCATTATACAATAAAATTAACCTTCAATTTTGTGTTTCAAAAGCATTTTTTACATAAATTAGTTCCTGATATCTGTGACTACAGATTTCCTGAATGACATTACCAATTGGTTACACATTAACACATCTTTCTACTGAGTCTATTCCTAGGTCTAGGTCTAAAACTCTTATTGAACTCTAAGATGATAAAACTTCTTTTCGCAAAGATAGTTTTGTGCTTTAACGCATAAACATACTAATTATTGTCCATTCATTTGATATTTTAATCAATTTAACATTGAAATTTGTTTTTCTAAAGCATTTTTAATACATTCGTTCGCTGTTCGCTAAAGTTGCGTAGCCGTGTTGAGATAAGCCTATGTTCATTCATGAAAAAAGGTCACGCATGCGCAACACAATGAACTCTATAAAAGCCAATTTTTATCTCTAGATTAGTGTAGATTTAGATCTATGTCTACCTCAAGATCTACTTTATACTTTAACACATGAACATACAAAAAAAAAAAAAAGGATGGATGCCTGGTCGTGCGGGTTGCGCGCTGGACTGTCGATCAGATTTATCGATGGTTCAGGGTTCAAACCCTGCCCGCTCCCATCCCCCGTCGTCCTGCGGGAGGTTTGGACTACGAAGTAATTATTTTCAACTCTAAAGGAACATCCGAAAAATGTAAAACAAACAAGTCTATTCATCTCAAATTGTAATCAAATATATGTAGGCCTACAAGCAAATGTTTTAATTTGAAAAAATGGATTTAAGCCTATTAGCTATTTTTATTTGATAGCTTCATTCACACTATTTTTACATTGACACATTCGCTTTACTTATTACATTATTATTTCGTTTAATTGTGACTATATCGACAGTAATGCGCAGATAAAGACCCGCGGGTCGCGGGTAACATATGTCTAGTTTCATATATAAACAACCAATTGCAATAGCAGTTATAAAAGACATGAAATCTGTCTTTCACTCTAAGTTAGAAATATTAGTATCAAAGTCACAGTCAATGTCCTTCAAGTAATATAACAATTTCTTCCTTGAGATTTTATTTTCTTCTCATTTGCCTTGCCTATGCTAAGCTAGCTTTACATTGGATTATTTTGTTCATATATCGCAGTGGTCTTCAACGGGGGCGATATCCTCCCTGGGAGCACTTTCTTGCACACAACTCGCCGTACAGAAGTCGCTTGGGAAGGCGATTGTCTGGCATGCGGACTACATGTTCGCCCATCGAAGTTGGGACCTTTTTACTATCGCACGTTGGAGAGCTTTAAGATTTCTGAGTCTGGTATGTAGTCGGACCAGCGCACCTTATGGATGCTCCTTAGACGGCGTAGGAGGAAGGAGTTTAGCTTTTTGGTGTGGCCGGAATATAGGGTCCAGGACTACAGCACTGTAGACGTTCAGTTTTGTGGATATGTTGAGTCCTCTCCATTACCACACTTGTTCTTGAAGTCTGCCAAAAGCAGCACTGGCACGAGCAACACGGAAGTCAACCTCATCATCTAGGTTGACGTTTTCTGATATGGTGCTTCTCAGATAGACAAACTTTTTCAATAAAGACATGGAAAAGATTCTCTTGGTGCTGGAGATATTTCTCACAGAGTATTCTGGGGCTTAGGATTTGTACTGTTGTGCTCACAACAGAACAAATATTAATATTAATTTAAGTTAAAAAAAAACAGGTTTCTCAAATGTACGTTGGAAAAGATCCAAACTTGGACATTATTAAAGTAATTCAGTGTACAAGTCAGACCGTGAACCGACAATTGTAAAATAAGTCGGAAAAAATACTTTAAAAAAAAAAAAAAAATTATTGCGGTCAAACTAGAATTTTCTCCGTGTGGCCATTGAGCTAGTATTTTTCTCAGGGATATACATCAACTGTTGAATTTCTAGAAAAATCGTAAGAGCCGTTTTTGATATCAGCTGTCCGCCCACCCACTCAGCCTCCACGTTCTTCCATGAAGGAGTGACTTGAATAGAGGTCTTTTAAAAAAAATCGCTCTATAAGCTGTTTAAAGGAGGTATGGTCTTTTTAAAAAAAAGTAGTTGTATTTTTTTTCTTGTTTAAATTCAATTACTACTAGCATCTTTTAGCTCACATTTACTTCCTAATCAAGGGGGGAAGGCGGTCGAAAATTGGGACATGGTAAAAGGTACAAGTAAAAATAATGTATCATTTATGGAAACTAAATTTTCGTATTAGTAGGATTACTGGATAGCTAAGTTAATAACACAAACTCATTAGTTCGATCGCCAAACTGGCTGATTCTCCTCTTTAATTTTAAATGCCATATTAGGTATATATGTAAGTATTGTGATACAGGGTAGTTTTTTTTATATTTAATTTTATAAGACATTATTATGTTACTTAGTGCTGGTTTTAAACTAATTTATCTTGACAACGCGAAAGAGTATTGTATATAACAAATGTTGATATTTGATTGTCGTTTCTTACTATGTTATTTCCCCCCTTCCCGCCTTACCCCCTTGGATGGCTGCCTGGTCGTGCGGTTTGCACGCTGGACTGTCGTTCAGATTTATCGATGGTCCCGGGTTCAAACCCTGCCCGCTCCCATCCCCCGTCGTCCTGCGGGAGGTTTGGACTAGGAAGTAATTATCTTCAACTCTGAAGGAACATCCGAAACATGTAAAACATTTTACGTTATATAATTAATGTTATATTTTTACTTCAATCTAAAAAGTTAAAAACCAAAGAAAAGTGTGTCATATCCATTCTGTTATTTCACGAAGGTCTCAATATGGGTGAGGACACGCGTTGAGCGAGTGGCTCAGTTCGGCTGATGGAATCAATGGCACTGATAAGATCGGAGAAACCCGGTGTGCGGAAAATTTAATCATCCAGGCAGAGAAAAATTATGAGTGGGGTCTAAAAATAGCATGCGGTAATTGGGTCATGTCCTAGAAATCGCCTTGCGTGGATTTTCAAAGGAAACGCGGCGAGTGAAGTGGCAATGTGGGGAATGGGGGTGGAGGGGCGTGGCGCCCGTGGGAGGTTGGAATTAAAGTTCTTTGTAACTGAATTTATGACAAAAAATACCGTAAGAGAGGAGGTGGACGCATAGTTTAAACGACCAGGCGCCCAATGCGTGATTGGTTTGAACTTCATCCCAAGTACTACGTGGATGTGTAAAGTGCTAAGTGCCGGGGGGGGGGTAGGGAGAGAGGAGGTTCCAATGTTACAAAGGCCAAAGTTCAAGGGCGTACAAAAAAAAAACTTGAATTGTTGTTTTTTATTTTGTAACAAAAATAACTGTTTTGCAAAAAAAAAAAAAAATAATTGAAAAACATGACAGAAACCAAAAAAGGCTGGGAGAGACATGGAAAAAAAAAGTATGCACTCTTTAGTATCCTTAATGGCAATCAGAGGCGTCACCAACGTGAAAGTTAAATGTTACATCGGCACATAGGTGCATAACCTAAAAAAAAGGGGGGTAGGAGTTATATGGGGTTGAGCAGTATTATATACATATTTTTTAAAGCATCGTTGGAGTCAATGATAAAATCTGTATTTCAATGTCGTTTCTGTTTCTTTACCAAGCTTCTGCCAAGTCTGGTACAAATTGTGTACACGTTATTTCTCCCACTTCCCATTCTTGGATTAAGATGACACTTTGCACAATTATTTGTTGCCCCTAACAAAACATTAATCAATCAAAACATTGAACAATTACTGTATTAATTAGTCGCATTTAACTGATTTTATATATATATATATATATATGTGTGTGTGTGTGTGTGTGTGCGTGTGTGTGTGTGTACATAATTAATCTTTATTACATTCTGACCCTTCATTCATTCGGAAGACGTGTATTGTTCCCTAGAATAGGCTCTTCCTGGAGATAGTGGAAAAATAGTAGACTTCCCGCCCTTGCCAGCATAGGGGGGTCTGGTGGAGCGCTGAGAGCACTATTTCTGGCATTGAAAGCCAACAAAATGCATATTCTGAGGTATATACAGTGCATTATCCTGCTGTTAAAAAGTTTTATTTCAAAAATCTTATGTGCTATTCTTAGTGATTTAGATCTTCCCGCGTCGCAAGCTGCTTCCACAAAAATCTGTCACTCGCAATGTCTGAAGCCTCTGCTCTGAAAACCTCCATGAAAGTGTGGCGCAAAGTTGTACTAGGATGTTCCTGTTTGCGATTTTCTCGTAATGACCTCCAAGTCATTGCAACTCTTATTATGCGTAATTCATTTTGTCGGAGAACATGTCCCGTAAACCTCATGCGACGATCTGTCTAGGTCTAGGGGTCGACTCCCAGCTCGGCATAGGATTTTCTTGATTGAGACCCGATCTCTATAACTGACTCCTAAAATCTGTCTTAGCCATCTTTGTTGGGGCCACATTTAGTGTGAACTCCCCTACCCCCGCCCCCCCCCCCGGCTACGTCCATGATGTGTATATTAATCATTTTCACAACTGACTTCCTTACTACAAAAATGTATGGCTTGTTAAATACAAAGGTCGCAATCATATTCACTTCCCTTTTTAAAGTAATCTTTATTTGCTATTTAGAATATACAAACACGAAACGCTACGTCCTTTGATTATAAAGTAATGTAAAAAAAAAAAACAGCACAAACGTAAATTCGAGCTCTGAGTGAGACCAATCGTTATGGTAAGCCTCCACACTGACCTGCGACGTCACAACCTTGCGGGCAGTTTGGACCAATAGCTCGTCATCAAGTCAAAGTCTGAGCATCCTTTCTGAGATACAACAATAAAATCTTTCAAACATTAGTCTCTTTTTTTTTTGCATTTATTTAAAAACAGTACGTACGTATCTACCTACTTTTACATAATTAATAAATAACAACAACAATAATTGAGATCACTTTCAAAAAGCGGAAATTCACAGCCACACGTATTTTTGTGATTTTTTTATTTCCAGCGAGGGGAAGATGACGAGGAATTGGATTTTCAAAATAGTGTTTTGTGTTTATAGATATAAATGTTACAGTCAAAGGTCTCTTTATGGACTTACACAATACTTATTGTTCTATCCAACCAGGGCCGGCTTTACCTATAGGCAACGTGTCGCATATTCATTTTGACTGCTCCAGGTTTGCTGATCTCGACAGGTCTGGGGAAACCACAGGTTCTCGACATGTATGGTGATATATATATATGCACTAAAGAAAGCATCAGGCTTTTTGTCCAGGGCTTTTGCGAGAGTGGATTTGAACCTCGCTAGCCCTCATTCAAATGGAATTTGATGAAGATGATGAAGATAGCATACACAAACAAATGATAAGCCATGACATATATGTCGGAACTTAAAGGGGCCCCACTTCTCAAATAGCTTAGGGCTTAGTCAAGTCTAAATACGACACTGCATCTTGCCCCCCGTTATTTTTTGTTAATCCTTATTCCCCTATTTGTTTGTGTGTGTGTGTATATATTATGTGTACTACACTACAAGATTACATTGAATTTATGTTTATAAAAAAAAAATGGTACGAAAAAAAAACACAGTTTTTCTTATTTACATAATCAATCACCGAGTTTTCCAAAACGATGATTATGGGTTTTCTTATCTTGTTAAAGATTTATTTTTTAATGGTGTGAAATCATTTTCAAAAATAATACGTTAATGTCATTGGTCGTTATTTTTAGCTTCACCGGAACACTCCGTATTTTTGTAGCTTCGTCATAATGATCAAAGTAGGGCGGTCGTTGGAAAAAAAAACAAAACATGAAAGCACCTGAAAGTAAGACAGCGGAACTGAAGGGCGGGTAAGGTGTGGTTCCCTCCACAGGTCTAGCATGCTTGGCCCGAGTGCACGTGATGTCAGAGTTTCGAGGTCAAGTCAGGCTGACCTAAATAGCCGGCTGATAAAAACAGCTGATCACAGGCCTGTATTGGACTGATATGACTCGGACTCTCGGGTAAAGGTGCAAAGCCTTCTCCGTTTATCAACTACGCTTCAAACATCAAGGAACCTAATTAAAGGATTAATTGACTTCACATTTCGGTAAACTTACACAGGTGGCAATTAGAGACGAAAAGAAAAAAGTTCTGATCTCAAATTCTTTTTAGTACACAATACTAAACAATAGCAGCTTTGAGCAAGCGATGTTTCATATTAAGACTGATCCTAGATCTGGATGTATTAAACATGTTTCTAAACAAACCTACATTAGCTCTTCATTGATTTTAGCTTAAACCTTTGTTTAAAAATAATGTAAATATATTTTATTTTGCACCTAGATCTATGTTTTTTATTTTTATTTAATCGGACAAATCTCTTCTGCGATTATATATTTTCTATCCAAACTTAGGAGACTATGCTGCCCTGTTTCTCGTAGAAGCAAGCTCTAAAATGATGCTAAAAACAAGAATACAATACAATGTACGATATAACCAACAACAAAACAGCGTTGTGACTATAAAATACAAATCTTGAAATGGAACTTAATGACGGGGAGTTTTGGATAGTATTGACGTGACTTAGCACTGTGCTGACTCCACTGTGCCATTGCATGCCAATGACATCAAAACTTAAACTAATGAATTTCCAAGAATTACAAGATCAATTATTTGAAAAACTATCCAGCAAGGCGAATTAAATTTAGATGTCAATAATATTATGTAAGTCCATTATGTATAATTTTAAAAATCGATTGCTAAGTAAATATTTATTTTTTCCTTTGCAGTTGATTCATCAGTAGAAAGTCGAAATGGAAGTAAGCAACTCTTGCGAAAATTTTATCAAGATCCAAGTGAATGGATTATCTTCCTGGTCCAGTGAGGAATCTTCATTAGGTAAGAACAAAAAAAAAGTATGTTTATCTTTTAGCTCATTGATGCAGAGGTGGCATATTCATAGGCGTGACCTCCTTCCTCAAAACACAGACTTAATGTCACTAGTTAGAAATGTCTCACATAGAAAACGACTCTTTTTAAATTCAATTTCCCTTTTTCAGCTGGTTTGCGTGCATTAAAAGTAGGTTCACCTAGATTTCACCAACAGTAGACTTAACTATAAAGTGTGCTTTTCAATATTGTTTACATGTTATTATTAGTATTATTTATAATATTGCTATGAAGTCTGTAAACGCCATTCCCTTAAGCCTGCTGATTTTTTTGTTTAATCTTGTGTAGCGTAATATGCCACGAGAGGTTTTCATTTAAATCGTAATAAACATAAGAAGACACCATTCTGATATCTATGCTTTCAAAAACTGTTCTTCTGTGCCCCTCGCCCCCACCTAAAAGCCGCCTCTGCTATCGTAAAAAAATTTCATCAATGTTTACGCCATTTGTGTTTCTCTTGTTTTGATAAATATTTGCGTAACTAACTAGAAGTTTATCTTTCCAAGTGTTTAGGAGAGAAGGTGTCCGCCATAGGGTTCCCATCTAGTAGCCTATAACCCGCTTACCTATTTCCAGCCTCATATTCTATTTCGTCCCCCCCCCCCCGCTCCACACCCCCGCTCCCCATTTCCTTTGGTAACACCATGAGTAGAAAGTGTCCAAATAGTATTCCCTACCCCCCCCCCCTTTTCTTTTCACAAAAGTTTAGTCAAATTAAGGAACAGTTTCCACTATTCGTTAAAATGTGTTGTTAATGACGCTTTAAGTTTGTTTAAAAGAGGGCTGCCTGACGTTAAATTTAACCCTTTCCGAGTCAATTATAAAACATTAAAAGTGCCAATCTGGATTTCATTTACAGCTTAAGTTTCATGTATGTATTATATAGGATGTTGCCGATCACATAACCATTTCAATGATCCAATTTAAAGGGGAAAAAACTATTGACATCTAAGATTATTTCGAAAATGCTTTAGAAAATGGAGTTGTGGGGGGGGGGGGGGGCTGGACTGATTCGAATTTTTTTCCTACTGTAAACATTTTTTTCAATCATTTTTAAATATCAAAAAAAAAAGCTTTAAAAAAAAAAAAAGAACAATTAAAATACAGATTACAAAGAACAATTCAAATACAGACACACAAAGATTAACAAAAGCGATTGGGTGGAGGTTGGAGGAAGCCAAAGAAACGAAGCGTAGAGGAACCTGGCATGTGACAAACTAGGGGAGCTAGCCAGAAATATTCATTACAATTTACCGCCACTGACTTCGTGGGTGAAAGCATCGGGACACGCTTCCCTTGAAACCGAAAGACCCATGCATGACCTTGAAAGACCAGCCACCAAAAAAAAAAAAAATGGGTTAGAAATTAAGTCTTTGGAGAAGTTCCACATCGAAACGCCGATACAAATATACTAGATATATCTTAGTAGAAGCCCAGTCTTTCTGGAGGGTCATGTCACTACACATTGAAATCTACCCACCTAGATGTTAAAGTAAATGAAAAACAGTCATGGAATCATCAGATTGATAAAACTATTTTTTAAAAATCAAACAAAGCATTAGGGTTTATTTTTAAAAACCTATAAATCAAATAAGAAAATAAAACTATAATGTTATTTAACTTTGGTTAGGCCAAGTAGCAATTATACATAAAACACTGAACCATAATCTTCAAATACTAAAACAAAATCTAATAAGATACGCAGAAAGACACAAAGATAGAGGCACATTCCTCGTTCCATATGCTAGGACAAATTTGTACAAATGCTCCTTCTTCCCTACTGCTATTAAAGTAGGAAATGGGTTGCCTGAGTCAGCCAGGAAAACCAGTGACTTGGAAGAATTTAAGTTATTGGTTAACATGCATGACTAGATGCATAACGCGTAGGACTTAATCATCTTCTTTTTTGAAGTAACGTCTGTATTCGTGGTAAACCATGCATTATAATTAAACGACATAACATACATCAATATTCAACTGCGAGTTTCAATTGAACTCCCTCCGAGTCATCCTATAGCTGCTGTAGCATAGACCATCTGAAATACAATGTGTACGGGTATATTTAGAACAAACTCGTCCAGAAAGAGTTGCATCTCACTCTTTGGTATACAGTAAGAAAATAATCCCAAGTGATACTAAGACTAAGACTAAGACTGCCTTATGGATCCTTACCATGGCATAACCACTAGCAGTAAGATTATATAATAACTAGGAGCAAGACGACATAATCATTAGGAGAACAAATTCGTTCCACTCCTGGAACACAGTAAGAAAATAATCCTATGTGATAAATAGGCCTAACCACTAGCAGTTAAGATTATATAATTGCTAGGAGCAAGATTATATAATTCCTATCAGTAAGATGGCATAATGACTGGCAACATGATAACATAATCATTATGAGTAAAGTTGAACCCCACTCCTAACTTACAATTAGAAAATAATCCCAAGTGATAAATGAAATAAAAACTAGCAGTAAGATTATATAATCACTAAGAGTAAGATGATATAATTCCTATCAATAATGACATAGCCTAATCATATCAATTGTGCAATGTCATAATTACAGGCAGCTATTGTCTAACCAGCAACTAGACAGCTTAGATGCTATAATCACCAGCAGTAGGAGGACATAACGAATAAGTTGTTTTTTTTCTGAACAATCCTTATCCTTAGTTTTTCAAGGTACTACAAAGAGGGTTTGAATATTGCATTAGTTAAAACAAGGTTGGGGTACTGACTTAAAAAAAAACACTAATTAATGTTAAGTCAAAGTAACGGTAATTATGAATCTGACGGTGTTGGAAAGTGTAGAATATAATGAACTTTTGAGGGACTATTTCCTCCGTGCAGTTGTCACGTGATTTGTGCGTGTACGTGTCGTGTTTGATCACGTGACAACAGGAAGGCTCACTTCGTGGCGGAAGACTTTGCCGTTAAGGCGTTTGCTCATCCTCTACGTTGTCAAGCCAATCAGATGCTGAGCTCTGCTGAACCGCTGCTGCTGGAAATCAATGAAGTGTCTTAATGTCTGGTTTCCGGTACGGCACTTCGTGCGGTCATTGACAGGGTCATACCTCGTCGTTTGACCTCTTGGTAAGCAGGTGGAAGCATCAGCTGGTGTTAGATTGCCCCCCCCCCCACCGTTTCGTTTCGTGTCTGTGTTGGGCGTTAATTTTTAACAGTAAATTTTTATTTCTTATTAATATAAGACGTACAAGGATGTCTCAAAATAAATGTATGGTTACTGGTATAGTTACTGTCTCAGTCTAACCCAGGGCCCGCCTTAGGCATAGGCAAACTAGGCAGCCGTCTAGGGCCTTCAATTGGTGAGGGCGTAGCACGGGAAAATTTTTCGAGAAAAAAATGCGAAACTTGGATCAAATCTCAAATATAGCAGAGAAACTATGTCTTCTAGCCTAGCTCTAAGTCTCTACTATAGCAGAGAACACTATGTCTTCTAGCCTAGCTCTAAGTGTCCACTATAGCAGAGAACACTATGTCTTCTAGCCTAGCTCTAAGTCTCTACTATAAGTCATGCATTATTCATGAATGTTTAGGTCTACTTATCTACCTATGTTTAGTCCTATTGGTGAATATGTCAACATGTTTTTGCGAGTTTGATGCATCAAGATGCAAACGAAAAGTGGAGAATGCAAAGGGGGTGCTTTATTAAATGTCGTTACTTGTCAGCATTGTTTATTTTTGACCAAACATTTGAAATTGGGTTATTTTATTTTTATGGTGTTTTTTTTTTTTTCTATTTTTTGGGGGGCACCTAATTCACTTACGCCTAGGGCCTCCGATGACCAAAGGCCGGCCTTGTCTAATCGTACACTTAAAGGGTGACGCCCCTCTCAGGTACAATGAAATATTGTATATTCACTAACAGTACATTCATATTCATAAAATGTCCCACTAGCTGTTTTGTCCCCCCGCCCACATCTGTCAAATAAACGGGTGCATTTAGTCACCGACTGTTTCGTAACCGCTTAGGTTACCTCCCCATTCAATCTTAAGGATGTAAACACAACAAAACAAAAGTAAAGCTTCCCCTTTCAGACCTTGCAATCTATAGGGCAGATCATGTAAAGAGCATCTGTTTTTGTGGCTCACTGTTAACGAGGGTGTCATCTGGCCAACACACGACCAACCGCCTTTACCTTTCCCCAACTAATGTCAGGTAGGCTACTCATTAGTGTTGGGTGGACTCAGTGAGCCCTAAAAATCCCGAAATTCAAAATCTCAGCCTTCACTGAAGGATAAACTAATGCAAAAAAGATGCTGCAAAACAGTGATCCCCCCCCCCTCTCAAAAAACGGGGCTTATTCTAAAGTTACGTACACTACTTCTAAATTATGGAAACTTAACCCGCAGAGATCAGCATCATATTGAATTATTGTCCCGAATGAGGAGAGAGATGTAAGTTCAACGTAATTACTGAAAGATGATCAAATGGAAAATTCATTTTCAAGCAAAAAAAACTTTACATACGGTAGTAGTTCAGTGTCGAAGCGAAACACAAGTAGTGAACAATAACAATCATGTTTTTACAAAAATGGAAGAATGCAGATGTCCAAGCGTCCAGACCCGAATTTAAATGTTATAACGTCCTAAGCTATTCGAGATATGGGGCCCCTTGTAATCGACCTTAGGCAATTTTTCGTTGCGTTTTCTTCCAAATGATTACAACTATCCTTGAATACATGTATAGCTTATGTTGCCTATAGTTAAATCTAGCTCAGCAGATGTCCTTGACTTTCAATCTTGAAGACAGTGGGAAATGGTGAACTAGGGGAGTATATAGCTAACACAATGCACGTCTTCTCTCGCCCTCATCATTCAACGCTAATTGAAAGGACTCAAGAGTTAAGGCTTGGATTGGTTGTTTCTTACGTTTCGGTCTTGTCTTCAGAGACGAAAGTTATCTTATAGATTACAGACGTTAATTCAAAACAGAAGATAATTACGTCCTACGCACTTCATGTGTCTATCTTGTCAAAATTATTACCTTAAGTGGATTAAGTACCCTAACATTCTGCAAGATGGCAGGGGAGGAGCGAGAGCGGTGTTCGGACTGGGAACTTTCATGACGATATAACAGTGCTTATGCAGAGGCGTAGTGAGGGTGCATCATATGCCCCTGGCGCCATCTATGCTTTCTACGCCTATGTGCTACTTAACGGAGGGTTTTTTGAGTTGAAAACACTGTCGCATGGAGAGATTACGACATGTCCGTGAATCCACCCATTCTCAATTCTTGAATCCACCCAGACAAAATATAGCAAGAGAGAAATAAATGCGGTTACTTATCTTTTGTCCTGCAATCCCCCCCCCCCTTTTTCCCCATCTCCTTGACTCAAACACTGCTGAAGTAAAAGCTAAAAATAGAACAAATAAGTGTTAAAATCGCATTCGTTAGTCATCCGTTGTCTCGAAAACAAAGACTAAGTCGGGCGTATTGGTGGTGGGTAATGGGGGACCAGGGGCAGGCAACTGTGTCAATGACGAATCACGTCCAGCGATCGTGATCGCAGAGTGAAGGCCTTGTTTTGTCCGTAGTCCTAAAACTGCATTGGGTATAGTCAAGATGGCCTTGTAACGTTTTAAAATTATTTTTTTTTCTGACTTTCCTGTAAAAGAAATTGGTGTACCTGTTTTGCTCTATTTTGTTTCAATGCTAACACAAATAAAATGTGTCAAGTAAATACTATATTTTTATCAACAATAACTTTGGCCAACTGATTAGATCTTTTGAGATGGGATAAAATCAAATAAAAAGATAAATCATACCCTACACTGTCCTACAGGTATGTTTTATAGAATTAGTGTATTGAATGAAGAAAGCAGTTTCTTGTAGTCCGTAAATTAAATGTAATAGCAGACTCTATCAAAGCCCTGTTTGTGAGAGACAAAAAAAGGAACGAAACTTTTTTTTAACGTTTAATTTTATTGTGTGCTATTGTACTAGGTTGCGCTTTTTAGGGGCCGTCCATAAAGTACGTCACGCTCCAAGGGGGGGAGGGGGTGTAAGAAAGTGTGACAGTTTGTGACAGGGGGGAGGGGGGGGGGTCAGGCCAAGTGTGACGTCACATTTTATATATTTTTAATAGAATCCATAATCGGAAGATTATCTAAAAGTTGACCTCACCCATTTTAAATGAAAAGGTAGCAGATATAAATTGATGTTTATTATATAATTGTCAAGTCTAATTTTTGCAATTTTTTTTCAAATTCAATTGATTGGGTTATTGTTTCAAAGAATAACTGTGACAACTGTTGACAATAGTTATTCTACTATTAAAGTCATTTAATAATCTGATAGTTCTTTTAATATTTATATTTTAAGGCAGTTTAATAGTGAAGTGCGTTTTAAGTTTTCGATTAAATTTTAATTAGTTGTTAATTAAATTTTTTTTAAAGTGTGACGTACTTTAGGGGGGGGGGGTCCCGAGATTTGTGACACTTTGTGACAGGGGGGAGGGGGGGGGGTCAAAAATGGCCTAAAATAGCGTGACGTACTTTATGGACGGCCCCTTAATCGATCTTGTATCTTTTAAAAATTCTAAATCTTCAATTGTTGCATTGTTGGTCCGCAAAAGACAAACCGTCCCCTTTTGCTTCGAAACGATAAACAAACTCATAAAACAGCTGTTTCGGTACAGCCAAGCCGGTGTTTACGGCGATCAGCTGACTTGTCTAGCCCAGCTGATTGCCACTACCAGCGTGACCTGGTTTCGGTACTTGATATTTTTGATGACCTAAGCCACAATTTCTGACACATATCACTAGGCTATTTACGATTAGACCTTTTTAAGTAATGCTAAAGCATATACTAGCCTTCACCGAGATAAGTTTATAATCAGTTGGCTATCTTGCTCTAATCTTCATTATTTTTTTTTTAGGATCTGGGGTTCAGGAACGGGTCAACTAAAAAAAAGCATACATGGTTTACGATGTAACCGATTTTTTGAAGCTCCTAGCGTCTTGGCCGACTGCGCATGTCTGTTCACCCTGACTTCTTTACTAGCCAATGAAAAATGGCATGCAAATGAGGCGCTCCAAAACGCTACTTTCGTAAAGTGTATAAAATAGCGGCTTTCATTGTTTACAACTTCAGAGATAATTTCACTTGCAGATACTGTACACGCACTTAAACGATTGTGACTTGAAAATTATTTTGCGGACTTATTTTTTTTTTTGGATTTCACCGTTGTTGTTGTTTTTTTTTAACTAAGGCAATTGTTTTATTGATCAACTTCGAATCAGATTTGGGTAGTGATTTTTCATCTTGACTTTTTTGTGGAAAAAAGTGTTTTAAAATACTTAGTCTAGAAATATATATATAAAATATAATAAAATGAAGCACAGAATTCAGTTGCATGGCTGTGATGCCGAGGAATCTGATGGATATTCCACTGGTAAGAAATCAGTTCTGTAAAAAAAAATTATTTAAGCCAACTATTGGCTTAATTAAAAAAACGAAACAACGTATTCTGCCTACGTTCTTATGTGGAAACTAGTGGATAGATTTAAAATGTTAAGATTTTCGTTTTCTCAACATTGTTATTTGTTTGATCTTTCAGATAATTCTGACGTTTCAATGGGATCAGACTTCAATGAAAATTGTAATAATGTAAGTACCACGTGAAATTAGCCACGCCTACTTTCCCGCGTCCTGAAAATGTAAACAGACAAAGGCTACGAGGTCAAGCACGGTGAATCGAGTTCACTTCCTTTAAAAACAGGACTTAGTGCTAATATTTATAACAAGCTGCCCAAGTAACATTCACTTTAGGTCTAGAGTTAGATCAGTCGCGTTAGGACTAACCACCTGAAATATAGAATCAGTCTAGATTATCGTCATCGACCATATTAAATAGACTGCGAACAACATTTACATTGCAGAATGTTCTCTAGATCTATAGTTTATTCTGTTGCAAAGGAATTCGCTTATCATAGATCTAGGACTTTAACTTTAAATACTTTGATAACAAAATGGACAATCTCAGCGAGAAATTTAGCTTATAGTGCAGCTTTGTTTAGGCCTACTACATCTGATAGCGAGAACAAAAGTGTTAAAATTAAAACTAAAAAAGTTCAGACGAGAATTCGCATGATTACATACAACTTAGATTTATTCTCCAATTTTGCAACAAATGCCGATTCACAATCTAAACAGGTAAGACATACAAATGACTCATTGACTGATTCTAAATATTTTGACCTATGACCTAGTCAGATCTAGATAGATAAAATTTGTAACACTAGATTATCTAGATCTACATGTAACATATCTAGCTCATTTATATTTTATCATCTTATAAGTTAAAAATGCATACATTTTTTTTGTTAGATTTTAAATATCTGTAATCATTTTTACTGTATATCAACATACATGTATTTGTACGCGAATTTTATTTACTAAATGTTAGATCTAAAATAGGTGCAGAGAAATTGATGTTTTGAAATATTTTTGTCTAGGTCAATTTTGGCATTTTATTTGATGTGGATGGTGTTTTGGCAAGAGGTAGCACACCACTTGATCCAGCCAAGAAAGCAATGGCTAAGCTTAAAGATGCTAATGGAAACTTGAAGGTGCCAGTTGCATTTGTTACTAATGCTTGCAACAGAAGTGCAGACAAGGCTCGTCAAATACAGAATTGGTTTGATATCAATGTGAGTAGGCTATATATATTTAAGTTTCATTATACCGTATTGATTGTCTTAATGTAAAAAAAATAAATTTAAAGATAATGGAAACAAAAAATGCAAGAAATTTGAATAAGTTGTTTAATGTACTATTCTACAGATTACACCTGAACAAGTTATCCATGCTCCTACTCCAGCTAAATTATTGAAGGAATTTCACTCAAAACATACATTGGTTATTGGCCAGGAACACAGAAAAGAAATAGCTGCAGAGTATCCTTTCAAGTTTTATTTATTTTTGTAGGCTTCTTTTTTTACCATTCCTCTTATTAGCTTGTTAAATTTTCTTGGGTGGACGGCACACTGCCTGTGTGGTGACTGGACACGTCTCGAAAACGTTCCTTTAGATTTTACAAGAGATTAAGTTTATGTACCTACATCTTTGTGGAAAAAAAAATACTAGCTTTACTCTGGATTGAGCATTATTTTTCAAAATATAATTATCTTAAAATTAAATTTGGTCTATTTTTTTCCTTTTACCTATTGTTACTTACAAATGAAGTGATTGCTCTAATTTTAAGTCGTCACTTTCATAATGGTGAATTTTTAGAAAAACTTTTTTACTTATTTTCACTCAAAATTTTGAATTACCTGGTACACACATTTTTTCCAGTTTAGTTTTTTCCTTAATTTACTTTAGTCTTGGATTTACCAATACATGCATCATTGAAGACATCAAAGAAGCTTATCCATTGCTGGACATGGTTGACCATGCTAACAGAGACAAAATTGTAAGCAAAAAATGTTAGAATTGCCATTTTAGTTACTGTGAGAAAAGTTAAACATTCTACTATAAATTTCTAACATGTTTGTATGTTTATTTCATTTTGCATTATTTTGCAGGCTGAAGGTAACTACACAGAGAATCCTAATTTTCCAAGAGTTGATGGTAATTAACTTTAATATTAATATCCTTCAATTACTTTACACAAGTTTAATTTTTCTGTATGAAACATCAGTTCATGCATGAACATTCTCTTGCAAAAAAAAATCATTTTGTTTTCAGTCGTTTTACTCATTGGGGAGCCATGTCGCTGGGAAACAGACCTGCAGCTAATTATAGACTTACTTTTGACTGAAGGAAAGCCAAATATTACACCTGAAGACTTGTTCAGTGTTCCACAGATCCCAGTTATTGCCTGCAACATGGACTTGGTCTTCATGGCTGAGGCCTGCATGCCACGATTTGGTCATGGCGCTTTCCTTTTGTGTCTGGAGTCTCTCTACAAGGTAGATATCTTTTAGAACATGTGCAATTTAAGATAAAAGAATAGTTTTCATGTTATCTTGTTATCTTCAGTTCTCGAAATTTTGAGTGACTTTCCTTTCTTATCACTGACCCATAGTTTTTTGTTTTAATATTTAAACAAATATGGCCCTCTTTGCAGTGGGAAGTGCAAAGCTGTCAAATGGACTATAGTTTAAAATTTTAATTTGGATGAAGGCTTTAAATTAAGATTTTACAAACGAGTCCCCTTAGCTAACAGTTATTAGTGAAATTTATAATATCAGGAAATTTACATCATCCATACTAAAAATTTTAAAGGAACTTGACTTATTAACAAAATACTTATGATTAATTCTGCTTTCAGAAAATTACAGGGAGAGAGTTACATTACAAGAATCTAGTGGGAAAGCCTTGTGAGATTACATACAGATTTGCAGAGCACACAGTTTCCAAAATTGCAAAACAGATGGGAATCAGCAAGCCGATAAAAAGGCTGTACTTTTTTGGGTAAGTATTTCATACTTTTGACTCCTTTTTTCTCTTGAATTTTAGACATTTGTTCAGTTCATTTTGAAAGTCTTCACTTTGATTTTCTCCAAACTTTAGTCAAAATGTGTACCCCCTGGTCAAACAACGGTTGGGAGATTTAGAACCAAAAAAATTCTTGCAGTATGTTTACATTTTTTGGGTGCTTCTCAGACTTCAAAAAAACATGAAATGATCATATCATCTCTAGAAAAGTCTTTAAAGTTTTCTAGGGATGATATTATATCATAAATGCACAAGTACTTTTTATCTGCTCTTTTTAAAGTTTGTACACTCCTTTCTTCTACATCAGTGACAACCCTAATGTGGACATAGTTGGTGCCAATCTGTATGATCGCTTCATCAAGAGGAAAGATAGCAATGCCAACTCCATTGACCTCCCTGTGTCTCGACTTATCCCAGAAAGTGACATTTTGAATGAACAAACAGTTGAGTCCTGTCACAGCATGCTCGTCGGCACTGGCGTCTACAAGTTTAAGCCTGAGGATGAAATGAAGTCCACTAGCGACACCATTGAGGTCTATCATGGCCACAGAGACATTGCCCATGAACCAGAACTCTCCAAACCACACAAGTACGTTCATGATGTCTATGAAGGTATCGACTACATCTTTAGGAAAGAAGGCATTGAAGGGAATTGATGTGTTGATGCCAATAGAAATTTGACTTTTGTAACTTAAAATGTTTAAATTGTTGTTGTGTAAATAGTATTCAGTGTTTTGAATAGAAACTATTTAAGCTGCCATCATTATTTTTGTTCAAATGTACATGACATCAGTCTAGTTTCTGTTGTCTCTTGCTTGTGTATATATTTCAACTAAAATGTGTGTACATAGTGGCATTTCAAGAAATGTGAAAATGTGTGATAAATGGTTTTATGGATCTGACTTTAGTTGAGATTATTAATTATACTAAGAGTGTAAAAATACAATCAATATTGCTACTTTTTGTAATCTTAATCATCTTATTATGGATCATTTTCATTTTTGTAAAAGCTTTCTAAAAATTCATTTCAAATGCATATGATACATCTTTACACTCAACACTCCAACTTTTCAACATTCATACTTCAATCAGCCATTCATTTTCATTTCACTCGCATCTCATTCCATTGTCAACTTTTTGGCTTTTCTTGAACTTGACAAAAGATAATAAATGGCATATTTTTTTTGATCACCATGCAACTGAATCACATCGAACCTGGTTGTGCATCTTACCACAACCCCATGGCCATGTCCAGTAAGATAACTATTACACGAGTCTTTCATTTTGATATTGCTGTACATTATATCTGTATACATTACAGAAAGTCATGTGACCAACCCTCAGTAAATTTTGTGAACTTCCACATTTTGAAAGTGTCCAATTTTAATAATACAATATAATAAAAATATAAACAATAAAATATTAATTTTTTTTTAAATACCAAATGACCATAACTGCATTCCATTTTTTATTTAAATAGCAAACATTTTGGAAAAAAAAATTGCATATTGGTCGACTTTTTTTTTGTGTTCAATTGAGAAATTTTTGTAATAATGTACCTGATGTTCTTGAAAAAATAAAAACTTCTAAGAAAAAGGTTTTAGATTTTATTTATGTATATGTATTTAATTATCCTTAAAATGGAATCCTTGTAGTTTAAAATTACTTTTTGTTTGCTTTATAATACATACACAATCTTACAACTAAATTTTTTTGTACTTCATTAATCACACTCTGGTATGCCTGATAGACGCTATTTGAAGGTTTCAATTATTAAAGGTGTAGTTCTATTTGAATAATTTTAGATTGCATTGTAAACATTATGGGTTACTCTGGCTTTCCTGGACATTCGAGGGGAGGGGTTAGTTTTCATTGTATCAAGGCTTTGTGAATAGTAAATGTAATACCATGGGGTAATTTTAGGTTTAGACCATAATACGAAGTACAACAGGGTTAAAATGAGTGACACCTCAAGTTCAAACGAGTCCCTGTTGATATAAACTACAAATGCATCCTTTGTGAAATCATGGTCGCATTAAAAAACATTTAAAAATTGGTCAAATTATCTAACTTAAAAGAAACATTGGGGAAAAAAATACAGGCGACTTAATAAGTTATATACGAGGCCTAATTAAGATAACGTGGAAAAAGGGCTTTGCTTCCGAAACGAGGGATCTTGAGTTCAAATACCAATGAAAACAGATTTGTTTCGGAATTTTTAGGACGACCCTAGAGTCCAACAAACTCTAATGGATACCTGACTTAACGTTGGGAAGTTAAATGCAGTTGGTCGTTGATTGACATCTGTAATAATGACACCCAATGGCGTCACTGTGGAAAGAGTGTGGAGACAGTGTCACATATCTTATACGAGTGACCCCAAGTCCGATAGTTACAAGGGGATTTGTCTGGACGGTCACTATAGATCTGTATGGAGGCGATCGATTTGTTCAGCTAATTGTAAGTGGTGTGTGTTAAAGTTTAACCTCTGTTAGCATGTCAATTTTATTGTCCTAGATATTTGAAAGTTTGAACATTTTCAAACTTATGGTCGGAAATGTTAATATATTGTTCCTAGGCTATGTCTGATAGTCTCTTGTTATTGTGATATAATTAGTTTTACTCTTTTTTGCTGGCCGAGATGGTTCTTCTAGTTGTGTAAAAGCTCTAGCTTAATGTCATATGTACCTTTCTTTACCCAAGAGGGCAATGCTAACGGCATTAACAAAGTAGGCTATTATAGGGGTTTGCTGTAGTGTATATCGTCCGTTATTTGCGTACTTGTATGTTTTCACTCCTTAAGTAGTTAATAATTGTTGCCCTGTGTTTAAGTGTAGGGCCTGTGTTTTATATATCTTTCCATTGTCCAATCCAAGAGCATCAATGAAAATTAGTCTCCTTGTCTTAATCCTGAATTCCAGTGAATGTTTTCTCATGACTTTACTTTTGAGCCGTTTAATGTCATATGTAGCCTATGAGTCTTGTTAGTTTGTTAGGGACTCCAAAACACCGAAACTGTAGCTATGTGTCAGATATTTCCTTTTGATACTGTCAAAAACAGGGGCGGACTGGGTATCAAAATCGGCCCGAGCATTTTCCATATAACCCAACCCACAAAGGGCAAGTCATACTTTATGTGTATAATATATGTAGATAAAGTTTGATAATGCATCGGAGACTGGATGTATGCTGGCGTAGGATTACGTAGGCCCTACTGTATCTTATACATTGTAGCCTATGTGGTCTGAAAACTACTAACAGTACAATAGCAGCCTTAATGAGTTTAAAATTAATATCTTGTTATATCTCTGCTCCTATATTGAAGCATGTATATGGTGCGCTCCAGGGCGCTGTTAAAGACGAGTGAGTGGGTAGAAACAAGGTGGTGGACTGATGATTCCGGATAAGTAGATAGAGAAACAGTACTAAAGATAGGTTAGAAATTTAGAACCGCCGGAGTTGTAGTAGAGTGTATGTGGGCTGTAGGCCTATACTATCGTTTCTGTGACCTGTGTTAGTGGCAAGATATAGAGCACTGTTGGAATTTAAGACATTATAGGAGGCAACAGTGAACGGTGTTTGTTAATGGAAGGCAGTGGCGGAGACAGTGAACCATGCAGGCAAGAGCAGCTAAATGAACTCATAGACAACATAATACATTTATGTTAATTCTGATCGTCTAATATCTTGTAAAAAAAAATATCTTGCTAGATAAACATCTCTCATTTCTTCACCTTTATTCTTCGTAGAGTGTTTACCCTAGATTCGTGACAATATTACTAATTGTTCTGTAAACGTTTTGGTTGTACTTATAGTTTACGGATGTTACTTCAAAAAAGAAGATAATTGCGTCAAACTATGGTAGGTCATTGGTTGTTTCGTGGCTGACTAGAACAACCCATTGTATTTAAAGATTAGAGAAAGCAGTACGATTAGAGAGGCACTTACTTAATGTGAAAAGCTCTTGCTTCGTCTTAGTACATTCACAAAAAACGCGATTTTTATATGAATATATCATGACCCATTAGGCCTATTTAAGTATGTGGAGACCCCGGGGCAAGATTTTTGTGAAGGCTTCTACAGTTTTTTAAAAGCTTTAGGGAAATTCCACTTATGAATAAAAAATATTTATGTCTAAAAACATGCTAAATTTAATCTCAATTTCCATTTTTTAAACATTTAATATGCAAATTTTAGTTTTAAGAAGTATACAATTTTTAGTTTCTGGAGGGTAAGGCCATGGGCGCCACCGGGGGGGGGGGGTGCAAGGTCGTGCATGTGCAACCCCCTGGATTCTGAGTAGCTGAATTCTAACCAATTTTTGCACCTTCAAATACATCAACTTTTTCTACGTAGAAACCATTTATAGTGCTTCCACTGAAGTACAGTTGTAGGCCCTAAGGATAATTAAGATATTGTATCAGACTAATAACAATAATAATGAAAATAATCTTTATTATGAGAAGGAATTTTGATTTTGCCCGAATGCCCATATAGCCAGTCCGCCCCTAGTCATAATTTAAGCCATTTGATAGTCAAGAGTTGGTGGACTGGTAGGCCTATATTGTATTCATTGCATTTTTCTAGTAATAGGCCTACGTCTTAATCTAAAAATATGTTCGGTTGTGTTTTTAGTGTTATTTATAGCCTAACCGGTACCGGTATTAGTGTAGTACGAATCCATGATCTATATTTGATAAGACAATTGACCAGAGTGAAGGCCACCCTTTTGCGTGATTAAACATTCAAAAAAATTACTGGGTAGGCTATTCACTAATGTCTTTGTCAGTAGCGTAGTTCATATATTGATATATCAATCAGATGTCGTTAAATGGTACGCATTTAGATCTATATTAAGAGACCTGAATCCATCGACACAATTAAGGGAGGTAAGAAAAAAACAACTGCTTACGAAATTCGTAACGTATTTTCATTTCTTAACGGCTGAAGGCGACGGTCTCGAAAACAGCTAGCTGGTCTCTGTAATTAAATTAAATTTCTTCACGGATCCAGGACCCGATGGCAAAGAAGCAAAAGCGAGTTTCGCAGTAAATACGACAGTAAGCGCGATTAATCTTATTCAGGTTATCATATACTTTGCACTTGAACATAACTGATTCAACTTCAAACAATGGACCTCATTTACCAAAACGGTCATATGTATGAGTGTCCGACCCGGCGCCAGGGGCGCCCTTAGGTTAGACTATATATAATATATACCGTAAACTCATCAACGGGCTCATCCGTCTCCAACGCTGTAACAATAACATTATAGTATGTCCTCCTCTAAGCTGTGGGCCTTATTTTTGCTACAAAACATAGAACACGACGTAGCTACATTACGTAAGTACATTTTAGACTGTAGTGTAATTGTTCTGCATTCTTCTGACCTTACCTTACCTATCCCTTAGTCTGTTGGACCGTTGGGGCACCAGGCAAGATTTGTCGACCGTCTTTTTTTCCTTGTTTAGAACCTCTCTCAATGGCAGGCACGTCCATTCTTTAATGTTGTCCTCCCATCGCTTTTTCTGTCTGCCTCTTCTTCTTTTCCTGGCACTGTTCCCTGAAGGAAGGTCTTTGCGAGCCCCGTAGATCTTGTAATATGCCAAAAGGTTTTACGTTTTCGTCTTTTTACAATAGTTAGCAGGTTGTCATGGGGTCCGATCGCTGCAGTAACACTGTCTCTGATTTCTTGGTTTGTGATGCGGTCTTTGAATGTGATGCCTAGGATCCTTCTGTAGCATCTCAATTCCATTGCTAGGATCCTCCTCTCAAGCTCTGCATTCAACGTCCACGACTCGCAAGCATATAAAAATGTGGCCATGACCAGAGAGCGCATCAGTCTGATTTTGGTGCAGAGGGCTAAGCCCTTATCTTTCCATATTATTTTAAGTTTTGAAAGGGCTGCTGTGGACTGTGCTATTCGGGCCAATAGTTCGGGTTTTGTTCCCTCATCTGAGACAATAGCTCCGAGGTATTTAAGCTGTTAACTTTTCACCTCCAATACTGATGCCTCTTTTAAAACCCTGATGGCTATTGGTCATAATTTGAGTTTTTTCGGCATTTATTTGCATGCCATATGCTGCGGAAGTCTTGTCAATGCGCATCACCAGGTCAGCTAGTTCTTCTTCTGTCCCTGCTAGGCCGTCAATGTCATCTGCGAAGCGCAAGTTAGTAATTCTTCTTCCTCCAATGCTAACAGTACCTTCATAGCCCTCGAGGGCATCTTCCATTATCCTTTCAAGGAAGATATTGAAGAGTGTTGTGACAGTAGGCAGCCTTGAAGTACACCGCACTGGTGGCATCCTTGTAGAGGTTCTGGAAAACTTTGATTATGTTTTTATTAATGTTGTAATTTTCTATTGTCGCCCAGAGTGCTCCGTGCCATACTTGATCGAAAGCTTTCTTGAAATCAATGAAGACATGGAAAAGATTCTCTTGGTGTTGGAGATATTTCTCACAGAGTATTCTGAGGTTTAGAATTTGTTCTGTTGTGCTGCGACCTTGTCTAAAACCTGCTTGTTCTTCTGATATGATGTTGTCTGCTATCGGTTTTAGCCGGTTTAATATGATTTTTAACAGTACCGGTACTGTTCTGCATTAACAGAAGCAAATAAAAAGGAAAACACTCGTGCATTACTAATATTATGTCTCCTCTCTCACTCTGCCAATTGAACGTTCTATAAGAACAAAGTGTGCTATAAGAGTTACAGTGGTCCCTACACTTTCGCAGACCTAACAGGTTTTCAAAAAATTAGTTAAAAAAAAAAATACCCCCGCGTTTTTGTTTTCAACATGGCCGCACGATGTCTATGCATAGTAGCCTATTGGGGAAAAAAAAACACTAAATACGTCATCGCCAAACTTTCTGGGAGCTGATTGGCCGAAATAACTGTACAAGCACATCAACTGGTTCAATACAGGATAGGTTACAGATTCATATAAGGAACCATTTTTTCCCCCATTGCAGACTAAATTTACAGTACGGTATATTTAATCTTTACATATCAATTCTTTTTTTTTTTAAATGTAATGCGACATAACTGCTGTATGTCACTTTTAAAAATTACTGAACATTTTATGAGTTTTTAAAAGCATGTAAAAGTTATTAAAGAAATGGGTACCTGGTAATGGTTATCTAGAGGTTTTAAGTGTTAGGGGATGTCCTGTGATACTGTTCGTATCCGAAAATAGTGTACGCATACGAAAATAAAGACCGAGAAAATTTGACCTTCGCGTGCGGTCTTAGAAAGTATCATTAGCAAAGTCAAGAAAATACTGTATATTTGTTTAGTTATTTTCATTTTTTTAAAAATCAATTTGTCAAAAGTTGTATTTATGTTACGGTACTATAAATTCATACCGGGGGCATACAATTTTCATAATTCAAAGAGTAAAGTAGTTCAGACTTGATCAATGCGCATTTTTCTAAAATACTGTACATTTGGACGTCGATGTTTAAATATGATTGGATTGGTTGCTTCCACCTACGTGTTTTTATTAAGAACTGTTAAACGATGATAGCCTCTTAGAATCGGCAGATCATTAGATGCTATCTTTACCGAAACTGAACGGTATTTGAAACCAAAAATGTACCCGTACCATGTAAAAAGCTTAAATGGTAATTGGTATCATAAAGGTAGTGGGAAACTATTGAGTAATAAGTCCTAGTTTATGAGAACTGATTTGGTTTTCGAAGTTGGTGATAATAAAAATCTCCGATCATTAGGCTAGAGATAACGTTTTGTAAAACTGGATTCTTGTTCATCTTCTTTAGATACCGGTACCCGGGCTAGTTCACTTAGAGGCTGGTACATGGAACTATACAATGCTAACAACACTGCTCAGGAAGGAAAAGGGACAATTCATCTCTTCCTGTGACCAAATAGACAACGAGCGAGACAAGGGAGGGGGGATCTAATTAGCTGATAAGGCTTCTACTAGTTACTTGCCCTCGTGTACTGTAACCCTTCGCTGCAGAGGGAGTTTTTCCTTAAAACACTTTATGTTGAAGTACCGTAGACTCTTAGGGGATTAGCCTAGTACCCCGTGAACATGGACTGGACGACACGCCACCAGTTACAACGATGCGATCTTATTGGATACAGGACGCCTACTAAATAAATTTCAACAATATATTTTACGCTAATTACAAATTCTTTGGTGAACGCCAGGTGCTGGTGATTTAAGGTTTATTAATAAAAAATGATCCGAAAATTATATCCCCCCCCCCAATTTTTTTTTTTTATAATAACTGTAAGGTGTATTGGGCGCAGACTAAGCCTCAGTGTTATCCGATTACAAGGTACCGGTACCCGTGGTACCGCGTTATAAAAAAAATTGACGACGTGAAAGGGATACAACTTAATAAATAAAAAAATTCTCGAGTTGCTTCCCATTATGTGCTCTAAAGTATCGCTGGTTCCAGTATTAACTTTTTTTTTTTTTGGTAAATATTGTAGACCCGTAAGTACGTCGACAAACAGATTACCAGAATTAGAGCAATATTTATTTTGTTACGTTCAAACTATGTTTTGGATAATGTATTCTAATTTTATATATGTTTCCTGCTTAATGAAGTCTCACAGGTTTCAATGAAATCCATGATGTATACAGTACCGGAAACTGTATTGAATAAGTTTTAATGTTTCAATATATTTCTTAAAATAATGTAGAAGATTAATCATTTTATGAATCAACTGTTGAATAATTAATTATTAATATACAGGTACTATACTTGTGTGTAGGCGTTTTCCATTGGGGATTCCTTGTACGGTCAATGTAAAATACACATAGATCTATCTATCTATATATATATAGTCATTGAATACACTGCATACATTTGATTCAATAGTATTTATGGTTTTAAACGTTTGTATAATCTAGTAATTACTGTGAATTTTATACTATAACTAATTATGATTAAATGCAGTCCATGATGAATAATGTTGAAATACATTTTTTTGATGAATCAACAACAACAAAAAAAATTAACTCATATTCATTTTCTAGCACCTATATTATTATTACCTTGACAACTACAGCAGAAGCTGTGCGCTGAATCAGAAGTAATTGCACAAAATAGCAAGTAATACATTTAACCAGAATGGGGAAAAATTTTATCAAAGCTGCTTAATAAAGTCAATTTAGTTTTATAAAATGCTGAAATGTAAATGCTGTATGCATATAAAATAAGGCTGTAAAGTGGCCTTCTCCAGTCAATACTATAGGCCAAGTCTCATGGCTGTAAAGTGGCCTGCTCTGGTCAAAGGATGCATACTGGTACTGGCCAAGTATCAAGGCTGTAAAATGGCCTGCTCCAGTCAAAGGATGCATAATGGCTGAGTACCAAGGCTGTAAAGTGGCCTGCTCCAGTCCAAGGATGCATAATGGCTGAGCACCAAGGCTGTAAAGTAGCCTGCTCCAGTCAAAGGCTGTTTATCAAGTATGAAAGCTGTGACCTGCTTCAACAAAAACTTGATGGTAAAGTATGAAGGCTGTAAAGTGGCCTGAGTAAAGTTATTTTAAGCAGCAATTCACCATAAATAAAAATGCAGCCATGGTCCAATACTAGTCAGATATCACAAAAATACAGTCTGTGATAAAAGTATTCAATAGTAATGTCCTCCAATGTCAAAGTGTTTCCTCACAACAAATGTATCCTGTATTCCTAATAAACAACTTTTGTGGTGTACCTTTTTTTGGTAGATTTTCCTCCGATGTTTCTTAATTGAAAATCATCTTTCATTAACTCCACATTCTCGACATGTAATCTACTGGAAATATTTGCTCCCTTTTTTTTATAAAGTATCTGTAATGTTTACGGTTTTATTACCATCAAGGAAGTTTGCCATTTTGTAAATAGCACACTGATGATTACATCAATCCTACACTTCAAAGATAACAGCACCACTTTTATCACTGAAACTCAATTGTTTAAAGAGTTAAAATACAGTTGTTGTTTTTTGCATATGACCATATGGAATATTACGAATTTTCACATCCTTAACTTAAGCATTTTTTTTAGAACATATTTTAGAATTACATTTATGTCTATCACTTCACACACTAAATACTATTTTTTTGTCACTTAACTTTTCAAACCGCTATGGTTAACGAATTTTGAACACTTTGAAACTCCTACACCGTAAGTCACGGAAGATGTTTGCAAGCACAAATGATTTTAAGAATTGTTCACTATACCTACACTAGCATCCTAGAACACATCTGACACTCAATAGTATAGCACTGCACATCATTGAGAGTAATATGTTTATTGTTCTATAGTTAAGAAATACACAAAACCACCACAATACTAAAGATGGGGTCTACTATATGCGAGAAAAAAAAAGAGGGATCCAAAACTAATATAGATTGGGTACACAACATTAATTTTTAGCCCTTCTTTTATCCACCATATAAGAAAAACAATGGAATAATACTTTACACATTTTAAATAATTCATAGTAATGCAATTTTGTTTCACTTTGTCGCACCACATAAACACAAATTTCGTCACTTTAAAAAAAGTATAAAATATATTAAAAGCTCAATATTAAAAAAAAAACGCATGCACAAACTTAGTTGAAATTATTTACAAAGAAAAAAAAAAGGCTGAAATAGTCAAATGTATGCTTTTGTTACACAGTACTATTAAGAAAAAAAAAATTTCACTGTTCCTTAACCTATTGAAAATAAAGTGCTCCACTTCCAATACCAGTACTTCACAAGGTTAACTATTTGCTGTCTTTTTTTTTTAAGGTATTGAATCTTTTTTTTTTTCAAAGTTAAAAATTGCTAGATTAAAATTCATTTTGCTCAAGTGTTAAAAAATAATTCTTCCTCTATGAAATCAATTCACTGAAATTCCTTGAATAAAAAAAAAAAAAAGAGGATGCCTTACGCATCTACTATAGATTAATTATAGCACTCTGAATGTCAGCACTTACCACAAGCACCACACATCATGAAAACATTAGCACATTAAAAAGGGCACAAAATAGAAGCACATTGATTACTGTTTTCCTAACCACAAGTGAATAAAAAACACTTCGTAACAAAATTAAGAAATGTTATGTTGTTTGTTTTGCTTCTTGCTTTCACATGTTCACTTTGTCTGAGAAATCCAGTCATATTATGTTTGTGCTATTACTACAGTAACACAAAAGATCTTTACATGCTAAAATTACCTGGAGAAAAAAAATAAAATATTGTTAGACCTAAAATTTAAAGAAAAAAATTTACATAATTTAGAAGTTAACAAATGTTTCAATAGACTTGCATGATAATTTAACCAACTTAAACAGGTTCTCACCCGGAATGTTGGTGGCTAAATTATTTTACTCCCTTTAAATTTAACTTAGGTGTCCAGTGTAATGAGCACACACAGGTATTTATTCCCAGTAATTTTTTTTTTCACTAAATGAATTCACAAACAATATGAAAGTCTGCAAATATTTATACCAGCATCAGGCAGCACTTTCACCCTCAATTATAAATCCTTGTAAAAAGGCTTGTTAAAATAGGGTTTATGTACAATATATATATATTTATAAATAAAATGTGTTTATCTTGACTTTTAGAAGAAAAAAAATAGCACCTTGGTATTTTAGATTAAAAAAAAAATATGGTCTGTCTCTGTAGGTTCATGGACTTTCATATTTTAAGTGTATGTAATTTAATTCAAATTATATACATAATTTACATTACACATAATATCACAGTAACAAATGCTAAAATCTTCAATGACCACTTAATCTGCCAGTTACTTTAAACTAATTCAGAGGATTAGCACACAATATATATATTAAAAAAAAAAAAGGCACTATTAAACAACAATTAAAATCATTTCTTAATCTTTCTTGACAGAGCTGCAAGATGCTGGAATACTAATATTGCACTGAAATAAATTATTGCAAGCCAACTGCCTCTGGGGAACTAACCAAAAATGCTTACATACGGCACCCAAAAAAAAAAAATCTTTTAATAATAACCTGGCCAGATTGAATACTAAAGAGAGTCATTCAAGACTGGTACAACGGTATGCTTGAGATAAGCAAAATAAATAACAAAAAAAAACAACAGTAAAATACATCAAAACCTTCCATTATTAAAAAATAACTTAGTTTCTTATTACTTACATGACAAAAATGTAAGAATGTAAACTTCAAAATGCTTGATAAGCTGAAAGTAAAAAAAAAATGAATAAGTAAAATACTGGTACTACTACTTTTCACTATATATTGTGTTAAAATGTCCCTGAAAACTACTGACACCCACCCCCCATGAGTTTTAGGATATTGTTTACCGTATGTGACAAATACCACAAAGTTCCACAGCAAGACGTCTGAACCCAAAGGCAATCTATGCTCACGCCCATTACAGATGGAAACTATATTAACTCAAAAATGTTTTCACATAGTAGAGATGGCTAGTGTTCCCTCCTCTTTTAATAGACTTAATTAATTTGATCTGCGCCTTTTTTTTTATATACTAGGATGAATAGTGCAAGAAAAAACTTCAATAATGGCTTGCCCAGTGCCATTTTATCTAAGTTTGTTGACCTGCGCTCTACTAATTAAATGAAAAGGGCGTTGTAAACAACAGCTTAAAGCGCTGCCCAAGACCCCCTTGCCACCTCTCCAACACTATCCCTACAAAGAACATTTTCTAGTATTCAAAACACTTTAAACTTGAAAATTGTGTTATGTCTTCAAGTTTCTTTTTTTTTTCTTCCATTCTTAAAGTCCTCCTGGGTCCCACTGTGAGAGCCAACGGCCCTCAAGGAATGGCAAATAAAATTCTTCACTTGTAGGGGTGTGCCACAAGTAAATGTTTGAGAAACACTGACAAAATGTTTTTTTTTCCTTAAAAAAAAAAAAAAAAAAGGGGCAAGTTTCTTTTTCTGCCTGTTAATATGTCAAGGTAAATAAGCAGCAAATTATTAATAAATATGTGTAATGCATTTTGTTAACATTTGTTATCACTGGTACTGGAACATGAAAGTATTGAAACCAGTCATCATATTTTTCAAAATTCACAAATAACTAACACCTAATAGTTCCTTCTGAGGGCCAAAGATTGTCCAAACCTTGATTTGACCAGGCAATCATATAACCTGACAACCACTCTGTGCATAATACTAACTTTACTTTTTTTTTCTTTAGTCTAGTCATGCTTATCTTACCAAAATACTTTAGCTTTCAATGAATAAATTGCAAGTCAAAAGTGAATTAAGAAAGTTTTTTTTTCTTTACACCGAATCTTAAAACCCTGTAGAGATAGCTGAGAGTTTTTACTAGACCAGCATCAAGGGTTCTATATAGATATATCTGAAAAAAAAAACACTATTATAAGTATAAAAATACTTACCAGTCCTTACTTCTATTTATCTGAGTGAGAGTGTTGTGACCTGTATTTCAGCCAATATTGAACACCTAGTAGAGAATCAAGAAGTCTCTTTGGTATCAAGCTAATATTTTTTTGATAACATAATTCAGAGCTGTGAATAAATTTTCTTTTGGTGCCAACAAAATTGTTTAGCCTATAACTAACAAATACAATAGATTGCATATTTAACCCATATGCTCAATCCTTATTGAATAAGTAAATTATATTACTAAACAATGTTTTAAAAATTGTTATAGCTTCATGTGTAAGAATTCTGTTTTTATCTTTAGATCATTAAGATCTAGACTCAAATAGCTTAAAAAATTGCTCCTGCTAAATCTCATACTATTTGATAAAGTAATCATGTAATAATATGACAAATGATAATAATACCAATAATATTGTTATCCAGGATATCTAATTATTCAGTTTTCTATTTTTTTTTCACAATAGAACTGTGACTGAGCCCCCATCAATTGAGCAATTAAAAAAAATTTTTTTTTGGTCTATATTTTTTTAAAAGTTTGTTTTCTTGTATAAAACTTGTTAATAATTGTTATGCAAAGTTAACACAACAAAATGTAAAAAATTGTTTAGCATCATAGGTACATTAATAAATTGACAAAAAAAAATGCTTACAAAGAAATTAAAAAGTATGATAACAAAAGTTATAACTTAATGAAGTTTTCAAAAACTGTTTCTAAATTTAGCAATTAGAAATCTTTAATGAGGTATTAATACAGAGTATTAAGTTTTTATTTCTTTATAACTTGTAAAGTGAATTTTAAAAATGTAAATATCAATGAATATATCTATGATGCCAAAGTAGTAAAATGTTTTCAAGTTCAAACAAAATGACAATCTTTCTATAACTTGGTACAATAGTTCACATAAAATATATACAGTGTATACATAATTTGAACAATGAAATGAAAAAAAAAAAAAAAAAAAAGATGAAAAGTAAAGTTAGGCTGCACCATTAACAACGACTACAACAAGATAATCTTCTTTAGTAGTCTCTGGAGACAGCTTTGGAGCACGATTTCTTAAAAAGTTAAAACCAAAGTCACATGGTGGGAAAGCATGGAGAACACCCACGTCTTTCTTTCCTGAAATAGGAATAGGCGGCAGAGAAATAACCCCAGCAGCTTCTTTTTGTTTTAAGTAGGTCACAAGATTTTTAAGTGGTCGTTGCTGTATTGCTGCTGCATTGTCTTCATAGTTAGTTAGTGAGCTAGGCATTGCAAGTAAAATGCAGTGACCACGAGGACCAGCTGCCTGGATTCGACGACCAACATCATCTAATTTAGGTTGATCTAAGCGCAGGCGCTGGGTTATTTTCAAAACTGGAGACTCAGTTGATGTAGGATCTCTCATCAAAGTGTCCACCAATGTTACATCTCCACCGACTACATGCATTCGAGTGGCAAAGGCAGAGCTTTTTAAAATAAGTGCACCGTTCCATGCAACAGGAAGAATTTTAGCCAAATCTGCTAATGAACGACATTGGTTTTCTATGAAATCACCATTGGGGCTACGTTCCCTGTAGTCCCTTCTTTCTGATAAGCTTCTCTCTATCTCACGCGGCTGACCACGCTCATCACGGTAATCTCTTGATCGCTCAGGTGATCGGCTAACACCAACATGGTAAGAACCTTTTTCATATTCAGGAGTTCGTTCCCTTCGCCTTTCATAATAATAAATGTCAGTTCGACGACTTTCATCCCGATAAGCTTCAGGAGGTGGGGCCCTGTAGTCTCTATTTTCACGTTGCCAATCTTCATAGCGAGACCTTTCTGGGCCATCAGATGGGCCTCTAGGAGAGTCACGCCATGGACCTGGTGGACGTTCTGGTGGTGGCCCATAGCTACGCTCTTTAGGGGGAGGATAATGATAGTCTGGTAGGCTATGACTACGACTGATATGTTCTTTTTCACCAAAATCTAGGCGCAAACGTCGATCAGGACCACCAAGTGGATAGCCACGCATTTGCTGACAAGCAGCCTGTGCTGCATCAATACTGTCATAAACTACATATGCAAAGTTTTTATTCCTGGGCCACTCAATGTGTTGTATTGCACCAAACCTGTCAAACTCTCTCTCCAGAGTTTCAACTGTTACCCATGGTCCAAGACCCCCCACCCAGATAACAGTGGTGGGAGTCACTTTTCCATAGCCAATTTTGCACTGAAATCTGCCAATATATTTTCCTGACATTTCTACTTTAGCTCTGTGAGCACAATCAAGATTAATATATTTGATAAATGCAAACGCATTCCCAGTGTTACGGATGGGACGTTTGATGTCCACATCTTCAACCATTCCAAATTTTCCAAAAATATTTCTCAAATCAAAGTCAGTTATGTTAACATCAAGATTACCAACAAAAAGTGTTCTGGTTGCCTTATCATCATACTCTGGATCAACATGATCTAAGTGATATGGAAATTTTTCACTTTTTCTTTCACTTTCAGCTGGAGGAAGACTTCCTGGTCCTGGCATTGGTGGAGGTCGATAGTCATCTCTGCTGGCATAAGGGAGAGGGTCCATTGCAAGAGGTCTCCTGTCATAGGGTGGTGGAGAATGACGATTGTAAAATGGATCAGCCAAAGGACGTCCAGTCGCTGGAGGTTGAATCTGGCGACTCGGGCTAATGTTTCGCCGTTTATTAAACACTGGATTAATTTTTAACTCCCTGTCAAACAAAAATTTTATGCCTTTCACCAATGCCTCTCTAGCATCTTCTGGATATCTAAAATTTAAATATGCCACTCGTTGGTCATTAGACATGGTTATTTTTACGTTCATTTCACCAAACCTTTTGTAGTTATCAATTAAACAATCTTTAAGTACATTATCCGGCACTTTGCTAGGAATTCCGCTGATGTACAGAGATCTGTAATCATTATTATCTGGAGGCCATCTAGCTGGAACCTGATAGGGACCACTTGGTGGAGGTCCGCGACTTTCGTACTGTCTAGCAGGAGGTGGACCATCGTGAACCAAAAATTCGGTTCTATAAATTGGTGGTGGACCGGGTGGGTCATACTTTCCTCGACTGTGACTGTCTCTCCTATCGAAATCAGGGCTCATTCGATCACGCATTAACTCATGTTCAGGAGCGTAACCAGATCGAGATCTTTTACTCATAGGTGAACCTTCTCGATCCATGCTACGTTTTAAAACATTATTAGACATTTTAAGACTAATATAGATCTAATAATTTCAACATTAATTTAATCCTCGTCAGCAAGTATCCATAACATATTCATACGCCAAATATGTTAATCAACAAAGAATCCGGAAGCGCCAAGTATTTTAATAAATCATATTACAGTTTTTTTCTTTTATTACACAGTGCTAAAACTTTAATTGTAGTAGCCTAAAGTAACATAAATATGTAGACTGTTGGCTTAACATATAGATCTAAACGCTAATCTAGACGTTTATTACAATTATTTGTTTACATCTCTCATCGATAAATTTGTAACTAAAACTATGCACTAAAAACGTATGATTGATATTGATGATAATTTCATAAAATGGTCTAAATCATTTTAGTATTTTTTACATATAAAACTAGACGATGTCAATCTTTTCTAAGATTACAATAATAACACAATAACATAATTTATTCTATGAATATTTGACTAAAACTATTTCTAAAAAAAAAAGGAAAAATCTTTGAAGACCTAACTGGCACACCAATACAGTATAATTTAAAAAAAAAAAAAAAGCAATATGTTTTCGTTAAAATCTCATGGATAACGAAAAAAAAATTAGGTGAGCGTTTTTAGAAATTGTCTCATATTGCATTACATAAAATCACTATAATCTTGGATATGATAAAGGATGTGGACCTACTTTTTAATCAAACATTGCTTTAGACGCAGTTGGGCTAACAAATTAAAAAATTAAACCCACGCTTTTGAAAACGAAACCCCTATATCACAATTATTAATAATGACTTATTTAATTTACTATATAGGTCTTTACGTAAGCCAGTATTTCGCTGCATTGAAAATTAGTTGGTTAAGCAATTTTATTTCAGTTAAATAGAAATTGTAATCGTTTGAAATGTATATGTTGTTTATTTTGACCGGAACTTTTTTTGTGTGCATTATTTAACTCCCTTGTTCACGCAGTAACAGACCTAGATTTTTTTTTTTATAAGTCAATGCACGCACCCTTTTTGTACAATTGGTCCACAAATACTAATATAGTAATATTGAAATATGTCCGATAGGGATACTTCCCATTTACAAATTAGCCCTTACCATTAAGCACATACACACTTCCCTGACTTGGTCCATTAGTTGCAGCCAATAAAAAAAAACACTATAAGATACCTTAGAAAGTTAACAATTTCAGCCTGAATATTTTGTATAACGCTCTCGACAGTCTCGTTTCATTCACTGATACGAACTAATTAAGCCCACAAGACTGTACAATTTGTCACACACAGAGCTAGAAGTCGATGACATCCACTGTAAAATTTTAAAATATACATTTACAACAAAAAAAAAAGTTTTAATCAACAAAATGCATATATAGTTTAAATGCATTATATCTTTCTTATCTTATAAAATACATACGTTACTTTAAAAAAAACGAGTACGCCCTACGCGTGTTCCTATATAGTTGAGCATGTTAACCAATGACTAAAATGACATTAATTTGGTTAAAATAAAGATATAACATGTTAAGATGAATTGATTTTCGACATATAGAGCTATGCAAAGTAGCCAAGTGTGCTTAAAATGTTTGTAATCCGCAAAAACTAAGCAAGAAAAAAAAAACAAAGTTAATATTAACAACTCCGACAACGGTAAGAGTGGCAGACATCGCTATATTTTTGTCTAATAGTCTGTTGCATTTTACGTCTCGAGAGACGATCTTTTCCTTTGCAACTTCTTGTGTGACTAAAGAGGCCATCCAATCCTTGATGTACAGCTGCGGTCGCAGGTTGGGCATATATAATCACCAGGCGCCGTTGCTTTTTCACCCTTCTTTCTGCTTCTGTTGTGTATGGCATCTGCAATCCGAGACCCTTCCTTTATAATGCTCTCTCTCCATGTGGATATATCCAGTGATACTTTTTCCCAGCTGCTAGTGTCAATTTTGAAGAGCTTCGGGTATGTCGCGTTTAGTTTAATAGTAATATTAATTATTATTACATTTTATCCTTACTATTTATAAATTTATTTTAAACAATTTTGTTTGAACATTTGAGACAACCACGATTATGCACTGGTGTGTAGGTATGATGCTTTTTATAATACCCACGTAGACCTAGATCTCTAGAATCTAAATATACATAATTTTAATCGATTTATCTAGTACTAGTCGACCAACGGCTTAGCATACGCCGTTGTTGTTTTTTTGCAAGGGCGGCCTTAGGCCCCTATGTGACCGCAGTGTGCCTCGCACTTTCAAAGGACCCGCGCTAATTCTAGGTGTAAATGATTAAAATAAACCATTTATAACTTATAACAAAATATAAGAAAAGTCATGGAAATATCCGGAAATAATTAAAATCTTTTGAAAATTATAAAAAAAAACAACGTTACAAAAGACAGTTTGTGTGGAAACACAAACTCAAAATCGGCCCCCGAAGTAAAATGTTTTACATAATTCGGATAATCCTTGTTGAGTTGAAGATAGTTTACTTCCTAGTCCAAACCTCCCGCAGGACGACGGGGGATGGGAGCAGGCAGGGTTTGAACCTTCGACCGTCGATAAATCCGAACGACAGTGCAGCGCGCAAACCGCACGACCAGTGGTCCACCCAGATAGGCTTCAATATTTTCAGAAAGAACATCCGAATGAAATTATATCAAAGACAAATGAGAGATAAGAATGGAGAAAGAAGGTTAACAGATCTTGTGTAGTACCCCAACGGTCCCACAGATCAAAGGACAGGTGAAAGTGAATGTAAAGTTAGATGTGAACCTGGCCTAACTAGTTTCCTTTTCAGACCTTGTGGTCTATAGGGCAGATGATATAAAGTTCATCTGTTTTTGTGGCCTAGGGTTAACGAGGGTGTCATGTAGCCAGCACAACGACCAACCGCCTTTACTTTTCCCCAACTAACGTTAGGTACCCATTAGAGCTGGGTAGACTCAGAAGTTGAAAATCCCAGTCTTCACCAGGGTTCGAACCCGGGACCCTCGGTTCGGAATACATAATGTAATTGTTTTGAAAAGGCTCAATCTTATATTCGAGTCCTCAAAAAAAAATAAAAAATTTCCGATATTAAAAAAATGTTCACGAAAATATTGTTTATAAGATTACTATTCGTTTTAAATGAGGTCTTACTTATAATGCATACTAATTAGCTTTTTCTCTTTAAAAAACTACTTGCATAACTAATTTAAAAAATTAGAATTTTCGCTTTCAGGAAAGGGTTAGGTTTAAAAAAGAAGCCGTTGCATCAGAACTTTGAATGGTCTAAAATATTGTGAAGTCGGATTTTCAATATCTTTTCTAGTTTACGAGAACTAAACGGGACAGACATTTCACACAAAACTAATAGCGTCTTTTCCCCTTGCGAGAGCCGCTAAAAATTGCAGAAATAAGAGAGTGATATTTCCTGTACTTCTTCTCGTCCAAACTCTTGAGGGAAGAAGAGAATTATATATTTAGAAATTTCTTTTTCTAGATTAGAAATATTTTGTTTTGTGGCAAGCTAACGGAATTTTATTTTTTTTGTTAATTTTCTATTTTTAGTAAAATTGGTCACTTCCTCCTTAGTGTCCGGTTCTTGTGACACTAACTACTTTAGAAACAAAATAAACATATATTTTGTTTGTTATTAGAAGAAGGTATTGAATCCTATCTACGTAAACAATGATGGGACAAGGATATCCAAGACAACTACAGCCGAAGAAAAATGCAATTTCTGATGATTACCGTTTGACAGGCTCTGTTCTGGGTCTAGGTATAAATGGAAAAGTTCATGAATGTTATTCCAGGACGACTACGAAAAAATATGCGCTAAAGGTAGGGTTTAGTAAAGACTTCACTGACTGAAGAATATAATCTAACTAGGGGTTAAGAATATGGAGATTATATTAGAATCTAGATTTAGATCTAGATAGAATCATAGATCTAAAAAATCTAAGCCCAAATCTGAGATTAACAATGACTATATATGTCTATGAGTTGAGTATCATGTATGATACTGATACTGACTAAACTTGACTAAACTAACTGTTACTGAGCACTCCAACTAAATCTAGTACTTAACTCTGGTTCTAGATCTAGATCCTGTATATCTATATCTAATCTAGACTAGTACTACTAGTAGAAAGTACTATAGCCATTTTCTTTGAACAAACACCTATTATTTTTTTTATATTTGCGAGCATCCCACAATGTTTGTTAAAATTATTCTTTATTTTGATAGCTATGAATATGAAGAAACTAGTCTCTTGTTTTTCGTGCTCCATTTCTTTTTAGTTCAGACTCATTTACTCTGATAAACAAGGTACAAAGTTTAATAAAGAGCTGTGGTTTGACGATGTGACCTTTTTTCTTCTAGGGCAGATGGAGGGTAGGCCTGGGGCTAAGGAGATTTTTTTACAAAATGTAGGTACTCGACTAAACAGGACCTATCTAAAATGCTTCTAAATAGGCCAAAAAAACACATACACAAGACGTCATAACCTTTATGTAAATAGCGTGGGTTCACTAATATTTTTTATTATTATCAATGACATTAACGAACACTATTTTAATTAACATGGAGCTATTAGACAAGTGATTTAGTGCTACATATTTTTACACTATCTTCCCATCTTACCACAAATCGCTAATGAGCTACAAGTTTAAAAAAGACAAAGGCAATCTAAAGTGTTAGGCTACTAAAGCAAAAATTATACTAATGCAATTAACCAGCAATGACAGTTATAGGCACAACCCTGTTCTCCCTCTCTCTTATTCTGTCTTTCCTTCATGCCCTAATTATTATTGATCGACCAGTTAGTAACTAAGTATGGTATCATCAACATAGTACCCAAAAAAAAAAACTTAGCAGGATGAACAATTACTGATCACTTTACACTTTAAAATATTGGTAATAAATAATTGTCTCTTCATAAATGCACATAAAAGCGTGGTCGAGAGGCTTGAGCTTGGCTTGACTACCTAGAAGGGGGCTCGAGGTTCGACACCCGACTCGGGCAGAGTTGTGTTTACTGAGCGCCTAAAGGCAGCATGGAAGACCAACTCCTAGATACCCCCTCCCCCCCACTGGTCCACAAATGAGATTGGACCAAAGCGCTCTGAGCATGCTATAAGCATGAAAGTAGCGCTATATAAAAGCTATAAATATATATCCGCTTTATGGTAGCATTAGTAGTTTCTCACTAGAGATAGTGGGATTCAGTTGTTATGGAATGTCTGTGTGTGTGTATATTGGTGTATAAAAGAGGGCTGGTGAAAGGGAACTCAGAGAGGCAAAAGAATGGTGAAATTTGTTTTAATTACAGATGCGATTTCAAAAGAGAAGATAATTACATCCTAAGCATATCCATGTGTCAATCTAGTCTTGCATGTTAATCAGTTACTTTAACTCTGCCAAGTTGTTGTTTTCCTTGCTGGCAAGAAAAGTAAATTTTAAGTATTGGGGATGTATTTAAAAAATCCTTAACATCTTGAGAGTTTAATTTGTATTCAACACTGAGATTGAAAGCCTGTAAATATATGTTAATGAAAATAATTTTATTTTGTTGAAAAAGAGGATTTTGAGCTATATTAAAATTTCCTTGTCATCTTTATTAATTTCTGGGCAGATTAGATTAACTGTCTGGACCAACAACCTAACCTATTCAACACCAGTATACCATCATAAATTGAATGACCTAAAACTAGGGTTGCGCCAGAGCTTAGCAGCAGGATAGTTGTCCCGATAGTTAAAAGTATTCTGAAGTATCTACCTGCCTAGTGGTTCTGGTCTATCTCCCTCCTTATTTGTATAGTCCATCAGTGAGTTTATAGATCTATAATTATTAACAGGAAACTGAGTTTGCTTACTTGAAGATAAATCAATTAGAGGGCTGGAGACCTTAAGTTACACAAACTACTTGAGTAGATGACTACATTTCATTAGTAATGGGAACTGAACAAATTTAAAAAAACTAAAACTAAGTTTCAACTAAAAATAAAGTAGTTGCAATAAAAGTAAATCACCAATTAGAAAACTAAAATAGTTTTTTTAATTAAAAAATAATAATTTGACTTGACATTTTTAAATTTTTTTAAGTCTAGAGTCTAGTTGTTGCTAATCATTCTGGGTTTTAGCATTGTAGAAATCTTTCTCCAAATTAAAATCAGTAATAAGACAGATGTTTCTTACATACGTTCTTGCACAATAAAATAAATTAAAGATGTGTGTGTGTTTCTGTTTTTTTTTTCCTTGAATTAAAACCTTAAGAAAAGAAAGGCTATTTTCACTTTTTAATTCTGTTGACTTTACTATATAACAGAAAACTTTACAGTAATGTTTAAATCTCATAAAAGACATTGATTTTGATGTCTACCTTTAGATTTATTAACCAAAGAAATAAAAAGAAATTGCTGTTAAGAAACATTTAGCTTCTGTGACTATTGCAAGGGTAAATCTACATGCTTGACTAACCATGCCGATGTGTTATTTTCTTGCCTGACCACTAAACATACTTTGCGATGTGGTCATCACAATCATCACCTATACTAAGCTTAAATAGGCCAACATTATTCATATTGCTCCTAACAAAACATGAATCAATAAAAAAAAATTGACTAGTTATTTATCAATTAATTGTAACTTTTTTTTTTTATTAAGCTACAACGTGATGATGCAGAGAGTAGATAATTAGGCAAATTTTAAGATAGCTAGAGTAAAATATAATTAAATTTTAATGTAAAGATTACATCTAAGGCTGTGTATATATTAATCAGTTATAAAGAAAACTTGGTATAGGATTTGATTAATTAACATTATCTTTATCACCATTTTCATAAATAATTTCCTTTCTACAAAAACACTTTGACTTACATACATCAGTTGCCCAAACCCCATGTAAAAATAAAAAGGGTAAAGTCAATATTTTTATACAACGACAAGTAGAAAATTAGGCACAATTATTGATAGTTGATGACAGTGCATAAATCAATAAAAAAAATTAACCAATGAATTAAATATTTTTTTTTTTATTTAGGAAAGGGAGTTAAACCTTGCAGTATTGAGATTTATGGCATTGCTTTTGTTGTTTTTTCCTAGATAAGCTTTACTTTTTTTTTTAAAAGTATTTTAAAAAATATATATTTTGCTTAAGTCTCATTTACGATGTACTATGTAAAACAAACAAAAAATTGTGTTTATCTTCAGGTTTTAAAAGATGTACCCAAGGCAAGGCGAGAAGTAGATTTGCATGTGCGAGCTTGTATAAATTGTAACCACATAGTTAAAATACATGATGTGTATGAGAACCAGTACTCTGGAACCAAATGTCTTCTGGTTGTAATGGAATGGTAAGTAGAGATTTTATTTTTACTCTGTCTTTTTATGTTGACTGTTAAAATTAGAATTTGTAATGTATATAAATATATATATTTTTTTTGAATTTTGTTTTATGAACATGATTTAGGTCGTTGAAATTTTGTAATCAAATTTTAATCCCTTTTGAAGAATTTTTCTTTTCATATAAATTTAGAAATTAATTAGGAATTCATTTGTAACACAAAACCCAAGTCATAACTTTATACCTGGCTTGGGCACTGAGGCATGACAGTAATTATACTTCACTACTTCTAATTGTTTCCAGCAACACCGGCCTTAGACATAGGCAAACTAGGCAGTCACCTAAGACTTCTGATATGTTGGGGTTCAGAGAAGAAATAGCTAAACTTGACCCAATGTTATTGCTGGAGTATACTAGTTTTTTAAATAAATTGCATCATTTAATTTATTTTCTATTATATATTTTCTATTTCATTTGGGGCCACTTAATTCACTTCGCTTAGGGCCTCCAACTATTTAAGGCCTGCCCTCTTTCCAGTATGGTTCATAGTCATGATGTACATAGTAAAATTTAGTGTCCTTCTTTCCTGTCCATTCTTCACTCGTACCAATTTTCATGTATACATGACTATAGGATTGCACTTGAAAAGTAATGAGGAAACAAAAAAAATGATGAAACTCATTGACTTCAAATTTTGATAGAGCATAATAAATAGGCTGAGTGGCATCATAACCAACTTGGCTACTTATCAAGGTGGCTCAAGATCACAACCGGACTTGAACTGAGTTGTGTTTGCTGAGTGTCTGAAGGCAGCACAGAAATCTTTACCCTGATACCACCTCCCCACCCCACGTTGGGATAGAATCAAAGCCGACTGAGCATGGTATAAGCATGAGAGATGCTCTGTACTAAAGTAGTTTTAAAACAAAAAAAAAAATCATTTTGCGACTATGAAAAAACATATGCTTGTAGTCTTCTACCAAATATTGGAAACGATGAACTACCTCAAAACAGTAATTCTATGATCTTTCCCTAGTTGGACAACAGAGAGAAAAATAATCTTATTGACATGGAGATAGGTTAGTATAAACCAGCCATGGGGTACATATAGCTGATGGGAAATAAAGATAAGATGAAACCACACATTGTAAGTGTTAAGGGGAAAATATACTTCCCACTCTTGATAGGTCAGACACTTTCTTGCATGTTAGTATAGCCATCAGTAGAGCAATGTTGACTGTGTAGGCAAAGAATAGCTAAATGTCTCTCCTGAAAGTAATACAGCTTTCGAGTTTTCGGAGAGGGCTTGAACTTGTACTGTAGTATTTAAGTTTGTGCTTGTGATGCTAATTTTGTATTCAAATGACACAAGCACTCAACTGGTAATTAATGTGAGTCAGTTTAATAGAGTAGAGAAACACAATGACTAATTAATATGAAATAATTGTATAATAAAATTTTGATTTGTAGACCAAACAGGCACATTGACATTTTTTTAGCATAAGGGCTCAATGTAAATAAATTCACTGTTAGAACATTGTAATGAACAACTGACTTTGAACCCTTTTTTTTTTCTCCTTTTTATGTTTTTTTTATCTAAATTTAGATCTTGAAAGTGCTTAAACAATCCAGAAACAAGTAAATGTTAAATTTGTGCTTTTTTAAAATAATTAAGCTTTGCTGGGAAAAACTGTTGTTGTTTTTTATTCATGTTATTATGTCATTGAACAACTAGTGTGATCTACATATGTGACAGTGAGTGGATAATAGCAATCGTTTAAAAAAACAACTATATATGGTAATGTCTTTGATTCTAAAGATTAAGGATGAGTGCAGTGTTTCACCTGCATATTTTCCCTCATTTTGTGCAGACAAAGCCGTTGTCCACTGGCAATCTAATAAAGTTTTATTTCCGTCATTGAGTTTCAAATTCTTATGTATTTTTTTATGAATCTGAATATTAAAACTACATGTAAAATTATATTAATTTAATAAAGATTCTGAATTTTAAAGGTGGAAAATAACATACTTTAAACTTATTTTGTTTTTTTTTACTATTCTACTAAGACCTGTCCTTAAACCACTATGCTCAAAAACTAACACTGAATCTGTAGATGTTCTCTGCATAACCTTGTTATTTCATATTCTCTCCATTCTATGGACCAGTATTATTGTTGTCATAGCCATACTGTATTGAATTCATGTGAAACATTCACCTATCTTTTTGCATATAATATTTCTTAGCATGGAAGGTGGAGAACTATTCACACGCATTCAAGAAAGAGCAGATACAGCGTTCACAGAAAGAGGTATTTTTTACAAATATTTATTTATATTTAAGTGTTTTGCTTCTGAACCGTTGTTCCTGGGTTCTAATCTTAGTGAAGACTGTTATTTTTACTTCAGGATCTTTAGGGCGGCTCTGAGTACACCCAATTCTAATGGGTACCTGGCATTAGTTGGGGAAAATTAAAGGTGGTTTATCGTTGTGCTGGCCACATGACACCCTTATTAACCATGGGCCACAAAAACATATGACCTTCACATCCTCTGCCCCATAGTTCACAAGGTCTACTGAATATAGCTACTAAATTTATTTTTATAATATCTTTTTTTTTTGTTGTGTGTGTGCATATTTATGTTGCATTATTATTTTTTTTATTTGATTAGAGGCAGCGGCTGTTATTAGAGATATTGCCAAAGCTATATTTCACTTACATTCCATGGGTATTGCACACAGAGACTTAAAGGTAAGTTTAATCATTAAATTATAGACAACATTTACTATTCAGTTTGAAATTTGTATACAACCTTGCTAGTAATAGCTGTCTGAATTATATTAAATTACATTTCAAATGTCTGCAGCCTGAAAATTTGCTGTACTCTGACAAGACAGACAAAGGTATTCTAAAACTCACAGACTTTGGCTTTGCTAAGGAGATAGGTCTGCAGAAATCTCTACAGACACCGTGCTATACACCATACTATGTTGGTAGGTGCTGTGTGTATTTTTTTTAGTTTTTTTTTTTAAATTTTAGTACTTATAGTCTTATTTAAATTAGTAATTATAGTTGTTGTTTTTTTATATTGTTTTTTATTTATTTTTTGACTACTGAAAGCCTTGTATTATATGCCTTTCAAAAAAAAAATTGATATTCCTTGTTAAACGAGTAACTTATTAACTTTAGCTTAAGTTAAATATATGTTTTGCTGTCTACTAATTGATAATATATTTAATTTCTTTCTTTACTATTTATTGACCAGCTCCTGAAGTATTGGGTCCCGAGAAATATGACAAGTCATGTGATATGTGGTCTTTAGGTGTTATAATGTACATATTGTAAGTAGTTACATACTATACTTTTATATATATATATATATATATATATATATATATATATATATATATATATATATATTTATTTGCTGCTGGTTAACAAAACTCTTGGCTATCAATACTGTAATATAACTAATTCTTGATCATTTGGAAAAGCTTGTCCTTTAACATTTGGAATGAAGGGGCATAGATTGCTGAAATTGGTTATTGTCTGTCTAGGTCTGTGAAGGCTAGGCAACTATTACTACATGCTAGGGCATGTGACCATTGACAACTGGGGTGGTAATTTGCATATTAGCGAAATGACTGGACCAGAAGAATGTTTATTTTTTTTTACATTCCGGTGGTCTAGAGGTTAAGTTCGCTTAGTGCGTTATCGCTAGGCAGTGTTGTTGTTTCCAGGGTCACTGGTTCTAGCATTGGTCGGCACAGTCCCTTATTTTCATAGCATTTAATTCACTACTTTCTCTCTTAAAAACTTGGTCCCTGGTGCTGCTATTCATTTAAGTTTAATATATGTATATTTCAAACTGTATGCCAAATATGTGTATGTTGGGGATCTCCATAGGCTTTTAAGGGGGTTGCTGCAAAGAATGGTCTAAAAGAAGAAAATCTTAATTCTTTCAAAATGTGATAAATAGGTCCAGTGTCTGTATACCTTGTAAAGAAATTGCCTATAAACAGAACTACTTTTATAAAATTAAATGTAATTGACCCAGCCAAGCAAACCATTACATCTGGTTAAAGTCTAATTTCACTTGTAACAAAAATTCCAATTCTTTTGAATGAATTTTCTGTTGGTGCTATTATAGAATCAGGAATAAACAGAGGCATTATGATCATAAAATTATTGCCAAGTAACAAGAACGGCATCATACTAACATATTCTAGAAAAATCTAAATCTAAAAAAGTGTAAATATTTTGATGAATATACAGAATGTCTTATATCACTTAAGGCTGCATTTTGTGTCTGTTATGTGCTTGAATGATTTTAACCTTTCCTGATTATATTTCTTTATAGTTAGGAAAATACACCTTTGCCTCAAAATACGCATTTGCAGGTCTGGGAATACATATTTCCATTTTGGCATGTAGACATCTCTGGGTAGACAGTGTCCTGGGAACACTGAATCTAGGCATATTCAAGTTACCACACTTACCAGTTGTAAAAATCTTCATGATGGGTGTTTGATTTCTTTAAGTAGAGTTTTCGCTTGAAGTTGTAATGGATATAAACATTCCCCTACCTATAAAATGCATCTGAATAGCCTCTGACAACCAGTCCAACTTCTGGCCTTTATGTGAGGCTCAGGTATTGGGTATGGTGATACTGTTAGTGAAAGAAAGTCAAAAGGCAAGCAACTGGCACTTTAAACCAGTACGCTTCAGGCAGGAGGGGCTCATTAGCATTGGCTGGGGCTAATCACTTGGGAGAAAGAAAACTGAATCCAAACCTCTGCTGCTTTGTGGCTATGCTATTTCCAAACATGGGAAAGGCTGAGGAAGAATCAGGAGCAGATGACCTTTAGTCTGATAGCAATGCACATTGCTACACCCCAACAGAACTCATGACTCTACTGATTTCACCTTTATCGGGTACTTGATGTTCCTTTGGTCACATTATCTATGTGGACAGGGGCAAACTTCTGTTTGGGGGACATCGTTCCATCCATAGCTAATGCCCAGATTTTCATCTTATTTCTATGAGATAATCCATAGTTGTTGATCAAATGAAGAAGGCCAACAATAACTCAGAGTCTAGAACAATGCAAAAAAAAACTTAAGAAAATTGGCCATGTAAACTCTTGATTTAATAAAAGCAAATTTTTTTCTTACATTTAATCATTACCAGGCTCCTGTACTCCTATAAATAAACAAAAAAATGCCATATGGTAAATACACTTTTTTTTAATGTGATTTACTGAAAGCAAATGGGGCTCTTAGCATTTAGTCCTATCCAGGCTACTTTACTCCCATGTCGGTTTACAGACAAAAAGAAGTGGAAATTGGAGTTCTTGTTCCAAAATGAGTTTCATTCTTAAGGGTGACTTATTTCATCAGTGCACGGATTTTTTTTCAATTTATAAATGTCTTATATCATTGGTAACTTTTAAAAAAAAGATCACAGCAGTTCTAAAATTTTAACAAAGACTTATTAAAGATAAAACTGCTAGATATCATAACTATCAGACACACAACTTAATCTTTATGTTATAAGTTATTTGATATCCTTCTTTCAATGGGATGAGAGCTGCTCTACTTCTTCTTGGACTGTCTGTAAGCAGTGTTGTACTGACCCAGAATGAGTTACATCAGCCTGTATTCTAAATGTGAAATTTCAAATTAGTATAAAACATGAGGACTACAAGAGTAAATCTACCATCTCTATCTAATGTTTATATATAATATACTTTTTCTTATATTATGTTGCTATGAATTTTTGTTTTATTTTACAACTTCCTTAGTTCAGCACTGTACAAAATTAACTTTTTACATTTGTATTCCTGTATTTTTCAGACTTTGTGGTTACCCACCTTTTTACAGCAATCATGGTGCTGCCATTTCTCCTGGAATGAAAAAGAGGATACGAAATGGACAATATGAGTTTCCTAACCCTGAGTGGAGTAGGGTCAGTCCAGAAGGTACCATTGTAATTTTTTAGTCAAACAAAAAATACTTTATGGTAAAGATACACTTTTTTTGAACAAATCAGAACAGTTTGCAATCCAGTTTAAAGAAAGACACTTCAAAGAGCAAATTAGTTTTTTTTTTTTTATTTCTTAATAAAATGTACACAAACTTTGGGATTTCAATCTAAATGTACTATTAAAATACTCTTTGTATAGAGAAAAAAACAAAAACTTTTTAGTAGTATTCAAAACAGGTTTGAAATTTTTATTTTTTTGTACAAAGCTTATATCCTAACTAATCCAGATAAGTGATAAGATCATAGCTTATTGAGAAAGCCAAAAGCAATTAGCATGAAATTGCACTTAACAATAACAATTGGCGAAAATATTTCTAATTGCACAGATTTATTATTGTTAGTCTAGATCTATTACCAATTTAATTACATGACTGATCCAAACTAACAGATAGAATTATAAACTGTTTCTTTTTTTTTAAATATTTTTTATATTTCACTAGTTAATATTATGATTCTAATTTTGTATTCCCCAAATCCATTTTTTTTTTACAAGGTTTGGCACTCTCATAACATGATTTCTCTCTTACAGCTAAGGATCTTATCAAAGGGTTGTTAAAAACAGATCCAGACAAAAGACTTACAATAGAAGGAGTTATGCAAAATAAATGGATCAATGTGAGTAGTAGACGTCATACAATTATAGCTATAAAATTGAGTTTAAGCTTTTTTTTTTTTGGTTTCTTTAAATGCTCAGTTCAAAGAACTTTCTTGGATACTACAACTGTTATAACTACCCACTTACACTGCCCTAAAATTCATATGGTCCATTACTCTGTAACACTGTCATACCTGTTTACAAATTGGTAAACTGTATGAGACGCCTCAAATTAAACTTTTCCATTTTGTTTACATTGGGAACTCAAGGGTAATCATTTCCTTACCCCCCATCCTGCCCCTTCTTAATTATTGTTCATTTCTTCTATTTTCCTTATGTGGAGTACCCTTAATACTAGAGATGCTGAAGCCAGGTATTTAATATTTTTATATAAACAGATGTTACACAAAAAAGCAAAAACATTAAAGTTCTTTGTGGTCGCTCTTATTTTTTTTTAGAAACTGGCTTTATGTTTTATTGTCTTTCTATTCCCATTCTAAGATAGGTGTTAATATTATTCTCTTACATTTTTTTAAACCATAAAGTTGTCATTAATCTTTTAAATCAAAAAGAGGTTTTTCATTTATCATTCAATAGCTAAAATTATGGTAAAATTTTTTAAGAGTCTGCTATGCAATTAACAATAAGATATAATTATAACAACATTTGAAACTATGGAATGTAGATATTAGATTTTCTTTTTATCACGAACTGCCAGGTTCCTTGTGTCCATTTAGTGGAGTTTTCAACTCAACACTATCTTTCGACTCACACATAAGTCAGCTCTGCAAGGGTCTTTATCTGCAGCTGCGCAGATTAGGCCAGATCCGACCATATTTAACAACGGAGTCAACAAAAACCCTAGCTGTGGCATTCATACTCTCCCGCCTTGACTACTGCAACACCGTGCTAGCAGGTATACCCGATGACAAAATAGCCAAGCTGCAACATATTCAGAACAATGCCGCACGAATAGTCCTTAGAAAAACAAGACGAGATTCCGCTACTCGCTCTTGCGCACGCCCCATTGGCTTCCCATGAAAGCGAGAATCGATTACAAGGTCGTCACACTTTGTCATCAGTGTATATAAAAAACAATGAGATGCCCTTGCACCTTAGTGAACTGATTACTCCATATGTCCCATAGAGAGTCCTGCGCTCAATGGACTCAACGCTTTAAGTGGTGCCACTACCCATTGATCTCAGACAGACAACATGCTACACCACTTTTAAGAAGAACATTAAGACCTATCTGTTTAAAACTTTTTAGATTAATTGTCATTACAACACAACCAGATCTAAACTCCATAATCAGGAACATATAGTCATTTAACCAGCACATAAGGATGCTGATATGGTTTAAATTGTGCTGATGACAAAAAAAACAATAAATATAAGGAGGGTAGATGGTCAGAAACTTGAAGCATCAGACAAAAAAAAAAAAAAAAAAAAAACTTACTGACACTAAATTCCATGGTCCAAGAAGAATTGACCAGATTTATTCTTACAAAAAGAAAATTATTATTTTTATACCTTCATATCCCTCTATTCTTTTAATGACATTATCACACTCTTTCATGCTCAGTATTAATTCTGCTTCTTCTTTCTGATTTCCTGCCCTTTTTTAGCTGGTGTAAAGTTTTTTCTTTTCAACCGGTTTGATAAATTTTAACTAAAAGCTAATCTTGTGTTCATTGTTTGTTATTAGTTGATAAAAGCCTGGATCAAACATCCTTTGTCTTAATTTTGGTCAGCAGCAAAACCCTATTTACATATATACATTTGAGTTTTGAAAATTTTTCTTTCCTAAGTGCAGTGTTATCCTCGTTTGGATTATGCTTAACAGTTTGTAATCATCAGAGCATTATTAATATGTTTGTTATGATTTCTATTTTACCTTTTCAGGATAATACTTTTGTGCCACCAACACCCTTAATGTCTGCCAGGGTTTTAAAAGAAGAGGAGGAAGTATGGATGGATGTCCAGGTACATGCTTCTGTATATTAAATTGGCATCTGTCAATTGGACTGGCAAAAAGGACATTAATTTTCTTCTAGGTGGTGTGTGTGTGTGTGGGGGGAGGGAGTCTGGCTTGTTTCTATTTTTTTTAAAGGGTGGTGTCCAGTTTTTGTCAGTATACAACACTTTGGCACTAGAAGTTTTGATGGGAAAACACATAACATTTGTTATTATCATGGTCTACATTTCCATCACCATGTTAATAAGTGAGACACAAGTCTTATCCTTTGTTATCTTACTTCACAGCAAGAAGACTCCAGTTCCAGTTGTTTATAGACCATAAATAAAATAGTTAAAAATAAATCAATGTAGAGGGTGCAGGAAGAGAGCTACATAAACTTAACCAACTGCTTGCATTCTGTTTCATTTCAGACTCCTTCAACTACCCACATTATTATTTATGCTTACTAGTGTCTTACTCTTTTATTTAAAATTGTAAATCTGGCCCTGGTAAAAGGGTTAAGAGTCATGTGTTTTCTCTTGTGTTTTAAGGATTATAATAGCATCACTAATCTGGGCTTGGTTTTGTTTTCTTCACCTTCTAACTCAATCATCTATTTTACTCTAGTGCTGCTAATATGTGTTTAGGGTATTCATGTATATTCATGGTTTTTGTTTTTTTTTCACTTTAATCAGGAAGAGATGACCAATGCTCTTGCCACAATGCGGGTTGACTACGACCAGTGTGTAAACATTAAGAACCTTCAGCAGTCTAACAACCCTCTGCTAAAAAAGCGAATGAAACAGGGTCCTGAAGGTGCGGCAGCCATGTAGAGACTGATCACTCCCCACCATGTCATCTTTCTTCTTTCATCGTGTACAAGTAGACCATCTTTATAATCAGTATACTCTTAGTCACACATTTTGCTATATAATTGTATTTTTTTTATATGAAAAAGTTTTTTTTTTAATCAATATGTTTGTGTTGCCGCAGAGAGATGACATTGAAATTTGTCTGTAATCTTCCATTAAGTTTTAAAATATGTTTGTTCATATTCTGTTCATATACAAAATGAAATTTCATATTCCTTTCTGTCATGATGTGATAAAAGTTGTGTGTCCAAACAAAATGTAGCTGTTACTGTCTGATAAAATTTTTTGAAAGTGTTCTCAGACTGTTTGTGTATTTATTGTCACTAAGTTATATTACACTGCATTTTATTTCTAGTAGTGCTACATTCATTTTAGAAAAAAAAGTTACTTGTATACACACAGCATAAAATGTCAGTGATTTTACGTTGAAGAGAATTTAGAAAAACATGATGGGTTCCAAAATAAATAAAATATTTATGAAATTCTGAAATATTCTATTTCTTATGCTCATGCAGGAAGCTGTTTATGTTTTGGGCAGGAGTTATAAGAGCATCCCTTATGGCTCTTTCGCATCATTTTGCAGTCTGTCAGTCTCGTCTTCTCAATGACTCTGTAAATGAAAGGCCAGTCCACAGGCTGATGCCAGCCCAATCTCTCTTTAGTCTTCCCCTCTCTTCCATTTGTTGTCATACTCTCCAGGATTATGTGCCCTTTCATTTTCAGTGATCATGTCATCTAAGTTTAAATTTTAACAATTTTGGTAGTTTGGTCATTTATCTAGAATGACAGTGCAGTGTCTAAGCTGGATGTATCTGAAAACATTATTTGATTCTAAATCTAAGTACTGGTAATGTAGAATTGGAAGTCATCATAAGATGTTGAGCACATTTTTGGGGAGAGAATTTACTAAGTAGGTTTTCTTAAGGAGTTTTTATGGAAACATTGCATTTGGCCTACTCTTTCACTTGTTGACTTGATTCTATTTGGTTTATATCATACATTATCTATTGATTTAGAAAGAATATAACTGCAACATTTTAGCTGAAATAGGAATCATTCCATAATAAACATTTTTCATATTTGGAAATAATTTTGTTGCGGAAATTTGTCAATAACTGTGTGTGATGAGACTTGTCTGTTTTGGGCATATATTCTTCCAATGTTGATGTGGACTATCAACATGAAAGATTCATTGTTTGTCTTATCTTCCCTTTGATTTCTCAGTAGTTCTCTATCATCAGGACCAGCATTATTGTTTTCTTTTCTCTACTGATAGGGTCAAGAAAAACTCTGCTTTACTTTGAATGCAATCTAAATTAATAGTCATTTTTTTTTAATTTGGGCATTCAATTAAGGAGGGTTTTAGTGAAGAGTCCTATGAAGTTGAGAAATTCTAATTTAGGTCTTAGTTAAATTACTTCAAAATGTGCTTGTTGTGAGCGTTATCTAATAATTAGTATTTCGCTGAGTAGAATGATCATTGGTTTGTTTGGTTGTTTGTTTTTTTTTGTTTCAATTCTTTGTTTTACTAGCTAATTTTTTAAAATGTTTTACAGCTGTTTTTTTGAAACTCAATATCATTTCTACTGTTTGCTAGAGAGATACAAATAATTTTTTGCTTGATTTTTGTTTTTGTTTCAGTGGATTAAGTCATTTAAATTAAATGTTCAAAATGTTTAGACCTGCTATTGATTAGGTTTGTCTTGAGTATGAACTAATCTGCATATGCTGATATAATAATAGAAAGAAAGAGATTGAATGGGGTGCTTGCTATTGTTGAGGAAGCTAAATCAAATTGGTTTGTTTTTTTCTCTTTCCAAATAATTTAACGCATTGATGTAAAATAATTATATATATATATATAATACAACAGTATTGTTTGGTGTCCATTTAATTTGTTGCATTTCATCCAAATGTTCTTTGTTTATTGTTTCCTCTTGAGGACTAAATGCTATGGTCATGATATCATCCCAACCTACTAACAAATTTGCCTTATATTTAGTGTACATTACTGTTGAATGTCGGCTGATAAATAAAATATACATGCTCATTTTAAAAGTTCTTGTCAGTTTGTTGGATTAATACATCACCAACTGGTAAATTATTCTTAAACACAGTGGGCGCATGATTAGAAATTTGTTAAGCTGTCCTTGTGGTACAAGTGAACATTGTTCTGACTACTAGAGAATGTTGAAAAAGTAAAGAAAAAGATGAACATATTAAGAAAAAGTGTTTTCAAATCCTAGTGGTAGAGATTTTCAGGAAATAGTAGAAATAATGCTTTTCCTTAGTTTTTTAAAAATTAATCAACCCACTGCCTAAGTTTCTGTAAAGCAGGAAAGTTAGTAACCTTTGTGTTCTATATAACTGAACTTTGTCTGGTAAGCAACCAAGCATCCTTTGTTGGTCATATGAGTGGTTCTTCTTACTTCTATGTAGAGTTACCATATTTTGGTTTGGAGATGGTCTTTATATATTTACAAGAGGTTAATGTCTTTGCAACTTTTATAGTTGGAGTGAAATTGAATACATAATAGAAAATACTATTTGAAGGTGAAGAATGGAAGGAATTTATCTCTGGAATGAAGAATAAACATTTTGATACTGCATCATGTGAAGGTCCAAGAAAAAAATAATTATGTATAGTCTGATTTATAGTTGGCTTATGAGGTGATTGAAGAGTATAGGTTCAACAGAGACATTTGATTCATTACAAGAGGTCCACATAGAATATAATTGAATAGTCAACATGACAGTGGCATACTTATATAATAGTTACTTAAGGTCTACTGATTTAAAAGTTGAAAGGGTCAAAGAAATAAGGGTAGTCCTCTTATCTTGACATTGTAGCTTAGTTTAAAAAAAGACAAACTATTTCTCAAGGATGTATCACTACTAGTCCATCATTTAGTCTATTGCACAACTTATTGTATTCACTATGTATAATGAGCTCACATTTTGTAAGCTAATGTATTACCCTGAAGTTGAATATGCTATAATTCTGTACAGGATTATTTATCCTAACTGTGTGACAGGGATAGGTTGTTACCCTTCCCATTACTAAATTATTTGTCTTCATTTGTATTGTCATTTTTAATAGGCTTCTTTCTCCTTCCCCCTTCTACTCCTCTCCCCCCTGTTTTGCATTTAGAATTTCTTTTTTTTAAAGGCTTCCCTTGGACCAAGTTGTTTTCCAATGGGCTCTTATGTAAAATAGTTTGCCAGTGTTTTTTTTTTTTGTTTTTTTTTAGCTACTGACTTAACATACTGTTTGTATAGTTGTCTTTCCAGAAGTATTCCCTTGATGAGACATACAGAGGCTGGTATATATATTCTAGAACATCACTTCAGACCTCCTTCCTTGAGTAAAAATCCCCATAAAAACTAAACTGTATATGGAACACAACAACTTGAGAGTTGCCACTTTCCATGTAGCACTTAATAAAATATCTAAATCAAAAGAAAGAATTCAATCATCACTCCATTGAGCAATTTTTTTTTCCAATGAATATAGAGAATGCAGGCTTTAAGACAGGGTTGACTGTAATATATATAAAAAAAGAATCGTATATAATAGATTTGACAGTTTCTGAATCTGGTGTTTATTGTTTTTTATAACAGTTATACTTTGTGGAACTGTAAATATATTTTCTTTATCATGATTTAGAAATGATGGAGATATAAAGAACATTATAGGTAGTCATTGATTGTGCTTGAACTGTATGAATCAATATGGCCTTATAGGCTTCCTGTATATAAACCGCTAGAAAACTATATATACATGCATATAATATATTACATGTTTATATGCATTAATACATTTGTTCTCAAAAAATTATTTAGATAGTGCTTTTGTTTTTAAAGAAAATTTAGTTTTTCTATTATATTGTTTGTATTTGTGTTTCAAAAATCTTTTTTTTTTAACATAATTCTGTGCAGATTTAAAACATTATCATAAATGAAGGACTTATTAACGATTGATTTTTGAGATTGATTGTCCTACCAAAAGTTCAATCTTCCAGTGACACCAAAGGTAGTGTAAATGAGGAGTGCATAATGTACAAACAGAATTGAATGGAAGCGTAGAGACTTTCTGGTGAAAATGGAGCGTATATATAGAAAAAGTTAAAACCTCTGAATTACTTGAATCAAATATTTATTTTGTTGTGGGTTTTTTTATAAACTGATCAATTATTGTTGTTTAAATACTCCAGATGTATGATTACTACATTTTAATTAAATTATGTAAATTATCTTTTCCAAACAATAATTTTGTCTTATGGCAAGCATCAGGGAAGATAATCCAGGTTGAAAATTCTTAGAAGCAGAATTGACTGTAACTTTTAGTGGTTAAGTAAAAATGAATATTGGATAAAAAATAGCTCTATATATTCATAACGACAGACAGACTGACAATATGGAAAGTCAAAAATAAATGTTGAACTATATACAGTAGGGTTTATCTTCCTAAGACTTGAAGTTAAAATAGAAGCACCGAACTGTGGATCATTTCATTCTCATTACTGTGAAGGAATTCACGAGTAGTTGACAGTTTGACCACAGCCCTAACATTACGTACACGCAAATGACACCAGCGGAAAGGGGGGGGGGGGAAGGGGTAATTGAAAATGTTGACAAAATGTCCAAAGTTAAGGCCATCATGCATCAGTTCAATCATCTGTTTCCTGACGAAAGCCTTGCCTTCATTTGATCGTGTAGACTGCATACATCACCAAAGTAGGTTGCACTCCATGTGTTTGGCATGCCTTTGTTTTGTAATGATTGGGTCGATGTCTTTGGTGCGTGCCGTGTACTGGCCTAAAAGATTGTTGTTGTTTTTTAAATAAAGCCCATAGTTAATGTATTATATAAAAAATAGCCTTTAATTAAATTGAATATTTCATAAACGTCTGTGTTCTTGTTGACTTCCTTAGTGGAGGCTGGTTTTGTTGCCTGGTTTATAAATGAGGCGAGTGTCACGTGGTGAGGCTGCTGTATTTTTGTATGTTCTAACATTCAGTGCCTGATCTTAGTATGTGGAGGCCCTCTGCAACATTGTTGTGGAGGTTGCTACCTTCTTCAGTCTTAAATATATATGCACTTTATACAATTCATACTTGTAATAGTATGTTGTATTTATGAAGAAAGAAAGTGAGTACTTGCTTATTTTGTTAAATTTAATGTAACTGGGGTGCTAATAGAATTGTTTGATATTTTGTAATTGTCTTTGCTGACTCTACGAGTGCATTGTGTTGTTTTGTGGTGTCTTTGCGTCCAGTGTTGTATTCCTCAATAGGTATTACTGCGGGACTAAGCAGAGAAGTTTATGACTTCCAGGAAATTCGAGAAGTGTTCATCTTATTGCACCACCAGCCCCCCCCCCTAACAAAAAGGGATTTTTGATCGATTTCTTCATGACATTGACCTAAGTCCTACCCACTGCTGAGCAGATTCCAAGTACCGGTAGTTTTGTTTTCCTTTTGGTAGTTGGGGTGTCTTCTTGACCTTTGAATGCCATCTCAATGCACAGAGAAAAAGACTACTTTTTTGTGTTTTATGTTTGATTTTTAGTTTCTAAACTAGTTTGATCACTGCTAGGTCTCTCTTCTGAGATACTGCGTACTCCAATTTTTTTTTATTACAATCTTTATTACTAGTTATTGTTTGTTCTCCAACTCTAACAGTAGGTCCTTTTCAAATATATAGTGTTCATATTGGGTAAGTATTGGAGACACAAATGTTGACATTCTCTTGAGTCAAACGTTCGGTGCCAGACAGTAAAATGTTCTTCTTTGGGAAATGAGATGTTTTATTTTGACACCGTTGCACACTATCAAGCCTTGACAGCTTCTCTTAATCCAAAGTGGAGCACACATCTATTTGCTCTGTGCACAGGTGAGACTGGAGCGGTTCACACACACCTAGAACAAAAATAGTTTCTTTAAAATCACACCTTGTCTATAAATATTTTTTAAAATTTTTACAAAAAAAAAACAAAAAAACTGACGAATATAAAAAATGGCCCATATGCATATATTTATATTTTAGACGCAGCTACATTTGTTTGTTTTGTAAAATGTTAAACATGTTTCGGATGTTCCTTTAGAGTTAAGATAATTTACTTCCTAGTCGAAACCTCCAGCAAATCGACGGGGGTTGGGAGCGGGCAGGGTTTGAATACGGGACCATCTATAAATCTGAATGACAGTCCAATGCGCAAACTGCACGACCAGGCAACCATCCTAATCCCAACATAATTATATTGGCCTAACAAATGATTCTACTTAATGAAGCTGGTGGAGGTCTGTCTCGTTCTTTCTTGTTACGCTTCATATTTTCCAAGAGTCTAGTATTTGACATTTGTATATTTGAAAACGTACTCGAAGCTGGCACTGCTGGTCTTCAGGCCTACGTATGTTCATGTCTACTTATTGATTCAACAAAAAAAACATTTGAGCCGAGCGCGGTAATTCCCTTTAGATCTGTGTAATTGTTTTTCTTTGACCTCATGCGGAAGAATTTTATTGATAAAAAGACGTAATCCAAATTTAATTTTTAGAGGATCAAATTATTCTTTTAAAAATATAAAGGGCAAACCAGAGTTTTGACTGTGTGGCCAAAAGCTAGTTGTTTTTTTTCACCAAATTTCTAGGAAAATCGTTTGAGCCGTTTTCGAAATACCCGTCCAACTTCCGATTTCCCCTCCAACCAACACATGAAAGAAATGCAAGCTTAACGTAGGAATTGTAAACACACAAAAACAAACAAACAACTTTGTAAACTAAACCTGGGTGTCCCGTTGCGTTCAGAATCCAGTGAACGCCGCTGTTTGGTGTCCAGGTACAAGTAGGATCTCCCAGCTCAAATCCATTAGTCATCCCATCACTGTCCGAGTCCAATCTACAGAGAGATTCAGTCCACTGAAAGCCAGCTGATTGGAAGTCCTGAAAACCAAGGGAAAACAATTGTGCAGAAGAGTTGCTAGCATTTCCTTGTTACTTCGACTCTCCATATTGTTTAGAGAGAATGTATGGAGTAACACGGAAAAAAAAAGGGGGGGGGGTAGAAAACGATTCGAATGCATTGTACGATATCGATCTTTAACATTACTTACGTAGCCAAATGGATTTAATTCTCCCCATCCGATCGGGTCAAAGTGACCAACAGCCTCCCACACGCCACCGGAAGGACACGGGTTACGTACATGGTTTCCATTTGGTATGCGAGCTCTGAGAGATGGGAAGCAGTTCACAGCAAGAACAGCGGAGGACATAAATATCAACACTTTAGTAACAACCTGATGATAATGAAACAAGCAAAATAAAAAACTAAATAAAATTATATTTTTTTTTGCTAAACATTTTTAGATTTACTTCCCTTTTTTTTTGAATAAATTAAATTAAAGCTAATTAATTAATTAATTGGTTAATTTTTTGATTGATTCGTGTTTCGTGATTTATTCGTGAATAATTGTGCAAAGTGTTTCAACTTGCTTGATTCGAGAATGGGTAGTGGTAGACTTCAAAGATTTGTACGAGACAGAGTGAGTTGATAAGCCTAATAAATAAAAGGAGATTAAAGGTTCCGAAGATTGAAAATAAATACATTGTTTCACATGACTACACAAATAAAGCTTCTTGTCGACCGGCCGTCTATTAGTTTTCTTTTCGCCTTCTGCGTCTGTCTTCAATAAGGGCTTTTTGGGGTCTCAAATGTGTGTCCCATTGGTTACGGAGTGTGTGTGTGTGTTGCTATGATAACGGTGGGAAGAGGTTAGCGATTGATTGTGATTGATGCAACATAGGTGGCATTGTCGTCATTTGGTCTTAGTTAGGACAGACGACTCCAGAACGTGAGACTGAAAGGTTGTGTTATTGTAGTGAGTTCGATTTTGCTAAAGAATATTATTACTAAAGTCTGCTATATTTATTACACTTTATAAACTTCATTTTGTCTATATTATAAATAACGTTATATTTAGTATTGTTGGAAGTTATTCTAGTTATTTCAAGTTTTAAGAAATATTGCGCCCACAACGGTTGAGTTGTCTACCAGCAGTTTGGTTCTACAAGTCAACGGCCGGCAACATCACCATAGCCTTTGTGAGAGACTTCCAACTATTTCTTTCCATGAAATTCTTTGTCTAGTGTCGAAATATAGTTTAGGCTGCACGATAGCATTATCTCCCTTACAGCTGATAAAATAAGTTCTTCACCAGTAGTGACCGTCTTTCCATGAAGAAAGAATTTAGAATAGATGCTAGTCCTATGAACTGTTGCAGTGACGGTGTTTTCACATATTGTTCCATGAAGAAAGAATTTAGAATAGATGCTAGTAGTATGAACTGTTGCAGTGACGGTGTTTTCAAATATTGTTCCATGAAGAAAGAATTTAGAATAGATGCTAGTCCTATGAACTGTTGCAGTGACGGTGTTTTCAAATATTGTTCCATGAAGAAAGAATTTAGAATAGATGCTAGTCCTATGAACTGTTGCAGTGACGGTGTTTTCACATATTGTTCCATGAAGAAAGAATTTAGAATAGATGCTAGTCCTATGAACTGTTGCAGTGACGGTGTTTTCAAATATTGTTCCATGAAGAAAGAACTTAGAAGAGATGCTAGTCCTATGAACTGCTGCAGTGACGGTGTTCTCAAATATTGTTCCATGAAGAAAGAATTTAGAATAGATGCTAGTCCTATGAACTGTTGCAGTGACGGTGTTTTCACATATTGTTCCATGAAGAAAGAATTTAGAAGAGATGCTAGTCCTATGAACTGTTCCAGTGACGGTGTTTTCAAATAGTGTTCCATGAAGAAAGAATTTAGAATAGATGCTAGTCCTATGAACTGTTCCAGTGACGGTGTTTTCAAATATTGTTCCATGAAGAAAGAATTTAGAATAGATGCTAGTAGTATGAACTGTTGCAGTGACGGTGTTTTCAAATATTGTTCCATGAAGAAAGAATTTAGAATAGATGCTAGTCCTATGAACTGTTCCAGTGACGGTGTTTTCAAATATTGTTCCATGAAGAAAGAATTTAGAATAGATGCTAGTCCTATGAACTGTTGCAGTGACGGTGTTTTCAAATATTGTTCCATGAAGAAAGAATTTAGAATAGATGCTAGTAGTATGAACTGTTCCAGTGACGGTGTTTTCAAATATTGTTCCATGAAGAAAGAATTTAGAATAGATGCTAGTAGTATGAACTGTTGCAGTGACGGTGTTTTCAAATATTGTTCCATGAAGAAAGAATTTAGAATAGATGCTAGTCCTATGAACTGTTCCAGTGACGGTGTTTTCAAATATTGTTCCATGAAGAAAGAATTTAGAAGAGATGCTAGTCCTATGAACTGTTCCAGTGACGGTGTTTTCAAATATTGTTCCATGAAGAAAGAATTTAGAATAGATGCTAGTAGTATGAACTGTTCCAGTGGCGGTGTTTTCAAATATTGTTCCATGAAGAAAGAATTTAGAATAGATGCTAGTCCTATGAACTGCTGCAGTGACGGTGTTTTCAAATATTGTTCCATGAAGAAAGAATTTAGAATAGATGCTAGTCCTATGAACTGTTCCAGTGACGGTGTTTTCAAATATTGTTCCATGAAGAAAGAATTTAGAATAGATGCTAGTCCTATGAACTGTTGCAGTGACGGTGTTTTCAAATATTGTTCCATGAAGAAAGAATTTAGAATAGATGCTAGTCCTATGAACTGCTGCAGTGACGGTGTTTTCAAATATTGTTCCATGAAGAAAGAATTTAGAATAGATGCTAGTCCTATGAACTGTTGCAGTGACGGTGTTTTCACATATTGTTCCATGAAGAAAGAATTTAGAATAGATGCTAGTCCTATGAACTGTTGCAGTGACGGTGTTTTCAAATATTGTTCCATGAAGAAAGAATTTAGAATAGATGCTAGTCCTATGAACTGTTCCAGTGACGGTGTTTTCAAATATTGTTCCATGAAGAAAGAATTTAGAATAGATGCTAGTAGTATGAACTGTTCCAGTGACGGTGTTTTCAAATATTGTTCCATGAAGAAAGAATTTAGAATAGATGCTAGTAGTATGAACTGTTGCAGTGACGGTGTTTTCAAATATTGTTCCATGAAGAAAGAATTTAGAATAGATGCTAGTCCTATGAACTGTTGCAGTGACGGTGTTTTCACATATTGTTCCATGAAGAAAGAATTTAGAATAGATGCTAGTCCTATGAACTGTTCCAGTGACGGTGTTTTCAAATAGTGTTCCATGAAGAAAGAAACGTAAAATCGTATCTTTATTTTATTTGTCCCTATAGATTTGTATGAAATGTTCCTGAAGCTTCATTGAATGATTTAACATAGTTTTATTACACAGAAGACATCTAGGTAAAGTGGACTTCCTATTTGTTAGTGATTTTTTTTTATTATTTGATATTAAAACCTTGCGCGGGCCACATAACGTTGTTCAGGGACATTAAAATCAATTTTAATTTTCTACGTAACCCCTGAATGATACCGGGGACCCCTTGGGGTAGACCGATACCATCTTTAGAGCCACTGTTCTACACCTACGATTAAAAAAAAACGTTCTTTTTCTCAGCGTGTAGAAATCACACACATGCTTTAAGCGAGACTACTCGTTATAGAAGGCCTGAACACTGACCTGCAGCGTCACAACTTGTGGAAGTTTAGACCAATAGTTCGTTGCCACGCCGAACTGACCTGTGAGTGGCAACGAGCTACTGGTCTAAACTACACACAGGTTGTGAATTTGCATGTCAGTGTTCCGCCGTTTTATAACGCATGGTCTCTTTTAAATCACATAAAAAGTGAGAACTATCATGAGTTCACTGTGGGCTACATAAATGTTTGTTAGAGGCGTACAGTTTCTTCTTTAGTGTTTCTCTTTTAGCAGACGCTATAAACAGCTCAAGTCTTCACAAACAAACTACATTGAAGGATAAAACATCAAAGCAATCGATAATTTCATCACATTTACCAATTTAATCAACTTACCATTTGTATTTGATGGTCTAAGTTAAAACTCGACAACATGGATTCATAATTCACTCATTAGTCACAAAGATTGTGTCAAGCTAATTATATTATTCAATTTTAAAATTTATTTTTGTCTATTATAGACGTAAGCTTATCATAGGACATTTATATGCGCGGTGAAAAAAAATTAACTTAATTATTGTTCATAAAAAAAGAATTTGATCTACTGCGAGAGTGTCATCGTTATCTAACTTTCACCCTTACATTATAAAAGAAAGATTCATAGAATGGCAGTCACATACACACTACGGCGAAAGTCTGCGTTAGAGATAGAACAAGAGTAGGCCTACATAATCCAAGATTCTTTTATCTCGACCTCTTATCATTAGGACCTAGCATGTAATGTGCACTTTTTTATTGGTAGGCTTCTATTTTTCAGTTTCAAATGAACAAAGAGCGTTAGAACCTGTATCACATCCGAAACTCTGCAAGCAGGGCCGGCCTTAGGCCACTGCAACCTTGTTGGAAAACTACAATCTACTGTAGATGGCTCGTATAGTTAATTTGAACGTGATTTTGTGATTAGTAAAGTTTGAATAAAATGCAAAGACGAATTTATTTTCTTTTACAAAATCTTAATTTTCACTTATTATCCTTATCTATACCCAGACTGGGCCCCGCGCAATCCGTTTCGCATAGGGCCCCGCAATCTGTAAGAGAAATGCAGTATGACCGGCCCTGTCTGCAAGGGTAGGTAAGATTCAGTTTAAGGGTGTAGATAAATAAAAGGGGTCTCCAAGGAAAAGTTATAATAAAAATTTGTTACAAACTGTTGACTTAAGAATGGGTATATATGTATTGTTTCATATGTTATGTGGCAAAATATGTAGGTCACAGCTGGGACTGCGTAGCCACGGGAAATACTGCATTTCTCACTGAGGCTCGAAGACTAGCCTTGTTATTATTATTATGTTATTCATAGTCTAAATGCTAAATGAAAAAAAAAGCAATAGTTGAACAACCGAAAATTGAATTCCATTGAAGCTCAAGCCGTAGCCTACAATAATGGCGTATGTCTACAAACATTTATCATCCCTTTCTGCACCCCACCCTCCTTTTTCCCATTTACTAGAGTGTGATTTGTGAACAAAGGGTACTTTACATTCAATTCATTTTTTCTACGGTCGAGTGAATGGATGAACTTCACGCATCACTGCTTTAGAGTAGGCGGAGTTTAAAACATGGCGATCCTAGAATGGTTCTAAATAAAATACACTAACTAGGTCTATAACTAAGACCGTTTTTTTTTTTTTTGCAACAAGTAATCGATGAAGATGACATGGGACAAGATGGACTGTTTAGAAATAATAGGCTTATGCAAAAGCTGCTCGTCGGTATCAGAGCGATGAATTAGAAGATACAGTCATTATTATTGATTTTATCTATGTGGGAAGCACATTATCTAGTGACGCATCACTTTCAACAGAAGTTGATAATCATCTGACTAAGGCTGGTAGCGCTTATGAACACCTCCAAACGAGTGTGTGGCAGAATAAATCGCTCCGTCTGCCTACAGAGTTTCTCTCAACCCTTTTAAATGGATGGATCTGGGACATGGGTAGGCCTACTATACAGAAAGTAACTTTAGCTTACACCAAACTTGTCTGCGCTCTATCATGGGCATAGGATTGCAAGACCGCACTACAAACAACGATGTTCTTGCTAATGCCGGTATGGACAGTGTAGACTGTAGACCGGCTTCTTTTAGCTCGACAGCTACGCTGGGCAAGGCACATATCTCTTATGGGGGACGACCATATGTTATAGGCAATTTATTCTTGACGGTCGGCATAAACCCCTTAAAGACCAGCTTAGGCGACAACAGTTTACATTAACTGACACAGAAGAGTGCAGCAGGCAGCTTCCGAACGAGACAAACGGAGATTTCTTACAAAGGCCGCGGGATACACAATTGAGACGAAAGGGAAATCAACTGCTGAGGACAGATGTCGACGGCGAAAAGAGAACCTAAACCGAAAAGGTTATGTCTGCTTTGGATGTGGCAAAATAGTGTAGGTCACAGCTAGGACTGCGTAGCCACGTGAAATACTGCACTCGCCCTTAGTCTTCGGACTTGAATTCAAGCTTTATGATTATTAATAATAATTAGTGTGAGTCTTGTGTTAAGGTGCAGCTCCAGAGAGTTAATCCTTGTATTTATGAAGACACACACACACACACATATGAAGACACACACACACACAGAAATATATGGACGGAACCAAAGAAAACAATGAGCGGACAATTCTTAGGCGCTTTATTCAATAGATTTAAAAACACAAAAGTCGATAAAAATGGAAAAATCCTGCGAACTCGCTTTTCATCCATAGACATAGACCTGTGACGTGGCAACGAGCTATTGGTTTAAATAGCCCACATGTTGTTACGTTGCAGGTCAGTGTTCAGGCCTTCTATAACGATTGGTCTAGCCTACAGTCTCCCACTAACCACTGGAAGGACATGGGTTACATACTGAGTTTTCATTAGGTATGAGAGTTCTAAAAGACGGGAAGCAGATCACAGCAAGGACAGCAAAGGACATAAATATTATCAATTTAGGAATAGCCTTCGGGGAAATACAATACTGACGAAAACATTAAAATAAATCAAAGTTTTGGGCACAGACCTTTATAGGTTTGTGGTTTTGGGTTTTACACCAATAGTAGAATAAGCGTACTCTGTTAGGGACTCCTCAGTTCAAGAAAATATAGAGAAACTAGAATAGACGCAAAATAGAGCCGTGAGATTTATAGCAAACGATTATTTACACTTGATTAGAGTGACACCATTAGTAAGATCACTTAACTTATAGATACCAGAACACAAAACACAAAAGTGGTGACTAAACCATAACTTAGAAATACAAAACACAACCTATTGAAATACCGGTAGGGCCTACTTAGAAAAAAACAACAACACAAGGATAATGGTACATTTCTTATGCTAGGACAAAGTCGTTCATGTTCTCTTTCTTTCCTTAGTACAATTAGAGCATGGACCGGGTTGCCTGCATCAGACATGAAAAACAATGATGAACAGAGTTTAAAGTCTGTAATTAACAAGCCAAACTAGGGATACGCGTAGGATGTAATTATCTTCTCTTTTGAGGGACGTCTGTAATTCGTAAGATAACTAGGCCAGCCGTGAAAGAAGACCTACATAGCTTTGGAGAAAAGAAAACTAAATAATTATATGAACTATATAAACTCAACTTCGAGACCCTGAACTTATAATATCTAGGAGGATTCTTGTTACCAGTCGATGGGAGGAAATACAGCCACACATTTGACATTGTTAAAAAGTCTACAATGAATTTCGCTTCCTATTAAAACATCTCGATTTGTCAGAGAATAGCTATGGAATCGATGATAATAATAATAATACCACTAATACAAAGCTTTAATATGTCAGCGGAAAAGCATACGTGTTAGGTTCAATTCTTTCCCACCAATACTTTACAATGAATCATTGTGACACAAACGAGGCAGCAATAACTGCAAAGGTTTCACAGTGGACATTTTAGTAGCATGGTCTAGACCTTTTTTTTTTCTTAAATAGTTCTCATAGCTGTTTATTCAGTAGGTATATTGTGTTTTTCTTGTAGTGTTATTAGACTGGTTAAAAGTTAACGAGTAACAACATCTTGTACCATGGACATAGCCAGGATTTTTTTGGAGGGGGGGGGGAGGCTCCATATATATATATATATGTGTGTGTGTGTGTGTGTACACACACGTAATTATTCGTTATTACTTCCGACCCTTCATTCTTTCGGAAGACGTTTATTGTACCATAGATTAAGTTCTTCCTGGAGTTAGTGGAACGGCTGTAGACATCCCACCTTTGCCGGTCAATAAATAAAATTAAAGCGAAAAATCAGACACAAAAATCCATCACCCCCTTTTTCATTTCGGGAGGGGGTTGAAAATGTATCAGTTGACATTATTAAAGGGTCTACAACGAATTTCGGCTACGCCTATGCCTTATACGTTGATATATTTCTTAAGTATGTGTGAGCAGGTCAGACAGGCGCGAGTGGGAAGATACCTATTCTTACTGCTCAACATTAAAATTTACCAACAGTAGGCAGATGTTAGCACTACTGGGTGGGCTCAATCTGTGCACCTCGGTATGGTGACCAAGGGGCTAGAGTCGCCTAAGTAACCAGACAACTAGCTATAACTAATTTAAACTAAAGGAAAACAAGATAACGAAACTTTAGTTAGGATAAATAAACAAACGAAACTTTATTAATCATACAAAAATATATACACTACAACGAGAACAACTAATACTAACTAAAACCATCTGACTCAACGCCACTAAAAACTAACCAAACCAAACAAACTGATCAACCCAACTATCTAACTAAATCACTAAAACTAATACACTAGTCTAGACCTAGATCTACACTAACAAACTACAATAAACTAGTCTAGATCTACAATATTCTACTACTACCAACTCATAACTAAAACTAAAAAAAGAACACCTTAGTTAGTACTTTACTATAGTATTTGTAGATCTATTCACTAAGAACAGAAACAGACTATAACTAAGTTTACTAATAGAACTCTAAGGCAACACTACACTAGTATCTAGTATTACCTACAGAAACAAATTAAATCTACAACAGCAGCCTGGCTAGAACAGTTAAAATCAACAGTTAAAACAGCAGTTACTTTATGCAGCTAAAAGCAGTAACAATAGCAAACTTACAGACCGTCCCAGGTACAGGAATAAAAATAAGTACACGACAGACCACAAAGATCTTCGGCTGTCACACAGACATACTATACTGACCACTGGTCAACTGTACACTGAACTGTATTTAAAACAGCGTGGCGAATTTTTTATACACCCCACCCTAACTTACACAAAAAGCGGAAGTACAAATAATACATTTGGCACTAGCCTATAAAAAAATAGAATACACAAAAATATATATAAAACTAGCTCAGGGAGCGCAAGCTCACATTCATCCCGCCTTAAATTTTTGCGTCCCCGCAAAACAAGATAATAACAAATTACTTAAAATGCATTACATATGAGCTGCTGACATATTCTACCATCAAAGAAAATACACACTAAAATCTATTTGACACAAAAATATTACAGCTCCATGACATGACTTAAATTACATTGCTTTCAAAGGACAAAAGAAAAAAAAGAATATACTACATCAGCTAAAACACAAAAAAAGTACTATTGATTCTGTACATTCTCAAATAGGTATAGCAACTACTAAGCTTTAAAAAAGCTTTTCAAAAACATGTAGATAACATGTACTCATAGAGTCACTACAAACTAATACATCTTGATAAATAGAAATGCAATCAACATATTAAAATTAAAAAATTACAAATGCAAGAATTATGCTAGTAAGGGGAGGAAACGAACTTCATTTCCTCCTCTCGTACATATCTGTAAGTACTCCCATCTTCTGCTTCTACGATGTACCACCCAGAAGCATACCTGGGTACTGCAGTAATTACAAAACACGAGGGTTCATACTGCATGAACATTCTGTCTTGGCCTCTGACTCTCTGTTCGACAAGAACTCTGCATCCAATGTTCAGAAGGTTGTTCCTTTTCCTACGGCCTTCTGAATCATCCTGAGAATTAAGGGAGGATTCAGGCTGACGCAAATCTAAGAAGGTGTGTGTTTCCCTATCACCCTCCGTATGGTTTTGGGTAGCATCAGCTGAGGCTACTTCTGCATGCATTGACAACATTTCTGCCACTGCGGGTTGGCTTGTGTGGACTACTGCAGTGTTGGATCCTCTAGGATTCAGTGGCACATCAACTGACAATTCTGCTGACTTGGGGGCAGGTATAAGTTGTACTGCCTGTGGTTGTTCCACTGAGGCAACCTGAACGTGACTCACTGCTGCAGTGACATTAAGGCAAGCCCGGGTGAAGTGGTCCCGGCTTCCACAGTTAGAGCAGTTGCACACCCAAATTTTAATTACTAATCTTAAGATTCAAGTTTTGCGGGTGGAAAAAACCGCACGCTTATTCCTGTAATTATCAAAATGATACTCTGCTGAAATATTTGTTTCTATTTTCTTAAACAATTGTGTTCACATCGGTGTATAGTTTTAATAACGTGAATATTTTTTTTTTATAACTTAGCCTAAATACGTTTTTATTATGCCCTCTCTGCAATCAGTAGATTGAATGCTATAAACTTTCAGCTCTTTTCGTCATATTGAGAACCCCTGATTTGTGTGTCCAGGATATATAAAGTTATAGGTCTACCATTTAAAATATCGCGCTCCCCCCTCTCTCTCTCCGAGCGTGTTTCGTTTTTCGCCTCTCTTCATCACCCCCCCCCTCCCTTGTCATCATTGACGGGAAGCAATTTTATTAAAAAAAAGGAAAATTCCCGCCTCCCTCAGCTTAGTCACGTGTCTCATTCAAAGACAAAAATGTGTGTGTGTGTGTTTGTGATATTTTCAACCAGGTAGTTTAAGGACTTAAAAAAATACAGGTAAATTTCACTATGCACTCTTGTGTTCAATGTATCTCTTCTAGGACTCAGTGTACGCTTTAAAGCACGTCGTTGATTCATACAAATGGTTTCGTTCTAAACGTTTCACTTTTTAAATTCGTTTTGAAGCCTGTTCAGATCAAACTCTTAATATGTTGAGGCAGATATTTAGACTTTGAAACTTTAATCCTCACACTACCAAGCCAATCAAAGATAACTTCTTCAAAGGGCACTGTTTAGGGAATGGCAACAGAACTTGTGTTTGTACTTGACGAATCTTAACTCTTTCTCTCCTAACTGACGATACCAGCGTTGATTCGACCAGAATGTGGTAAATAATTACGGAGAGAAAGAGTTAAGCTTGACAATGCCAGAGTACATAGAATAAAATATAATAATTAAATACAAAAGCTGAAAAAAACAACGAACACCCACAGAATAATAAAATGAATCGTGTATTTAATTTGTGTTAGGTTATTAGGCGACAATACCAAGTGCATAAACAAAATAAATCTTCGAGGTAGTGGTGTTGCAACCATAGCATGCAGGAGGTCACTGAGCACGGGCCCACGACCAATGAGGCCCAATCTGGCTCTTGTAAGGGGAAAATGTGCTGAATGTTTTAAATTATCGTAGATTTGTTTCTCTTAAATTCTATTTCTGGTGTCCGAGCAAAATAACAAATCGATGTCAACCTTATTTCTGTAGTTGAAAATCCATTAAAGAAAGGTAACTCTTAAATTGTCAGTACAAAGTCTAATTGAAATCTAACATGTTCAGATTTTTAATAATAATAATAATAATAACTAGTAATCAGGGTAAAAATGAAATATGAGATAAAGTTATGTTTGTTTTTGTCTTAACAGTTATTTATTTCCATAATATTACATTACATATTCACTAGTTGCACTACATAAATTAAAAGTAAAAGTAAACAGTTCATTAAATATTGTTACTAGTTCTACCGTATCTTTACATGTGTAAAAGTCGCAAAGATACAAAACTTCAATACTGAAAAAAGATACTTATAGAAACAAATTAAAATACTAGGCTGATAACACCATATCTTACGAGTTATTAATCCATAATGTTGTATACTTCACCCGCTAGTAGATACAAAGTAATTTTGAAAACTGAGCTCGATATCCAAATGAATTTATACTGCGGTTTCTATACTTGTGACAAGTAATGCGCATTCACAATATTTCATGATTAAGCCTGTGACTCGGGATCCTAGCGAATTACATGGCTGACCAATGATATTGACATTTCAAACGACCCGAAGTTTAAGGACCTCGTTTTTGTTTACCCCAAGAGATGCATCCGCACTTGGTGTACTATCTGTCCTATGTGTTATCTGTCCTGTGTGCCATATGTCCTATGTGTTATCTGTCCTGTATGCTATCTGTCCTATGTGTAATCTGTCCTGTGTGCTATCTGTCCTATGTGTTATCTGTTCTATGAGCTATCTGTCCTATGTGTTATCTGTCCAAGTGTTATCTGTCCTGTGTGTTATCTGTCCTATGTGTTGTTTTCTTGGTTCATAGGGCGTTACTGCTGCAGACCTGAAGAATCAAAAGAAATATTTTCAGAGAACGATTTTAAGGAGAGTACAGGCTATCTTACTAGATTTTTCCAAGGCTTTTGACAAAGTTCACCACCATAGTTTGCTTAAAAATTAAAAAATTTTGGCATTGATGGTCCATTGCATCAGTGGATTAAAGATTTTCTAATAGGGAGAGAACAAACTGTAATAATAAATGGCTCTAAATCAACACCAATAACAGTAAACTCAGGTGTACCTCAAGGAACAGTCTTGGGTCCACTACTATTTTTAATTTACATAAATGATTTATCAAATTGCATAACTTCAGGAACAAAAGTCAGATTATTTGCAGACGATTGCATAATATATAGAACAATAAAAACAACATATGACACAGAAATTTTAAAAAGAGAATTAGATGAATTACAGAAATGGGAATCAAATTGGAGCATGTCTTTCCACCCAAAAAATGTCAGTTGTTAAGAGTAACAAAAAAAAAATTAAAACAAATTAATTCCACTTATCTTATTCATGGCAAACCAGTAACACAGACTAAAAATGCAAAATACCTAGATAGTATAAATGAAAAAATTGTCATGGAATATTGATGAAACTATCAAAAAATCAAACAAAATATTAGGGTTTATTAAAAAGAAATTTCTATAAATCAAATAAGAACATAAAACTAAAATGTTATTTTACCTTGGTTAGGCCAATAATAGAATATGCATCCTCTGTTTGGGACCCCTCAACTCAAGAAAACTGGAACAGACACAAAATAGAGCAGTGAGATTCATAACAAACGAATATTCAAATTTGACTAGAGTAACACCTTTGGTAAAATCACTAAATTTAGAAAGCCTTCAGGACAGAAGACTCAAAAGTAAAGTAGCAATTATACATAAAACACTAAACCATAATCTTCAAATACAAAAACAAAATTTAATAAAATACTCAGAAAAAACACAAAGATAAAGGCACATTCCTCGTTCCATATGCTAGGACAAATTTGTACAAATACTCCTTCTTCCCTAGTGCTATTAGAGTATGGAATGGGTTGCCTGAGCTAGCCAGGAAAACCAGTGACTTGGCAGAATTTAGGTCATTGGTTAATATGCATGACTAATGCATGACGCGTAGGACGTAATCATCATCTTTTTTTGAAGTAACGTCTGTATTATATAAGATAAGATAAGTTTGTAAGGAGTCTTGGCGGTGACCATTAACCCATTATTTATTATTATTATTTTAACACAGAAACAGAGAGCCCTGTCACCGCATTACAAAACTACGCAAAAATGTCAGTAACATTTCCTTTTTAGACTCTGTGTGTCAGTAAATAATCTACCTGTTTAAATCAATTACGTTAATCTGTCTCTGTTAGTAACACTATTCTGCCTATGTGAGCCAATAACACTAATCTGGCCATGTGAATCAATAACATTATTCGGCTAATCTGAATCGGTAACATTATTCAGCCCATTTGAGTCAGTAACACTATTCTGCCTAAGTGAATCAATCACATTATTCTGCCCATGTGAATCAATAAAATTGTTCAGCCTATGTGAGTCTCCTTGTGTAGGCTCTAAGTATGTGGGTGTATTTACTTTGCCTCTCATACACGTACATCTTACATACTCCAAAAAATTGAATAATTCAGCCGACTGCATTTAACAAAGCCCACTCAATTCAGCCCATATCCTTCCATGTGCCCAAGTCTACATGTATCTAAATTTACCCTCAATCCTGATTCCATGTATTCACAGGATCACCTCATCCCATCTCGTGCAATACCCATTAAACCCGTTGACCATACCGTCTGTATGTTATCAGATCAAATCCTAAGCGTTACAGTAACAAAGGTATCAATGAAGAATGTATAGGCTATATCCGCGTAGTATTTACTCCTATTTTAGTTGTAAGCATCTACCGTCTCAAAAATCTATAAATAAATTGGCCAGATTTTTATGGCTGTTTAATTCTCCTGTATTTGCAGAGATGTCGGAAAAATAAAATTATCAATCAAAATCAAGGATAAGTAACGCCTCAGATTTTTAGCACACTAATGATCTCATTTCATTTCAGTTCCTTAATATTTAGTTACACGCCAACGACGTGACACATTGAAAGCCCACAGTTGATGGGGAAATATATCAACCGAAACCACAACAGCGTAACCTCAGCTATAATCTCTCTTTGAACTTTGTAACATAAAAATAAAATGCGAGAACAAAATGTGTCAAGGAGAAATAGACAGACATTTTGTTCACACTATAGTTGTTTCAGTTAGTTGGGATCGGTCATGGAATTAAATAGATTTTTTTATCCGTTGTTTTTTTTTTTTTTTCAGCTCGATTTCATGCTTTTAGCTTTCTCGGTACGCTATATGATCCTATCACTTGTCTGGGCCACTTAGGAAAAAAAAGGGGGGGGGGAGAAAGAAAAGGGTATCTGGGTGAGTGTTGATGTAATCGCTTCTTAAGTGCATTCTTTAAAAAAAAAACACCTGAATTCGAACTCGGGGACTCAAGCCTCTTCAGGCCAATACACTAACCACTGTGCCAGCGAAGTGCTTATGAAAATAGAAGGTTTTATAGTTATCTATTGTTATTTTCAAACTTATAAGCGCCGACCTATTTCTCTTTACAAATTATAAAGATGACTAATTCAATTTAGACCACCACATCAGTCAAGTACAATTTCTTTCCCTTGTTTGATGCAAAACAAAGTAATGAATTGCCAATAGTATAATAACTATTTATTTTTGTTTTTTTCATTGATAATGGTTTTGTCAGGTAAAAGAAATAGTGGAGAAAATTTTCAGCTTGATCCAAGATTTGGTGTGGGGGAATTAACGTATTCAAATGTTTTACCAGACATAGTAAGTTGATATAAGCTTTGTAAAAATATATGAATGTAAGTCATTGTAAAACCTATATTTATGTCTCCATAGCTCAAACCAGTCTTTTGTTTTAAAACAGGTTGTTTAAATTTGTGATAGTATTGTGATAATTTCAAACTAAAATTTGGTAGAACGTGTGAAGGCAACAGCCAGTTCATAAAATCTCCATATCAGAAAAAACAAATTATATATATATATATATTTAATATATATATATATATATATATATATATATATATATATATATATATATATATATATATATATATATATATATATCCTAATCTCTCATTAAGTAGCATTTATTACTTTTATTTCGAAATCAAACAAAATAATCAAACACCAACAATAAATTAACTAATTGTTTACTTTTTTAAAATTGATTCATTCAATAAATAATTGTGCAAAGTTTTAACTTGATCCAAAAATGTGAAATGGGAGCAAAAACATGTTCAAACTTTTTACAAGACAGACAGAGTGAGTGATATAAGCTTTGTAAAAAAATGTAATATCTGTCTTAGAGTAATGGCAAGACCAAGTCCGAAATACAAGCTGTACTATTTCAACTTTCGCGGTCGTGGAGAGCTGATTCGTCTGCTGCTGCACACCGCTCAAGTAGAGTTCATTGACCACAGAGTGCAGCCTTCTGATTGGCCAGAGTTAAAACCAAGTAAGTTCTAATATAGATTACGACATTAAAACTCACTGACCCTTGTTCTATAATTACGAGTATAAGTCGATCCCCGGCGTATCATACGCCGCTATTTGACGAAGTATTCATTAAGGCAGCGTATTGTCGAGCAGAGTGTCATTGTCATTGTAAATTAGCTTTCACTTTAGACAGACTTAACTTAGGCCATCTTAGGCATTTTTAACCTTAAAAGTAGAATTAGACTAGACCTTTAAAAACTAAAATAAACAACAGTCATCATGAAATTGCTCTGGCTATTTATCCTAATAATTACTAAATACACACTAGCTGAACACAGAACTAGATCTACCTCAGTCAACACTAAACTTAAACAGGAAAAAACAGTCATAATCAATCATCACACTTTAGATCAATGCAACTTCAAAAATAACCTAACATACACATCCATAACATTAAAGAAGATTACCCATCACAAATGGAAGTTCTCAATCAGACACAGTAGAAATAAATACCTATCACTTTTAATATTAATAGCAGGAGATGTAGAGTCAAATCCAGGGCCTAGATCTAAAGATAGATGCAACATCTGCAAAAAAGTATGCACCATGAAACAGAAAGCCATTCAATGTGACACCTGTGATGAATGGTACCATGCATCATGTCTCCACATGAATACACCTGTGTATTATGCCTTAGGCAACAAAGATGCATCATGGCACTGTGTACCGCGTGGGTTACCTCAGTTTACATCAGGACTGTTTGATTCCTTTGATGCGGACACTTCTAACCCATACAACATCCTAAACACCATCACAAAACAAACTCACCAACCACTAGCCAGATCCACTCCTGTTAAACCTAAATCTACTAAAATTAATACAGCAGCCTCACTAGACAGACCTGCTAAAGAAGTAATACCAAAATACCTTAAAACCTTAGTAATAAATTTTCAAAGCATTAGGAACAAAACAGCAAACTTAGAAATTTTATTAGAATGTGAGAAACCAGACATAATTGCAGGAACAGAAACTTGGCTACATCCTGAAATTTATAATGCAGAAATTTTCAATAGTGATTATGAAATTTTTAGAAAAGATAGGGCTGATAATCATGGAGGAGTTCTTTTAGCAATAAAAAACACTCTTATAGCAGAAGAAATTACCTTACCTAACTCAAAAAATATAGAATCTACATTTTGTAAAATTAATACAACCTCAACATCCCTAATAATAGGCAGCATTTACAGACCACCAAATTCTAGTTTAGAATACATGCAGGAACTATGTAATCAGATTACTACACTTAAAGAGACAAATAAAAATGCAGTTTTTTGGATTATGGGTGATTTCAACCTACCTGATATAAATTGGAAAACACTAACCATAGATAAACACCAAAACCTTAAGGACATAAATGAGCTTTTCATAGAAACTTTACACAACCTAAGTTTAGATCAAATAATTTAAAAGCCAACTAGATTAAACAACACATTAGATCTCTTCTTAACCAACAGACCTGGATTAGTAGTTGATTATGATATTATCCCTGGTCTATCAGACCATGAGATCATAAAAATACACAGTCAGATAAAAGCAGTAGCCAATACAAAACCCAAAAGAAAAATCTTACTCTTGAATAAATGTAACCTAACACAACTACACCAAGCTGCATTAAACTTTCAACAAACATTCTTATTAGAAAAAGACATTAACCAACCAGTCGATGACCTCTGGAATTTCATTAAAAACCATCTTAAAAGCATTATAGAAAATCATATACCAACTAAATACACATCAAACAAAATAAATAAATGCTGGTTTAATAATAGACTAAAAAAGCTTTGTAAACAGAAGGAAAACCTATATAGAAAATTTAAAGAAACCAAGGCAGAAAGAGTTTACAAAAAGTATATAAAAATTAAACACCTAACCCAAAAAGTAAGCAGACAGCTGCAGAGTGAATACATAAACAATGTAATATCTAAAGATAACAACAAAAACCTATGGTCATACATTAAGTCTAAGAAAATGGAAACAACAGGCATAGCGCCATTAAAAGATGAACATAACATAATACATAATGATAATGAAACTAAAGCAAACATCCTAAGCAAATACTTTGCATCAGCATTCTCAGCCCCAGGAGACAAAGACATAATTCTTAATTTGAACCAAGTAGACAACATAGAAGATTTAGTAGTACAAGAAAATGGAATTCAAAAACTATTAGCCAACACCAAACCAAATAAAGATTTTCTGATAGGGAGAGAACAAACTGTAATAATAAATGGCTCTAAATCAACAAAAATAACAGTAAACTCAGGTGTACCTCAAGGAACAGTCTTGGGTCCACTACTATTTTTAATTTACATAAATGATTTATCAAATTGCATTACTTCAGGAACAAAAGTCAGATTATTTGCAGACGATTGCATAATATATAGAACAATAAAAACAATACAAGACACAGATATTTTACAAAGAGAATTAGATGAATTACAGAAATGGGAATCAAATTGGAGCATGTCTTTCCACCCAAAAAATGTCAGTTGTTAAGAGTAACAAAAAAAAAATTAAAACAAATTAATTCCACTTATCTTATTCATGGCAAACCAGTAACACAGACTAAAAATGCAAAATACCTAGATAGTATAAATGAAAAAATTGTCATGGAATATTGATGAAACTATCAAAAAATCAAACAAAATATTAGGGTTTATTAAAAAGAAATTTCTATAAATCAAATAAGAACATAAAACTAAAATGTTATTTAACCTTGGTTAGGCCAATAATAGAATATGCATCCTCTGTTTGGGACCCCTCAACTCAAGAAAACTGGAACAGACACAAAATAGAGCAGTGAGATTCATAACAAACGAATATTCAAATTTGACTAGAGTAACACCTTTGGTAAAATCACTAAATTTAGAAAGCCTTCAGGACAGAAGACTCAAAAGTAAAGTAGCAATTATACATAAAACACTAAACCATAATCTTCAAATACAAAAACAAAATTTAATAAAAATACTCTGAAAGACACAAAAATAAAGGCACATTCCTCGTCCCATATGCTAGGAAAAATTTGTACAAATACTCCTTCTTCCCTAGTGCTATTAGAGCATGGGAATCAAATTGGAGCATGTCTTTCCACCCAGAAAAATGTCAGTTGTTAAGAGTAACAAAAAAACTAAAACAAATTAATTCCACGTATCTTATTCATGGCAAACCAGTAACACAGACTAAAAACGCAAAATACCTAGGTGTTATAATAAATGAAAAACTGTCATGGAATTCACATATTGATGAAACTATAAAAAAAATCAAACAAATCATTAGGGTTTATTAAAAGAAATTTCTATAAATCAAATAAGAACATAAAACTAAAATGTTATTTAACCTTGGTTAGGCCAATAATAGAATATGCATCCACCGTTTGGGACCCCTCAACTCAAGAAAACATTTAGAAACTGGAACAAACACAAAATAGAGCAGTGAGATTCATAACAAACGAATATTCACATTTGACTAGAGTAACACCATTAGTAAAATCACTAAATTTAGGAAGCCTTCAGGACAGAAGACTCAAAAGTAAAGTAGCAATTATACATAAAACACTGAACCATAATCTTCAAATACAAAAACAAAATCTAATAAAATACTCTGAAAGACACAAAAATAAAGGAACATTCCTCGTCCCATATGCTAGGACAAATTTGTACACATACTCCTTCTTCCCTAGTGCTATTAGAGCATGGAATGGGTTGTCTGAGCTAGCCAGAAAAACCAGTGACTTGGCAGAATTTAAGTCATTGGTTAATATGCATGACTAAATGCATGACGCGTAGGACGTAATCATCTTCTTTTTTGAAGTAACGTCTGTATTATATAAGATAAGAAGATAAGAGTGTATGACTGTGCTTCCGTAAGAACAACGGACAGGGCGTCGCCATAGTTATTCCAATGTTAGTAAACAAAGCTTACAGCCATCTTGCGAAGCTCGAGAGCAACAGTTTCGTCGATGACATTTTCCCAGAAATATGCGACTGATAGAAATAAACAGTTACCTGATGCAAGAATTTCGACTACATTGAAAGACCTGTTGACTCCACGAGACAAATATGAAGCGAAAAAATCAAAACAAAGCTACAGAAAAAACATGCAACTATTTTAATGAAACCATATATTGAAGTGTGTAAAAAAAATACACATATAAATGTAGTCAAATATAGAGTGTATAAAGAGAAAGATTACTTGTTCTCCCGGAATGGCTAACTAGCTCATCCTGCCCAAAACTTAGTGGTTTAGGCGCCAGTTACTCGCCTTCGCCCTTCTCCTGTTAATGAAAACAGTTCCGCCGGACTCAATATCTGAGCCATACATAAAGGCCAAAAGTTGGACTGGTTGACAGAGGCTAGAGACACATGCCATTAGAAAATATTTCATAGGTAGTGAAGTGCTTCTATCCATAACTACTTCCGTCAGTGATAACTATTAATAACCCTGCGGAACCAGTAGAATTTGACTCTCTAATTAGCGTGCACAACTAAGTTAACATAATTATCTTCTCTTTTGGAGGAATGTCCGTAATTTTTAAGATAACATCCCCACACCAGTCTTATGCCAGTTTTACTTAATTAGTAAAAAGAAATTTCATGTCAGTCATGTAGGCTATTTCTTACTTTTGAAAGAAGTGAACTGAATGAAAACGAAAGACTTTTTAAAATGAACTGATGTATAGATTTATTTTTGAAAACTTTATCCTAGAGGAGGAAGGGGCTACCATGTATGACGCGTAGGTCGTAATCATCTTCTTTTTTGACGTAACGTCTGTATTATATAAGATAAGAAGATAAGATAGTTTTGCAACAATAAATGATAATTTCAAAATCATTTCACTGCCCACTTGTCAAATACAAAGAAACAATTCTCTGCTTTGCGGTCTGCTTGCATAGTGATCTTAACTTCTTGGTAACTTCTCTTTGATACAGATACACCAGAGGGTCATGTCCCCTTCCTGGAGATAGATGGTGTCCAGTACGGAGAAAGTCTGCCGCTGGCTCGCTACTTAGCCAAGAAATATAGTAAGTAGTATCGCATTCAATCTTAGGTATTCATTACCCCTCCCTCAAGTACACTTTAAAGAACTGGTGGCTTGTATGGAAACAAAAAGGTGGGGGCGCTTGTCAGGAAAAAAAGAAATAGCATTGCGTCTGTAAAGAGTAGATACTATCTGGCTAGAAATGCTATTGCCGTCTGTAAAGAGTAGATGCTATCTGGCTAGAAATGCTATTGCCGTCTGTAAAGAGTAGATGCTATCTGTCTAGAAATGCTATTGTCGTCTGTAAAGAGTAGATGCTATCTGGCTAGAAATGCTTTTGCCGTCTGTAAAAAGTAGATGCTATCTGGCTAGAAATGCTATTGCCGTCTGTAAAGAGTAGATGCTATCTGGCTAGAAATGGCCTTAAGATAATGTATTCTTTCGTTAAGCCAAATTTTTTTTCTTCGGTTGGTGTAGAATAGATCGTATAAATTAATTTAAAACTGCATCCCAGAGCTTTAGTTAATAATTTGTCCATAGGCTAAAAAAACTACATTGACTTGTCATACTTATTAATATTCTTAATCGACTTATTGAAATGTTGCTTCGTAGATTTGATGGGGGATACGGAGCTGGACCAACTAAACGCTGACATCCTCCTCAACCATGTGGATCAGCTAAGACTTGATTATGTCCGTTTCAAGACTGACTCACTTCTGACACCAGAGCAGAAGGTGAGAATTAAATTTAAGTTATCGAGATCTTGAAACAATAAATTGACTAGTGAATAGCCGTTAAGTTAGTCGAGCATTTTCAATCGATAACTGAAAAAATATGAGAACACAATTTTACGTTGTTTCAATAATATTCTAATTTCTAATTTTGATACATTGCACAGCAAATATTAGAAGACAAATTTCAGAAACAAGATGTCCCAAAGTTTATGAACAAGATAGAGAAAAGATTGGTCAAAAGTACTTCGAAATATCTAGCTGGTGATAAAGTGAGTCGTTTAAATTAAATAGCCTAGTGGTATGTGCAAGTATCTCAAATCCAATGTGTTCAACTCTTTGAGGGACTGATGGCTAATGAATGATTGAGGGAGGTTTGCAAATAATTACATTTCGGTCTGAAACAATTTGTTTAAAGAGTTTATGATTATCTCGTGAGAAATAGTTTCAGATAATTTAAACATGGCAAGTAATTCTTAAACAAAGCTTGAAGGTCTTCAATAACCTTTATTTTGGCCTTCTTGACACATGGGCTATTGGAATAGGACTTTTTTTTTTGAAGGGACCACCGCGTGCCAAGTAGACTCTATTGTGGATACTGACAACCTAAGTTGGCCTCCTTCAGTCGTAGAACGACTATGGTTCATCTGGAACACTTTTCATATGGCTGTGGAGCACTTTTTTTGGAGAGATACTCCCGTCCACAAATATCAAATTTGGTGGTTGAGGAGTTGGCCATTTTTCGCATGGCACGCTTTTCTTCCAGAGCTGAGGCCCATTTTTTTTTCACTGTCCATAGCTTTCTTGATCACTGTCTCTCTCCATCTAGTGCGGTCTAGGTCTGTGTCTTCCCAGTTTCATACTATTCTAATTAGGAGTAGAAAAGGGATGGAGTATTTTATTTCCTTCTCATGCAAATTCATACAAAGAAATCCTAGCATTTAGCTTTTTTTTTTGTTTTGTTAAAGTTTTCAATTATTTTTCTTTTGCAAATAAGCTCAGTATAGCAGACTTGGCCGTAGCAGACGTCCTTGACACATTCATCAAAGAAAACCCTTCAGTGTTGGACAGCTACCCCAGTTTGTCAGAGCACAAGGCCATGGTCATGGGACTGCCACAATTGTCAAATTACTTATCATGCAGACCGGACACAAAATTGTGATCATGGTGGACATTGTGATATTGTAACGGGCATTTAGTTGCAAACATTCCAATGATAACGTCTTTATCATCATAAACATTGTTCCTTTATCTTCTGAATCTTTATCATCACAAACATTGTTCCTTTATCCTCTGAATCTCATCAAATCTATCATCACAAGAATTTGTTTCTTTATCCTTTGAATCTCATCAAGTCTTTATCATCACAAGCATTGCTCCTTTCATCCGCTGAATCTGTTTACAAGACAATAGCTATTCACTAACAGTCCACCTAAACAAATGTAATATTGAAGTCAATTGAACTGTCTACTACTAATTTAATTGTGTTGTCTCATTTATGTCTTGTGATCCTATATCATGATTTATTCAATAATTATTGAGTCAGGTTGTTTTATGCATACATTATGTTTGTTCTAATGATGTTTGTTGTTCAGTTCAATAGCTTTAGTCTAATGTTTATCCTAATGTGTGTGTGTGTGTGTGGGGGGGGGTCTGAAAGAAGATAAAACATTAATTTTGGGTCCATGAAATAAATAAAAGAATTAAAAGGTGATATTTGGAAGTAAAAAATCTATACATGGGGGACACAAAGATGGAGAAATGCTTTAGTCCAGTGATTGTCAGCAGTTCTGTAGCATAAATCTTAGTTAAAAAGCCCATACATTATATGTGGCTTGAAGTTGGCAAGCTATGGGGGGGGGGGGGGCAAAAACAGATGGGGAGGATAGATTTGGACTTAGAGACCAAACTAATAACTTTGATTGCTCCATTCATCATCATAGCTCTTAGACATTTGAGAATTACTGAGAGGCGTGCATTAATATATTAGTCTTTAAAATACAAACTAAACATTTATACAAAAGAGTACCAGAACAAAACATGTTAATGTTAATATATATATATATATTTTTTTAATAAAAGCCAAATTTAATCTAAATTGGACTTTGAGACATTATATATCGAAAGAATTTTTCTGACAAATCAAGGCAGTTAATTAAGTAATACCACATGTTTTGTAACATTATCATCCTTGGTCAAATAATTTGAGAAGATAACTTGATAGGCCACTGTATGATTACAGCATAATACACTCTTGTTTGAATGGTCAAAAGAATCTCATGGCAGCACCGAATACAATATGCCATGTCTTGTGTTTTAGGATTAAAATTGTTAAATACTTGCATGCTAATTATTTACTGCATTAGAATACAATAGCAATCTACCCTACTGGGATGATCCCTATGAACATAAATCATTTCTCAGTATTTCTTCTGAGGTTTCTGTGATAGTAGTTAATAAATCCCATTTGACCTGCCAGACATGAACTAATAACATTTGATGCTTTGTGCAAGCTCTTTAATTTAGCCACTTGCCCACTCCATCCACAATTCCCAAACCGCAGTCCCCCAGCTTCAGCTGATTTTAATCTCACCCCCCCCCCCAAGCTTGATCACTACCATATATCAATAAATGATCATAATGTTAAAGTCAAATACTTACTGTACTATGTACAAAACAGAGTTATCAAACTTTGTATACAGAAAGTTTACAAGTTAAACACAACAACAACAGTAGACAAGAGTGAATGTAATCACCAACAAGTACTTGCAGGCAATTAAAATGATGCTATAACAAAGCTTAGGTCAGAAATAACAATGATATGAAACAGAGAAGAGAGAAGTTAATTACGTCCAATGTTACTGCAATAATATGTACAATTTGTATTTCTTTATCTTTTTTTTCATTTAGAAAATTAAACAAAATAACATTTGCTGACTATGTAAGTTTAGGAATGAAATTTTTTGATAAGATTAACCCTTTCAAAATAATTGTAAAATTAAAAAAGTAGTACAGTATTGGAACATGCACAAAGTTAACACATACCATATGAGCAATTATTGCATAATGACTGTGTGCAAACTACTCTTCACATAAATGTCAAACAATGAATCATTGTCACCATAAGAAACACTTAGTCAGTTACTGAAATATATAAATGAGCTCAATAGAATACCTGGTTCCTATTTTTAGCATGTTTGATAAAATATTTTTTCTATTTTTACAAGATCATTTCTTCAAGCAATTTGCATGCAATGAAGACATTTGTTGTTATAACAACAAAAAAAACGTTCACATGTCACATATAAACATGTAACATAAACCTAGGAAAACAAACAAAAAAGTTTACAAAAGAATCTTGCACTAACAGAAACCTTTGATGATGAAACATGAAACTAAGTACACCATTTATTGACTCATTTAATACATTCACATTTCTGATAAGTGAAATAAACATAGCCAAATGTCAACAAAATACAATTTCAGATTAGATGCAAGTAACTTGTAAATTAAAAAAAAACCAACACAATTTGTCAATGATTCTCCTCTTATTTGCAATCAATTTCTCAATGATTCTCATCTTGTTTGCTATCAACTTGCAAGTTCTAGTGACTTACATGTACTTAACTGCTCACTCTTGATGCTTGGTGCAAGAAAACGTAAAGGTTGACAAGAATCTTAAAAGATCAAGAATTGGTAATAGAAGAAAAACTTTACCATCAGACTCAGCATTTACTTTTTTGAGTTAGCTGTCAATTATAAAACAAAGAGCCTTGTGCATTCTCAGACTTGTACCTCCGAAATGGAAGTAGAGTTCACATGGAAGCGATTAAACAAAAATAACAAGTCTTTTTTTAGAACCATTCAAGATTTCTAATCCTATCCTAACCTAACATAAAAGTGATGCAAATTCAGTTTATAAGACTTAAAAAAAAATTCATTTCTTTTATAGAAAGTTTACAAAACAGATGATTCTAAAATAAATAAATAAATAAATGAAGATTTGTAATATTTGTTGATCTCTCGAAGAAAAAAAAAGAATGTCTGACTTGGTTTTATAAATCAATCATCAACCTGAATGAAAATTGGGCCATGGCTTAAAAAATAAAAAAAAAAGGCTAATGAAATGCAGGAATATGTACAGGTGTATCTAAATGATACTTAACAGAAACGGATAAAAGAAGAAATGGATACAATGAAAAAAGTAACTAGAAGATCAAGTCATTGTATTTATACAATCACAGCCATTGCATAAAACATAAATGGGTCAGGTAAACAAGGCATAAGATAATTCATTAATAGATATTGTCCAGGCCCCCCCCCCCCCCCAAAAAAAAAACAAAAAACAACACCCATATTAATAACAACAACACTAATGTAAATAAATACAAAAAAGAAAGCTAAATGAATAATTTCATCGCTTTATATCAACAAAAATGTTCTACAAGAGTGAAGTTGTTCTCACCTGTTTACAGTTGGCAACTAAAAGAAAACAACAAATTATTAAACTTTTATCATTTTTGTTCCTGCTATGGGAGAATTCTTCTAATTAATATATGTACAAGCCTACTAATAAATGATTCATGTGTACGTTTGGTTCAATCTACATTTGAAATTGTTTTATTGGTCAATCACCATGTAACAAGTGTGCAAATTGCTAGTTGATCACTATACTACCAAGATTACTAGTACACAAGTTGATTGTGTATTATGCACCAGCATGAATAATAAGGTCATGGGATCCAAAAAGTAAAAAAAAAAAAATCATAGTGCAAAATCTATCAAATGTTCTGTCACAAACAAACTTTGAGAGTGCACTATGGTATACAATATCTCTTCTATTTTACTTTTCATTAATTTCTGTTCAGCCTCTTAAAATCAGTTCTGTAAAAGGTTTGCGATAGTCTTGAAATTTTTTTCTTTTCAAATTTGAATTTAGTTGTAATAGATGCTACTGTAACAAGCCACAAAGAACTGAATTTGTTTAGCACATCTCCTTGCTTGTCTTAAATATTTTAATGTGTAAGGATATCAACAACAATAATAGCAATAATGCATACAACAATTAGTAAACATAGATTTAAATTCAAGTGTTTGATTAAAATAAAACCATATTCCTTGTTTACAAAAAAAAAAAAAAATCTATAGTGAATTTCTCTTTACAAACTTAAAGCTCTATGATGTTAATGACATACAATTAACCTATTTTAGTGACTAATTGCTTAAAAGGATGTTTTAATGCTAACTATACAACAAACCGGAGGCGTGGTGGCTGAGGGGTAAAGCGCTTGGCTTCCGAACCATTAACCATGTGCCACAGAAACAGAAGACCTTTACATCATCTGCCCTGTAGATCACAAGGTCTGTAAGGGAAACTTTATGTTACTTTTATACAACAAACCAATTCCTCAAATAATTTCATGAATGTTTATTCAAACTGAGTCTACTGAATGACTTCAATTGTTGAAAGGCCATGACTTCAATTAGGGCACCTTGTCAAGAGCGTGGGTGTGTAAGATGTGAGATTGTGTGTGTGTTTGTTTATTAGTTGGTGTGTGAATTGTTTTATCACGGGATTTTCAAGGGGGGACAATAAGGTTTTCTAGCGGTCAGTCTAGCAGATGGAGAGCTGACCTGGTCTGAGTAGGGTGCTTGTGTTTTGTTTACCAGCTTTATGCCTAGCGTAAGGAGATGTTATAACTTATATTTCTATTCATTGTTATGTATGAGAACTGACTATTTGTGGGTAATATTATGTATGGCATTGGTAGCCTTTTGTTCAATGAATCTAGTCTAAGCGCCCAGTAGTATGTCAGTTGGGCACATTTTATTATCTCAGTTATTAATGATTATGCATTCAATATTATATGTGTACTTGCTGTTGGCTGTAAATAAATACTAATTTTATACTCCTTCGTTCAGTGATACTTTGTAGTATTTACACATGTTAAGGTCTGCCTGTGAGAATCATACCCTAGATCATCGAGCCATATGTATGTAGTAAAGAACTCAACCCCAGAGTTCCCTTACACACCTCCAACTTGGCTGCTTATCACACAACCCCCATGTCCCACTTTGAGCATTTATTTGATTTAAAAATCTATTGCTCATTCTGCAGCATAGCAAGAAGAAAAGTTTCCTGACACAAGGAACTAACAAATTTGAATGGAATGTTGTGGACATATTAAATTCTAACATACAGCATAAACTGCTCTCCCGTTGTTGTAAGTACATTTACAGACTAAAGCGACTAAGATGGTCATTTAAAAAAAAAGATATTAAAATTAGACACAATTTTAAATTCATGAGTATATACTTTTGTTTATGCTCCCTTAGTGGTGATTTAAAAATTAAAAAAAATATATTGGCAATACTTAATTGTCCTACACATTTTCAACAGTGACCTGAAATTATGAAAACATTTTTTACAGTTTGACACAAATTGTGCAACATAAAAATAAAATCCAGATATCAGGACAATAAAACAAGTGGTCCTAACACCGACCCTGACTTTCACTCCTATCTAGCTCAGTCTATGGCTATAACACGTGTATATGTCTGTCTAACAAACAAAAGTGCAGAGAATACAATATATTATACCGACAGCCTGAAATATGATAAAAGAAAAAAAAAGGTTCATGGCACATACTCCCAAGATTTATAATCTTCTGTTGGTTCACCGAGAGAGTTGAATCTGAAAGGAAAACAAATGTTCACTGTTATAGATAACTAACTATAAACCTAGATTAATCAAGATGAACTAGCTATAAGCCTACATTAATCAAGATGAACTAACTATAAAAATAAATAAATCAAGATGAACTAACTATAAACATAGATTAATCAAGATGAACTAACTATAAACATAGATTAATCAAGATGAACTAACTATAAACATAGATTAATCAAGATGAACTATGAACATAGATTACAAGGTGAACTAGCTATAAACAAAGATTAATCAAGGTGAGATCACCTTTCAAAAATGTATTCTTCATAATTTATAATCACTTAACTATCTATACTACAAAGTGTGTCTATGCTGTGGCATTATTTGTTTTTCTGGACAATGTCTCATTAGTGATATCTGTGGTCTTTTGCTTTGGTAAAAAAAGCCTAATCTTCATTATCTGCTCCACTCTCTAATACAGGGGTCTCAAACTCATTCCAGCATGTGGGCCACAGTGGAAAGTAACAACCATTCAGCGGGCCGCACCACAAAAAGAGAATGTTTTTTTCATTAAATTTTACGAACACTACTGTCACTGCAGTTAAATGCTAAAATAAAGTTTTTATAATTATTAATTACATTTAGTGTAGTTTATTACATGCACAGGCAGTTTAATTTACTAAAATAAGTTGACGTTGTCTCTGTCACTTATTAAAAAGCAGAAACTGTAGTTCCCCAAACATAGCTAGAATTCTAGCAGCTGCGCAGAATAAGTTTGGAAACTTCTCTCTGGGAAGAAACTGGTAGAAATCTGGAACACCAACATCAGCGTATTTTTGCATCAGAACAGTGTCACATTGCAGGTCCAGTAGTTTCATCTGGACTTCCTCTGGAACATTTTTCACGTCAACTGCGAACGGAGTGGCAACAAGGAAAAACTGGTTCGAGAACAGTGAATTGCTGAAAGCAGTGTTAGAAATCTTCCAGTAGTCTGGAGTGGATGTCTACCTAGTCTTTCAGGCGCTGTGATTCAACCGTAATGCTCTGTAGAAAAGACAAATGAGCCAGTTTTCCATATGCCAGCTGAGTGGCCCACAAAGCCAGCTTGCATCTGAATGATTTGATGCGGTCAAACATCATGGTAATCAGCTGCTTTGTGCCCTGTAGGTGTGAATTGAATGCATTGAGACGCTGCGTGATGTTAGTAAGAAAAGCAAGATCCGACAAAACAATTGGGTCACTGAGCTGAGGTATGTCTCTGTCTTTCATTGCCGAACAATGCTATTTCCCGTCTCAGTTCAAAAAATCTCTGCAGCACTTTTCCACGTCTCAACCATCTGACTTCCGTATGATACAGCAACTCTTCGTATTCTTTTTCTAAATAAGCTAGAAATGACGCAAACTGTCTGTGGTTGAGACCCCGTGCACGTATGAAGTTCACCGTCTTCACGACAACATCCATCACGTTCTTCATTTGTAGACTTTTGCCACAGAGTGCTTCTTGGTGCAGAATGCAATGTATAGCTGCAAAAGGTCCCGCCAAGCTGAGCTGATACCGTTTCTCTACCATTAATCCATCAACACCAACCTTCTCTGAACACATTGCTGGTGCACCTGAAACAAGTTTTTCCCACGGTAGCCCACACCTGTCAATACAAGCTTCCAGTTCTTGAAACACGTCGCGTCCATTCGTCGATCCTTTCATAGGTAGTAAGTCCAATAGCTCTTCAACAATGTTAAAATTTTCATCGACCCAACGAATGAATACGGCACAGTATGCGGTGTCTGTTACACCAGTAGACTCGTCCAGTGCAATGAAATATGCTACAAAGTCTTTTGCAGCGGCAATCAGTTGCTGTTGAACATTTGTCGCTGACTCGGTGATCCTGCTTGCTACTGTGTTCAAAGACAAACCTAGGCCATCGAAGAGTTTCTTTTTCTTGAGGCAGATAATTTCACACGCCTGCAGCATACACTCTTTTACAAACTGGCCTTCAGTGAATGGTCGTGATGCCTTTACTATCATCTCGCTAACAACAAAGCTTGCTTTCACATAATCTTCGCTTGCAGTGGGCGGACACCTCATTTACTGATTTGTGCAGTTGTAAATCATTTCACGGCTTATATGTGGTCATTGTAAATTTTATCTAATTTTTTTACATTCGCGGACGTGGCCACGGGCCACACAAAATTGCTTGTGGCCTGCGGGACACGTGTTTGAGACCCCTGCTCTAATAGATAATGTTGACTAAACATGGCTATTTAAACAATAAGGTCTTGGGCACTGAAAAAAAATTGTCATTTTGGAAAAAAAAAACATGAACCAATGATTTAAAAAAATGAGTTCTTTCAATGGGAAAGCAACAAAATTTAAGTTTTTTTTTTCTTTTTTACTTTATTGCTTTGGTCATATAAAAACAGTTTCTGATTATAGAGTACAAAAAATAATTTCTCCATACTTTCACAAAATTATAATTTTTTTTTTGTTATTTAAAATTCCATCTATTTTTAGCCTTAAAATCATTTTTTTTCTTCCTATTTCTTTTCTGGAGTAAGAGCCCTCTGGTGGTTTGTTAATGCAGTTTGTCTTTAAATATATTAGCAGTGATAGCCCACATAAATATTAAGGAGATTCTATTTAGCACAAAGCTTAATAACTACTTACTTTTCCATTAAGGTTGTATTCTCAGTGATCAATGCTCTAACTTCTTCCAATGATGACCTGGTGCTCTGTAAACTAGAAACAAATGAGTCCAATAGAAAAGTTGAAAATAAATGTCTTTATAGAAATTATTTTTAATTAGGAAAATAGAATTATGTTTTCTGTTGTACAGAATGTACTAGCAAAGCAGTAGGATAACTTTAAAAGTTTAAAAATAAATATTAAAAAATTTAAAATTTTGTTTTTAAAATTTCCCCTTACAACTTCAACTTCAACTAATGAACAAAATAAATTTCTTAATTAAATAATTTGAAAATTTAAGCAAAAAAACAATAAAATAATAATTTAAAAAAACAAACAAAAAAAAAAACGCTTTAATTAAATGCAGTTGTATCAATTAGTTTGGATAAGTAACGTCTGTATTATATAAGATAAGATAAGTCTTGTAATTAAATCCGTAATATATCTAGACTAGCAATAATAAATCTGTGCGATAAAAAATGTTTTTACCATTGTTTTTGTTTAGTGCAATTTCATGCTTTTAGCTTTCTCAATACACTATGATTAGATCCCTTATCTGGACCAGTTGGAGAATGGAAAGGGGGGGGGGAGGAGGAGGAAAGATAAATCTGGATGAATTTTACTGTCATTGGTTTTTAAAAGCATTTACAACCAAAAAAAAAAAAAAAAAAAAAAGGGAACGACCTGAATTCAAACTCTGCTAGTGTGGTACTTAATGACTACAGGAGACTAGTAGTTAAATATTGTTTCTTTCAATTAAGAGTGGTGACCTATTAAAGGGACTAATCCAGCTTATACCACCAATTCAGTGACATACAATTTCTTTCATTTGTTCAAGATACCAAACAAATAAGTTAATTAAATAATAAATAATTGTGCAAAATTTCAGCTTGGATTGTGAAGTAAAAGAAATAATTGTGCAAAATTTCAGCTTGATCCAAGATCGAGTGTCGGAGAAATAAAGTGTACAAACTTTTAACATACAGATAGACAGTGAGTTGATATAAGCTTTGTAAAAATTAGCAACACACTTAACAACTAATGGTATATAAATGTGATAAAATGCAAGTTTTTACAAAGTTTTAAACCCTAACGTTACCTAATCAATTTTCCTGAATAATTTGTTGAAGATGAATTTTAGGCAATTTATATCATAAATATATGTGAAGTACTTGAATAATTGTATGTAAAGCTTCATTTGGCCTTAAACTGGCTTCTATATGGTTAATTGAAAGAGCATATAGGTCCTGGTTTAGCATCAGGACTTGAATTACCAATTAATTCAATGACACAATCATAATGTTTTAACAAAATCTCAAGCTCTTTAATCAACCTTTCACTTTAATCAACTCAAAAAAACAATTGTGGTATTAACAAGTGATGGTAAAATTCAATCCAGAAAATCATCACTATTAATAACACCAATAAAAATTTACCTGTCGAGAACTGTATCAAGTCTTTCCTGTCTTGATGGTCTAACACTAGGCTGATCACTAGCAGGAGATGTACTTTCTGCTACTTCATAGGAGTCTCCATTATGTACAGCACTAGACTGCCCAAGGGCCACCATACACACTTCCATCTGGGATATACAGTTTTTACCTGACTGAAAAACAAAACTCAAATGTGAGTCACAGTTTGTGCTATTTGTTGCATAGCAGTGAAAACATTTCAACATATTCTTGATATGACTGCACTGGGGTGTATGGGTGAGTGGCAAAAAATACTTTGCAACCTATCAAGAGGGCTCAAGTTCAAATCCCAACAAAATATTTTGAGACCCACAATTTGGCTGTTCCCCCCCCCCCCCCCCCCCCCCCCCATATTTCCTGTTTTAAGTCCTTTTCACCTTATGAGCATCATTTGCTTGTAAACAAAATATGACAAAATGATTTACATAAGTTGTAATTGTTTTTAAGGATGTCCCAAAGAGAAAGGATAATGGCTGACTACTTACATAAGTTGTAATTGTTTTTAAGGATGTCCCAAAGTGAAAGGATAATGGCTGACTACTTACATAAGTTGTAATTGTTTTTAAGGATGTCCCAAAGAGAAAGGATAATGGCTGACTACTTACATAAGTTGTAATTGTTTTTAAGGATGTCCCAAAGAGAAAGGATAATGGCTGACTACTTACATAAGTTGTAATTGTTTTTAAGGATGTCCCAAAGAGAAAGGATAATGGCTGACTACTTACATAAGTTGTAATTGTTTTAAAGGATGTCCCAAAGAGAAAAGATAATGGCTGACTACTTACATAAGTTGTAATTGTTTTTAAGGATGTCCCAAAGAGAAAAGATAATGGCTGACTACTTACAACTTTTAATTTATTGACAAGTCTTCCATGTTCATGACTAATTTCAGACATCAGTATCTCTAGCCTCTCTCCAGCATCATTGATTTGCACAGCTTTGCTGTAGAGGCAACGAAAGAAACATTGCAAAACAAAAACATTTATTGAGTTATGAAGAACTACAGCCACTAATGTGTCAATATCAAGACAAAGTATAAACTAAACATAAAAACATAAGACATTATCTCTACCATAATGTAAGGAACATTTATGCCAATTTTGATCAAGATCTGTCAAATGGTTTTTATTTACATGCAGGACATCTATGGAACCACTAGAAAGACTACCTCACCCTAATGTCAATGTTAGTCAACAATACAAGGAGAAGTGGCTCAACCAATGGCCATCAGGAAACACAGGCAGACAAATGTACAAAGAAATGACTATGCCAAACAAACTAGACAGTATTAACTTCCTTCCCTGCAAAATCCACAATCTTTCAACTAAGAACAAGACATTCACCTCTGTTGAATTACCATCTTAACAAAATAAATTCCACACACCTACCCCTAGACACTACACCCACCCATAAACCATATCCTCTTGAAATGTCCCTTCCTAATCCACCTTAGGCAGACCATACTACCACTACAGTCCAACATAACCAATATGGCAGTGCTGAACAACTAAAGAAAACAGCACATTATTTTTCCTTAGCACAGTCTGCAAAAAGCTGGCTAGATGAAGAAAATCAATCAATTATATATATTAGATATAATTACAGTCACAAACACTCACCAGTACAGCTGTTTGAATGCAGAGAACAATTGTTGAGCTTTCTTGGTACAATCATCGTCTACCAAAGTCATGGCCGTTACACAAATCTCTTTCATTTTGTTTCTTTAAAAACAATTTTATGACTTAGTCACCATCTTGATATTTTATTTTTTTTAAATACATTTTTTAATTTTACCATAGTTGGCATTGATCATTGTAAATATTTATAACAACCAGTCAAACTAGTGCCAGATACAAAGAAAAAGAAAAGAACTTACTTGTCAAATCTGTGAATTTGTTCATCATTGTTGTTGAGCTGTTGTTTGGCTCTGTCCTCTCTAAATGAATTCATGATCTTCAGGAGCCTTTGTATCATGAAATCCATTTTCTCAATGCTAACAACAATAAAATATATCAGTCATGAAAAAACAAAAACAAATAATTAAATGCCTATTTGTTAACTATAAACATTTATAGAGCAGAAAAAATACAATACAGGACAAAGTTAAAACTAATATGAAAAAAACAAAACAACATGGGATAGTTAAAAATAAAATTTGTATTTAAATCTTTCAAAGATATTGTTTTGATCGAAAAATAAAGATTTCGGGATTTAGTTATTTGTTTCAGGAATAAGGGGAAAGTTTTACTTAGCGACAAGTGACATGACAGATCTTTAAAAAACAAGAACGTTCTAAGTGACGCTACAAAGAAAACGCTTCGTGTAGAGCAGTAGAATAGAGATACCGATTTACGGACATAGCTGACATCGGACGATTCCCTTTGTGATTATTAAATATATTTGTAGACCAACATCAGCGTCGACTACATATTTTTATTGTTTCGGCCTTTCGCTGGTGTTACTGAAGTAGTTTGAGTTCAGTGTTACTTCCAGTCAGATGTAGATCTACACTAGTTATATTTCAAAGAATCAACACCGCGCGGAAGCCAAAGGACACATTTTCACTACAGAAAGAGCTCTACATACATAAACCACTTCCAAGAGAATTCCCTTTTTTTTTCTAATTCAACAAACAATTGGCAGAGATGCAGAGAATATTTTATTTAAAATAGATCTGAACAAAATTACCATTTATCTGATGGGAGACAACCTTTGCTGGGATCCCAGTCAGCATCAATCATGTGACCAGCCTTGATATCTTGTAGCAGTGCCATTGCTTTGTCTAATTTACTTTGCATCTGATAATACAACACAAATATGATAAGTATAACATAATAATAAAATAATATGCTTTGGCATTTACTGTTTAAGTCTACAGTTGTTATCAATTGTACAAGAAAGCAATATCTAATGAAGCAATGAAACAATTCTTGCAAAATTAATTAATGAGCACTTAGGAGCTTATAACTTTGATAATCCTTGCAAAACAACAACAAAAAAAAAAAAAAACATACTGCAGATATGCATAAACATGTAAAGTTTGTAAGCCCTGATTAAAATGTTCCCAATCCTGTTGGTTTAAACCCCAATTGCTCTTGGTCTTTTCTCCTGTCTGTGATCACAGTTCCACCTGACCCAATATCTGAGCCAAGAGTTGGACTAGTTGTCAGAGGCTATTTGAGACTCATGCCATTCGAAGCATTGACAAAAATTTGAGATAAATAGCTGTGAAAATTGGTCCCCATGATGCATTAGTAAGTTGTAGATAGAAAGACATGTACTTTGCTCTGCATTTCCATATTCTTTAAGGATTTGAGACATACTGGCTTATTGATTCAATTCATATACGAATGTCACTGTGGTTGATAATTATATCTGAGGCAGTGATATACAGAGGTCTAAACCGTCTAATTAGAGAAAGTCCTACACTCTATGAGACAGAAGAACTACTGCAAACCATACCCCTGTGCACATCTGTGTACACTCTCTATTTCCAGTCTTGTGTATGGTCTGCAGCATATTCACTCTGCCAGCCAAATCGATGCCATTGGGCTTGAGGTTGCTAGTGGTCAACATATTGAACATCCCAGCCTGCATCCCTATGCTCATGAACAACTGGTCCTTCCAGAGCCTGACATCACTGCAAGCCCTGACAAGATGCTCCATGGTGTTCTCTAGTTGACAGCACTTCTCATGTACATATTTGCTGAAAAGGAACAAAACATGATTCCATTTTACTCTAAACAAAACAAAAATTTCTTTTGATGGATAAAACAGAACAGACACAATACCTATTTTTGGTTAATGTCTTATCTATGAACTCCAGACAGCCTACAGTGAAATCATGTCTTTGAATCTACTGAAATTCCTGAATTTAGTTTAACAGCCTTAAGCTAGCATTTCTCTACAGCCTAGGTAAATGCTACTAACTACACTATGTAACACACTACATCATTGATAATTTTTTAAAATAGGTTTTCAGTGCTGTCTTTAGGTGCTCAGTAATCCCAAATCTGCTTGAGTCGGTTGTCAAACTAGATCCCCCTTGATAAGCAGCCAAGCAGCTCTCAGATTCAAATCCCATTTTCCCCCTGAATTTCAATTTAAAACTGCTCAACAGCAAAATAATTCACAGATTCTAACCAACCCCAAGACATTTAAAAACGTTGAGTGAACCACAACGCCTCAAGCTTGTTATGATAACACAGTATGACAATCTAAACAAATTATTAAAGTGAGATGCTATACACAAATCAGTCATCAACCATTACAAAATGAATACAATTTTATAACATTTTTTCTTTACTAAAATGATAATTCCATTAAAAGGGAATTAAGAATTATTTATTTAAGTTTTTTATGCTTGTCACTGAATACTTCTTGAGTTTATAACATAAGATTATACTCAGAATGCAATTTTAACATGTAATATGTTGTAAACATTTGTTATTTACACACAAAAAAAAGACTTATGTCCTTTAAATGAAAAAAGATACTTGCAATTAATCAGAGTTTCCTATTATCTATTGGGTAAGTTTAATAAATACTTTTATTGAATTCATATTTAATCTTTACAAGTTACATAAAATCATGTTTGTAAGACAATTCTTATAAAATGAGACATGTTGGCAGCCTTTGCTGCATTAAAACAAAATATTGCATAGAAATTGTAACAACAGCTTTGCTTCCAGAAGACCCTAGCTTTTTATTAGTTGATGAAAAGTGTAAGCTGACCTGTACATCTTCACTGCTTTGGTAGTCAACATATCAGTATGTAACAGAGTCTTCACTGTGTTCTTGGCAGAATGCAGACAGGCAAAGTTTCTTTTAGCCAGTGGATAGTCTGTAGCGACATTGGTCTCTTGGGGTACATCCTTGAAAGAACCTGGCAACAGGGACACAGCGGATTTCAATTGAAACATATTTAATCCCATACAAACATCATCATGTTAAGGGTGAGATACCAATAGTTTGTGATACATTAAGATGATTTGATTTTATCTTAAACTGATCTTATCTTTAAAAAAAAAAAGAAGATATGTGTGTTCTTTCCTATGTGTATTCATGTGTTTATAAAGATGTTAATTAAAAACTTCCTTCAGGGGTGTGAGGGATGAGTGGTAAAGCACTTGGCTTTTGAACCAAAGGGGTCTTGGGTTTGAACCTTGCTACAGTAAGATTTTGAATTTCTGGATTTTTAGGATAACTCTGAGACCACCCAAATGTGATTGGTACCAGACATTAGTAGGGGAAAGTAAAGGTGGTTGGTCATTATGCAAGCCATGTGACACCCTTATTAACAGTCGGCCAGAGAAATATTATTTTACATCAATCTGCCTTAAAGATCACAAGGTCTGATATGGGTACTTTATTTTTTTTTAAATTCTAGTAAGCCATTGGTTTTCCTGGCTGATTCAGGCAACCCATTCCATCCTCTAATGGCACAAGGGAAGAAGGAGCACAGTGATGATGCAATATTTTAAAAGAAGTGACATTAGAGAATTGCTTGTAATCAAGGTACAAAGAGATTCAGATTTGGCATCAGATTTTGTGCAGTAATGCATAAACCTTACTATTAATTATATAAAACACCTTGGGTATTCTTTGTGTCACTAATCAAGTTGCTGTAAACTCACACTGATACCAGATCATAACACTGTTCAATTTGTTTTCAGTCTTGGGAAATTGTTCTCAATAAATCAAGAAATGGTAAAAGAAACTTCTATACTACTTTTGTTAAGTCTTGCCAGGCTCTATTAACCATAAAACCTGAGTGTAATATTTGGATTCAATAAAGACTATTGCTCATAGGATGCTATTTTCTCAATTTTTTTAAAGTGTCGATCTTGTGAGTTTCAATTCTTTTTTAGGTGATAAGCAAATTTCCATTTATATAAATCAAGCCTATTGATTTTATTTTGTACATATGAGAAGATTAAATCAAGACATAGTTCTAAATAATAATAAAATCATCACAAACATGAGCCACTGACCATAGTGTGGTTTAAAGAAGCCTCTAAACTCTGGCAACTTGTTGAAAACAATAATTGGATTATCAGAAGAAATGTTTCGGATGTAGCTAGACACAGGCTCTCTGGACTCATCTTTCAGTACTTTCCCTTCGTGCATTAGAAGTTGTGCCCCACCAGGAATGCCAGTCTGGTCTGTGATGAGCTGACGCAATTGAGACATACTATAGGAAGAATTGTATTACAAAAATTTTTCTATTGACCTGTAAATAAATGTAGCCAATCAACTACTATAGTGGTATAAAAAAAGACACTTGAAAATTGATTAATTTGTTTTAAAAAAGTAAATTTAACACTAAAGTTTAGGTGTTTCCATTTTATACTTTAAACCATCAAAAGTTCAGAAAAGTAAAAGGTTTGTTAAAACAAAGTCATGAATTTTGTTCACAAACACTAATATAATTTATATCTATTTAACATTCAGTATACAACATAAGTACAAGTTGTCTGTAAGAGAATATATACAAGAAAAACAAAAGGAGTTAATAGTATTATTTAGTTTTTAAAAATGTAAAAAAAGGTGTAAACTGTTTTAAATGAGTTGGTACGTAATGTTTTGTTATAAGTATAAGAATAACTTACTCATCTTTTGGTCTGGCATAGATTAACAAAAGAGAAAATGAGAATGGATTAAACACATGGTAAGGTATCCTAGAAATAATGTCATCCACTCTGTTGAAGTATTCATCAAAACTAATGGTCCTGTCAGGATCTTTTTCTAGCAGGTCGGCAAGGAAGGAAGTTATTAAAGCTTTCAGTCCCCTGTAGAAACAAAGCAAACAAAAACTCTTTCAAATATAAGAAAAGATTTACGCAAATAAACTTAAATTTTTCTCTATTGGAACTAAATCAGGCATGTCAAATTCATTAAGATGTAATTGTGGCACAGCCACTTCTATATACTTTGCTTTCAACAAAGAATCTTACTGCAATTCTACCAGATCTAGTTGCACATTATCAGCAGCATTTTCAGGAGCAAACAAAAATGAGATACAAACAACGAAAATTATTGCTTGTGTGAAACAAATTCACAAAAACGGTAATTGAAGCATCTAATAACGATTTCAGGTGTAGGACATATTTACCAAATGTTGCAGCCATATTTAATATTTTTAGTTCCTTACAAGTTGAGAAGTGAACAAGGTTTTCTCTTGATATTTGGTTTATCCAGTTGTAACTCTGCTTGAAAGCACTTCACATCATCACACTCAGCTGTGACAATTTTGTCTTTGCCTTGAAGTTTCAAATTCAAGTCTTGCAGGTTACCAGTGAGATCAACTGCAAATGCCAAATTCTGAACCCAATCGTCAGTTTGGAAATGTTCAACAGGTTCACCTTTCATGTTCAGAAACAATACAATTTCCTCACGCAGTGCAAAAAATCCCTTCAATACTTTATGACAGGATTTCTGTGTAGTAGGGAACACAATACAATTTGTGTCCAATGTCATACAGAAACATTAAAAATGGCGATGATTTAAGTGACTTGAAAGATAATTCAAAGCTAATAACTTAATGAAATAACCACATCTAATTTAATTTAAAATAAAATATCGAATAATTATTTGTTTCAAAAAATCTGATCATTAAAGAATAATTAATAAGTTCAACGATGTTGATTGTTACGTTTTAGTTGTTTTGTCAGTAATTATTTTACCTGAAAATTGGTCATTGTTAAACGCTTAATAACATTATTTTGATAATTCTTGAAGCAGTCAAGTGAGCTGCAAGCAAAGTGACAGTGGGCTGCATGGGGCCCTCGAATACAATATTTGACAAGGCTAAACTAAATATTAAAACAACACATTACAATGTACAAAAATATATATTTAAAAAGGAAAAATAATAAGTTTGTAAGCTCAAACAGGTTTGGACTAGGAATTAAAAAAAAATCATTAGGTGTTAGTAATATCAAAAAAAAAATCAGCAATGGTAGACATATTGGATCATATTCCATCATATAGCAAATGATTATTTGATGAAAGGAAAAAAAAATAAGTAAAAAAACTTGATTTTCTCACCCTGACAATCGACAGGTTGGTGGCAAATCTCTCTCCCACTTGATTGGTCCATTTTGTTGTTCCTGAACCCCTGATATAACTCCATGTTCCTTCTTAGCTGTGATCATATGCCTGGAATATAAATACATTAACATATACTTAATACTGAGTATACTTTAAGTATGCCCTGCTTATGTAAGCATAATTTAACCATAGTTTTCTCTCTTATTTCTTCCTAACCTTTCATTTAAAAAAACAAAAAAAACTAGCCTCCAAAAGATAAACATTCAGAATTTTTGTGACAAATCTCATTTATTACTGTAATGCTCTAAAATTATAAATTTTAAACTATTTAGAATTTTTTTTTTAAAATTATATTCTCAAAACAACAACAACATATTTGATTAAATCTCTAGCTTTGCATTGCATTGGTAATTAATATTGTATTTCTGGCCTATACAGTAAATACTAACATTGTTTCTTTATTTCTACGTCCTCCATAAGGCCTGAATGGTAGGTTTCCTGTGGCTGCATGATAGAATGTGACTCCTAGACTCCACAGGTCAACATAGACACCAAACTGTTGACCTTTAGCACGCCTCAATACAGCTCTCTCATACATGTCTGGATGCTGCCAATCAAATGTAAAAAAAAAGTGACTTTTGTTTTGCCCCTTACATTGAATAAGGCTCTCAAGGTTTATTTACCAAAATAAAAATAAAATAAATTAACAGGTTTTGTTAATTGAATGAAAAAACTACACACAAATAATAAACAATAAAAAAAATTAGCTATTACTGAAATTAACCATCCATCCAGCAAGACTTGGGGTCAATGACAGTAAAACCAAGTACATCGCAATGACAAGAGTCAACCAAACAGAGGGACAATATATCAAAATCAAAGACCACGAATTTGGAAACGTCTAAACTTTCAAATATCTAGGAAGTGCAATTGATTTAAAAATTGACCTACTAACAGAAATAAAGGAAAGAATAGCAGGAGGCAACAGAGCATTTTATAGCACCCATCATTTACTTAAGAGCAAAACAATTTCAAGGAAAACCAAGAAAATAATATACAAAATCATAATAAGACAAGCAGCAATGTATGCAAGTGAGACCTGGACACTGACAAAGACATCTGAAAATTTACTTAATACTTGGGAATGAAAAATTCTTAGGAAAATCTATGGTGCCATACAGGATGAAACAGGGTGGAGGACATGCACTAACCATGAGATATATCAATTGCATGAAGACCCACCAATAATTACCGAAATAAAAAAGAACAGATTATGTTGGGCAGGTCACCTTGAAAGAATGTCAGATAACAGAGGAGCGAAAATTGCATACAGGCAAAAACCAAAAGGCAGGTGACCCAAAGGCGGAACCTGAATGCTATGGATTGATGATGTGGAAGCAGATCCGCAACAATGGAAGGATGTTTTGAAGCAGGCCAGAGTCCTCCATGAGCTGTAACGCCACTGGGATGGATGGATCTCAAGGTTTATTTACCAAAAAAATAAAAAATTAACAGGTCTTGTTAATTGAATGTAAAAACTACACACAATAAAAAAAAATTTGCTATTGATCAGTGAAATTAACCACATTAATTTTTTAAATGTACATACAGATTAATGGTCCTAAAGATGTTAAGAAAGTAAATTATTTTGTAAAGTTACCAAATACTCATCTGTGCCATACAGAGAAATAAATTCTTCATCTTGTTGTAACTCTCTGGCAGCACCAAAATCAGTTAATTTGTAAACAGATCTAGAGAACAAAAACAAATGACACTTGTGAAATGTTTTGGGAAGTAAAAAATAAAATGAGTCTCTTTAGCTTAAAAAAAAAAGGAGAAAAAAAACAAACAAAACAACTTAAACATGCAGATTAAAAAATAACTGTCCTGATTTTTTTTCTTATCAATAACTGAAATTTTTTTTAAAAATATATATAAAATGTGAAATGCACTCATGGAATTATTATATAAATAAATTTTAATGAGTACATTAACCATGTATTTGTTTATGGATTTTGAATATGAGATGCTAGTCAAAAGAATATAGTTAGTTGAGATAATTTTTAATAGTGCAAAAAAATCATAAATATCAAATTGTCTTATATAGACTGTGCTTTGTAACTTTGAAATTTGAGCACAAAAAAAATGTCCAACAGAAACTAATGAAACTTACAACATAAGTCTTTTCATCAAAATCAAAAAAATGCATGTAATTAAAAGTAATTTAAATAAAACTTTATCAAAAATAAATCAGCTTACGTTCCATCAGGGGCCACAGATCGTAGTATGTTTCCTGGTTTAATATCACGATGGATGATGTCATTGTCTCTCAAGTGTTTGACTCCAGCCGCTATAAACAGCAAAAAAAAAATATATATACATTGTTTATTACATAAATGTCCCATTCAGTTTAACCAAACTTTGACTTTGTGATCTAAACTGCTTTTACTTCTCCAATGCACACTGACAAAACTCCTAAACTGCTTTTACTTCTACAATGCACACTGACAAAACTCCTAAACTGCTTTTACTTCTACAATGCACGCATACAAAACTCCTAAACTGCTTTTACTTCTCCAATGCACGCTGACAAAACTCCTAAACTGCTTTTACTTCTACAATGCGTGCTGACAAAACTCCTAAACTGCTTTTACTTCTCCAATGCACACTGACAAAACTCCTAAACTGCTTTTACCTCTCCTATGCGTGCTGACAAAACTCCTTAACTGCTTTTACTTCTCCAATGCACACTGACAAAACTCCTAAACTGCTTTTACCTCTCCTATGCGTGCTAGCAAAACCCCTTAAGTTCAAATTCACCTCCCCCAAATTAAATCTCAAGACCCCTCGTGAGAAAGCCAAGCTGTTACCCATTCACACTTCCCCACTACGTCCTCAACATATGATTAGTAATATAAAAAAGATTTGCCTATATGGTATGCACTTCAGACCCTAAACATTGCTGTCCAAGAATTGAAACATTATCTGAAATTGCTCTTTGGAAGCATCAGCTAAACTGCATAATAGTATTCTTCTTAGAAAGAAAGGCTCTTTTTTAACCCTATGATTGTACGCTACCTTTAGTTCAATATGTTTGTGGCTTTTAGAAGAAAAAAAGGGAGTAAACTATTGACTTTAGTAATTCAAATCAATATAGAATGTTAACTTTTATAACCTGCACATTAGATGTGGAAATACAGAAACACCAGATTTATTCAACAATATCTTATAGGAAATAGATTTAAAAAATATATAATAAATGGTGAAAAGACCAACTGGTAAAAAGACTAATTTTGTAAACAAAAGCCTAAAACAATTTACTATCTATAAACAGTGAAAATAATCCCAACTTACTGACTTGCTTGAGAACATTCAGAAGTTCTTCCTCTGATAAACCAAAACTATTTTCTGGTTGATCTAGCAGATTATACAGGCTGCCATGTGTACAATACTCCATCACAATGACTCGAGCTCGGCTTGGTAACTGTCCACATCAACACAATGGAAGAGTTATTCACCTTTTTTGTACTAAAATATTTTCACACAGCACAGCATATTATAAAACTAGTAGGCTCCCCTTGTGTAGAATCATGCAACACATAAGTTTAAAAAAAACTAAGTAAATTCTAGAGATGTTCAAGGAACAAAAGTAATGTCACACTCTTTTGTATGAAGGTTGCATAGTTTTATATCCCAGCTTTCACTCCCAATATCTGCAACACAAATGGATGAGATAGCTTTGGCTTGCTAAACCAGTTAGAAGGTATCTGATATGTCTCTATTATCAGTTATTCTGACCTAGTCAAACCCAGAATCATTAGGGCAGAACTGTCATCACTGACCAAAATTCTCTGGATGACTAGGGGAGTCCTCTTTGTTTCAAGATACAAACTATTAAGCATTGTTGGAATTTTGTATGAGATACATGTTAGCTCACACAGCAGACACTTCAAACTAACTCACTCATTATAACATCAAGAGGATACAAAGAGTTTCTCTAACCTCTTCTTCAATGGTCAAAAGTTTGACAACATTTTCATGAGACAATTTCTTCATCACATCAAACTCTCTCATCTGCACTGCATATGGGCGATGGTAGCTTTGTTGGTTAAACACTTTTATAGCCACCTCTTCTCCAGTTTTCTACAAAAGAAGAAAATGTAAATGATTTATTTACAGTAATCTAAATCTTCATTACATTAACATTGAACTACTTCAAGTCAAATTGTTTATACAAAGTACCCCCGCCCTTTTGTTGCTTTTTTTTTCTTTCTAAGTATTCCTCTTACCTCTATTCATCCATATACACACAATAATTTAATTCATTTGCTAATAAGCATTATCCACCATTACTGTAATTTCTTTCAAGTATCCCCTGTGGTATGTATGCATTACTTAAACATCAAGTAGAGAAACATATAAAAGGAAATGCTGAGTTGTTGTTTTTTTAAGTTCCAAAATTCTAGCAAGACAAGATGATGACTAAAATGAAAATGTTTTGCCCTTTTCTAATATGTTTGGCTAAAACAATGTTCATTGTATATGAATTCATATTAATCATTTTAACATGGCTAAGCAAACATGTTTTAAACAGCAAATCCATATTTTACCACATTTTGATTAAGTAAATGCAATTTGTACCTTATTTCTGCCCATGTAGACTGTACTGGTGGCTCCTTGACCTAGCATTTTATTGGTGTCCCAGACAAAGCTGACAGATCCCCTAATAGTACTCATTCTGAATATCTTTCAAATCTCAGATGGTTCAATTATATGTCAATATATCATAGTGGACAATGTTATCAAATATAATCTAAAAACAAAAACAAAAAATTTAGTTTGTTCTTTGACTATGAAATTTAACTTTTTTTTTTCTTCACTTTGACGAGATCTCTGAAGAAAATTTAACTTGTGAAAATTCACACACAACATTTTAAAAATAATTTAAGTTATAGAAATCATACATTACAGTTTCAAGTGTTTTTATCATTATAAAAATAAACTAATTTAAATGTTATGACAATATTTGTGTTCTAAATATATTTTGTGTACATGTTTCACATGTTTTTTCAGAATCGAAAATAAATGCATCCTTTATCAAATCACTAACAGGACAACAGGGGATGGTGGTGGACAGGGTTCAAATCAAGGACCATCAAGACAATAGTCCATAATTTTATCAAAATTGTTGTTGGCCTCCTTCAGTCGTAGAACAACTCTGGTTCATCTCTCACTTATTCATATGGCTGTGGAACCTTATTTTAAAGAAACACACCCGTCCACAAATATTGCAGGTTAAGGTGGCTTTCGTTTCGGTGGTAGAGGAGCTGGCCATTTTTCGCATTGTATGTTTTTTCTTCCAGAGCTGAGGCCCATGTTCTTTTGCTGTCCATAGCTTTCTTTGTCACTGTCTCTCTCCATCTGGTGCAGTCTAGAGCTATGTCTTCCCAATGGTCAGTATTGATGTTCACTGATTTGAGATCCCGTTTTATTACATCTATGTAACGGAGGTGGGGGTGACCAGTTTTTCTTGAGCCAGTCGCAAGTTGTCCATAGAGGATGACTTTCAGGATGAAATTGTCCTCCATCCAGCGAACATGTCCAAGCCAGCGCAAGTGGAAGATACTGGGAATACCTGTTCGCGCAAGGATCTCAGTATTGCACACTTTTTCTTTCCATGTGATTTTTAAGATCTTATGGAGACATCGCAAATGGAATGAGTTCAGTTTTCTCTCTTGCTTTGCATAGGTGGTCCATGATTCACTGCCATACAGTAGTGTACTCATAAAGCATGCCTTGTAAACTTCTATTTTGGTCACTGAAGTGAGCTTCTGGTTTTCCCAAACTCTTGACCTGAGTTTAGCGAAGGTCGAGGTAGCCTTCCCTATGCGTTTTTTAATCTCTTCTTCTAGAAACAGGTCATCTTGAATTGTGGATACCAGATAGCAGAATTCATTTATCAAAATAATATACTAGTAATAATGTATATTCTTGGAATGGCTTTAAAAATCATGAAAAGAAGTTAATTTTTTTATATTTTAAAATTTTTGCACAATAACTGGTGGAAGCAGTGTTTCACATGGATACCAAAATAACTCTTTAAGCAAAATGTTGACCACAGTGGCTCAGTTGTATCACAGATCTAGTGCCCTAATCGTGATTTATAAAATTTTTTAAAATTTAAATCTTTTTTTTTTCTCACTTATTTACTCAAGCTTAAATAATAAATAACTCAACTGTAATAATACATAATATAATAAAAGAATTCTTATTCATTGTTTTATTACTTAACATTACATGAATCATCAGATCAGAATATAAGATTTGTCATTAGATTAGATACTTACACATCACAAAAATCTACAAAATTCATATCAACTAATCTAGATTTGAGTCAGAACCCATATAATATATATTGAATATCAAGATAATGTAGATCTAGATTTATACATTTACAAGTTATAGAATCTTATATAATACAGACGTTACTTCAAAAAAGAAGATGATTACGTCCTACGCGTCATGCATATTAACCAATGACTTAAATTCTGCCAAGTCACTGGTTTTTCTGGCTAGCTCAGGCAACCCATTCCATGCTCTAATAGCACTAGGGAAGAAGGAGTATTTGTACAAATTTGTCCTAGCATATGGGACGAGGAATGTGCCTTTATTTTTGTGTCTTTCAGAGTATTTTATTAAATTTTGTTTTTGTATATGAAGATTATGGTTCAGTGTTTTATGTATAATTGCTACTTTACTTTTGAGTCTTCTGTCCTGAAGGCTTTCTAAATTTAGTGATTTTACTAATGGTGTTACCCTAGTCAAATGTGAATATTCGTTTGTTATGAATCTCACTGCTCTATTTTGTGTTTGTTCCAGTTTCTTAATGTTTTCTTGAGTTGAGGGGTCCCACACGGTGGATGCATATTCTATTATTGGCCTAACCAAGGTTAAATAACATTTTAGTTTTATGTTCTTATTTAATTTATAGAAATTTCTTTTAATAAACCCTAATGCTTTGTTGGATTTTTTTATAGTTTCATCAATATGTGGATTCCATGACAGTTTTTCATTTATTATAACACCTAGGTATTTTGAGTTTTTAGTCTGTGTTACTGGTTTGCCATGAATAAGATAAGTGGAATTAATTTGTTTTAGTTTTTTTGTTACTCTTAACAACTGACATTTTTCTGGGTGGAAAGACATGCTCCAATTTGATTCCCATTTCTGTAATTCATCTAATTCTCTTTGTAAAATATCTGTGTCTTGTTTTGTTTTTATTGTTCCATATATTATGCAATCGTCTGCAAATAATCTGACTTTTGTTCCTGAACTAATGCAATTTGGTAAATCATTTATGTAAATTAAAAATAGTAGTGGACCCAAGACTGTTCCTTGAGGTACACCTGAGTTTACTGTTATTGGTGTTGATTTAGAGCCATTTATTATTACAGTTTGTTCTCTCCCTATCAGAAAATCTTTAATCCACTGATGCAGTGGACCGTTAATGCCGAAATATTTTAATTTTTTAAGCAAACTATGGTGGTGAACTTTGTCAAAAGCCTTGGAAAAATCTAGTAAGATAGCATCTATTTGTTCTCTACTATCTAAACCTTTTGAAAAATCATCAATTAGTCCTATTAGTTGTGTTTCACGTGATCTATATTTCCTAAAGCCATGTTGGTATGGGGTGAGGACATTATGTTTGTCTAAGTGGTTTATGATATTGCTACATATTATGTGTTCTAGTATTTTACATGTGATGCTGGTAAGTGATACTGGTCTGTAGTTTCCTGGATCAGATTTTTCTCCTTTTTTAAATAGGAGGGGTGACATTAGCTTCTTTCCAGTCCTTTGGTACTCTGCCCTGGTTAAGCGATGCCTGAAAGAGTATTTTGAACACTGGGGCTAGCTCATTGCTTAGAATCTAATATATTAATATATAATATAAAAAAGGGTATCTATTGATTATAATTATAGATATAGACTATTCCAGACTAGACAAATCTAGATCTAGATATCTTCTATTGTCTTAGTTAGTCTTAGTATCCACTCTAAATATAGATCTAGATCTAAAATCAAAGTTGCTCTGACAATCTAGATATAGAATCTAGACTTATCATATATAATAGCATATAGTTATAGATCTATTGTTAGGCACATCAAACGGAGGTAACACAAAATCCAATCACACCGGCAAAAGGCCAACAATATTTATTAAGATAGTCGATGCTGATATTTAATGTCTAACAAGACATTTAATAATAACCGTCGAATGTTGTGAAGCTAAATCTCTGCGTCCGTAAAAATCGCCTCTCTCTAAAGCCTTCAGAAGTATTCTGTTTACATTTTCTGTTATACATATCTGGAAGCTTAGTCTAGTTTTTACTAATTGCATCATTCTTTAAACTCTTAAGTGATAAGTCCAAGAGTCTAGACTAGATCTAAAGTAGATGAGTAGATCTAGACGTAATCTATAATATATATATCTATCTAGACTAGAATTGACTAGATCTAGATAGACTTAGACTAGATCTAGATAGGCTTAGACTAGATCTAGATTCTAAATCTAGATCTAGGCTAGATTATTTCTAGATCTACTAGAATCTAGATCTAAATCTAGAGTAATGTACTAGTGACTAGTCATAGTATATGATATTCAATATAAAATAATTTATTATATTATTCTCTAGATTATTGTCTACAATAAACTATATTTAGCAGATTCTATATGTAATACTTAGTATGATAGGATAGATCTGAAAGAATTTATAGATTAAAATTGATAATTAATGATACATTATCATATTTTTTTATTAGTCTATATCAGTATATATCTAGATAGATTCTAATAAAAATATTATAAAAATAGATCTATATAATATTAGATCTAGTGTAGATCTAATAGATCAGATGTATTATTACTAATATGTTACAGTATGTTCTAGATCTAGGCCTATATTATAATAATAATAATATTTTTAATTTTATATTATTATAGATCTCTTCTAGTCTAGATTAGTAATAACTCTGAGGTAACTTAACTAGACTAACTAGAGAGTAGATCTAGAGTCATTGAAAATGAAACTTAAAAAAGTTAAAATAAAAAGATTTAAATTTAAAGTATTTTAAATTTAAAGACTTAACTCTTAAGCCTAAGCAAATAAAATACCGTACCCAAGCAAGTTTAATTGGGAAACATTGTATTTGTCATAATTTGACACTTAGTCACTGTACTAAACACAACAGTGATTTAAAAACAATGACATAATATTAATTAGATCTATAAAAACAATTTTGCAAGAGTTGAACTTGAAGTTGAGTCACCCACAAATTCACAATTTTGAAGTCATGATCACTCATATTCTTATCTTATATATTCTTATCTTATATAATACAGACGTTACTTCAAAAAAGAAGATGATTACGTCCTACGCGTCATGCATATTAACCAATGACTTAAATTTTGCCAAGTCACTGGTTTTCCTGGCTAGCCCAGGCAACCCATTCCATGCTCTAATAGCACTAGGGAAGAAGGAGCATTTGTACAAATTTGTCCTAGCATATGGGACGAGGAATGTGCCTATACGGGTCTCCTTCAAGATCAGTACGACTTTAAAAATGAAAACACATATCCCTATTTAACGCTATTAGGAACTAAATTTTACTATCTATCCATTTACAACACGAACAGAACACCGTCATTTTGCCGTAATAAGGAGTATATTCTAATGGCCGTAATCTTGAGAGGGTTGCCTTCCCCTTTTCTAAGAAAATAGCCTACACCAATCATCTTCTTTTTTGAAGTAACGTCTGTATTATATAAGATAAGATAAGATAGTCACATTCGATTAAAAAATGAGAGTGCTAGCCCTTGTTTTCTTTTACATTATTAGTAATGGTAAGATTGCATTTTAGGTGTATAGAGACCAAGGAGGTTATATTTAGATGGAGATGGCGTGACGTCACTAGGTTGAAGCCAAATAGCAGCCATCTTGGTCTGCTCAAATTAAAACGTGTAGTCTGTTTTTTTTTTTTTTTTGAGATTTTTGTTCGACAATATTTCACGACATATTTTAAATATCTGTACATTGTACAATATCTTATACAACGTTAAAAACACAGTGTATAGAATAAAATAAACATTACAAATGCCTTCTTGTTCGGCATACGGTTGTACGCAACGCATTTTACATACTAAACATTTTAGATGGGTGGTCGTGGTTGGGGTCCAGTATGGTTTTTTATGTGAAACAAAATTTATATGCCTATTCCTAATCTAAAATCATTTTTATTAAAATATAAAAAATTGGAATAAAAACAAAAGTTAAACCAAATAAAGTTTATGTTTTTAACGTTGAAGAAATATTTACTAAAATGTAGGCCAGAGTTTAATTAGGGAAAGATTAGTTAGTATGACTGTAACATTATTATTAGTAGTAGGTAGTAGTACTCTTTTCACTTCAATTTTATCAATTTTGTGGTGATTTCAGTGCGGTAAAAAGTATAAAAAATATAACAAACCTATTGCAAATCATTTTTGTGCTTTTTTCAGCCCACAATAGTGCTTAATTTCGATGTAATCATTATATTTCGGTTTTGTAGGCCTCGATCAGGTGATCGTATAAATCACTTTACATGCTCTACAGCGCTTTGTAATTGATCCATTGGAATATCTAGACCACCAGATATGAACTTGGGCCTTAGAGGAGTTTAGAAAAAAACATGATGACAAAATACGAGGCTAATTTGAGTCGTTACGAGAATTAGAAAACTGGTATCGCAATGAAAACGGATGGAATGTTTTGAGTAAACCAATATGGCGAATAGGCTCCGCCCACTGGCTTCAACCGATAATGAACATTTGATAGCAACCGCCATCTCCATCTAAATATAACCTCCTTGATAGAGACCCTAACACATATGAAATTGAAGACTTCCAACTGGATTATAAAAAAAAACAACTAGATACAAATTCTAATTATTTACCATCAGTGATCTATTTACCATTTGCAATCTGGAATAAACTCTGGAATAAATGTAACCTAACACAACTACACCAAGCCGCACATGGGCGTAGCCAGGATTTTTTTCGGGGGGGGGGGGGTTGGGGGGGATTCCCCCCCTGCCCCGCCCCCCCCCCCCGAAAAAATATAAATATATATGTTTGTATGGATGGATGTGTGTGTGTACATAATTAATCTCTATTACATTCTGAACCTTCATTCTTTTGGAAGACATTAATTGTGCCCTTGAATAGGTTCTTCCTGGAGTTAGTGAAAAAATTGTAGACTCCTCGCCCTTGCTAGCGAAGCCCCGCCGCCAAGCACTATTTCTGGTATTGAAAGTCAACTAAATGCATATTCTGAGGTACCTACAGTGCATTATTCTGCTATCAAAAAGTTTTATTTCAAAAACGTAGTGTGCTATTCTTACTGACTTAGAACCTAAAGCGCCGTTCGGAGCTTTTGCTGGCAAGCTGTTTCCATAAAAATCTGTCACTGGCAATGTCTGAAGCCTCTTCCCACCTGCTATGAGGACCTCTATGAAAGTGTGGCGCCAAGTTGTACTAGGATGTCATCGCAACTCTTATTATGCGTAATTCATTTTGTCGGAGAACATGTCCCGTAAACCTCATGAGACGCTCTGTCACAACCTTACTAAGGGGTCGACTCCCACTTCGGCATATGATTTCCTTGATTTAGACCCGATCTCTATAACTGACTCCTAAAATCCGAAATTTAAACTCAAAACACCCAATAGGCTTGGCTACGCTCATAGCATTTTGATTGCGAATTTTTATTTATTTTTTTATTTTGAAGATTTATTTTTTAGCTTCAAACCCCGCTGGCGGGGGTTTAAACTAAAAACCTTTTTGGCTATGCTGATAGTATTTTGAGTGCATAATTTGCTTTTTTTTATATATTAAAGAGGTATTTTTAGCTTCAAACCCAGCTGAAGAGGAATTTAAACTAAAAACCCTTTTGGCTACGCTCATACAATTTTGAGTGTGTAATTTGCTTATTTATATTGAAGAGGGGTTTATCGTAAATTTTGGAGAGGGGTTCAAAATCTTCCTTAGATGTGCTCTTGGAATTTGGGGATTGTCGTTTGCATTTTTTGTTTGTTTTATAGAAGAGGGGGATTTAAATGCAAAACCCCCTACTAGGGAGTTTTAAACTTAAAACCCCCTGGTAGGGGTTTTCAAATTCAAAACCCCCTGGTGGGGGTTTTAAACTCAAAACCGATGGTAGTGGGGTTTAAACTCAAAACCCCCTGGTAGGGGGTTTTAAACTCAAAACCCCCTGGAATGGGGTTTCAAACTCGAAACCCCTCAAAATTTCCTTGTAGGGGGTTTCAAACTCAAAACCCCCTTTTTAGGGGGTTTCAAACTCAAAACCCCCTGGTAGGGGGTTTTAAACCCAAAACCCCCTTGGCTGTGCTAGAGCAAGTGATGGTTTAGTATTAAATTTCACCTAAAAAAAATATTAAAGCCAAAGATTAGTCACTTAACTCCGACATCCCTCCTGCCGGGGGGGGGATTACTAGGCCCATGAAGCCGCATTAAACTTTCAACAAACATTCTTATTAGAAAAAGACATTAACCAACCAGTCGACGACCTCTAGAATTTCATTAATCTTAAAAGAATTATAGAAATCATATACCAACTGGATGTATATATTGCAACATAAATAAATGCTGGTTTAATAATAGATTTAAGAAGCTTTGTAAACAGAAGGAAAACCTATATAGAAATTTTAAAGAAACTAAGGCAGAAAGAGCTTATAAAAAGTATATAAAAATTAAACACCTAACCCAAAAAGAGTGAATACATAAACAATGTAATATCTAAAGATATCAATAAAAACCTATGGTCATACATTAAGTCTAAGAAAATGGAAACAACAGGCATAGTGCCATTAAAAGGAGAAGATAACATAATACATAATGATAATGAAACTAAAGCTAACATCCTAAACAAATAGTTTGCATCAGCATTCTCAGGAGACAAAGACATATTACTTAATTTGAACCAAGTAGACAACATAGGAGATATAGTAGTACAAGAAAAGAGAATCCAAAAACTATTAGCCAACACCAAACCAAATAAAGCGTCTGGACCTGATGGTATTCCAGCTAGATTACTCAAAGAACTAAGCAATGAGCTAGCCCCAGTGTTCAAAATACTCTTTCAGGCATCGCTTAACCAGGGCAGAGTACCAAAGGACTGGAAAGAAGCTAATGTCACCCCCCCCTATTTAAAAAAGGAGAAAAATCTGATCCAGGAAACTACAGACCAGTATCACTTACCAGCATCACATGTAAAATCCTAGAACACATAATATGTAGCAACATCATAAACCACTTAGACAAACATAATGTCCTCACCCCATACCAACATGGCTTTAGGAAATATAGATCATGTGAAACACAACTAATAGGACTAATTGATGATTTTTCAAAAGGTTTAGATAATAGTGAACAAATAGATGCTATCTTACTAGATTTTTCCAAGGCTTTTGACAAAGTTCACCACCATAGTTTGGTTAAAAAAAATTATTTTTTTTGGCATTGATGGTCCACTGCATCAGTGGATTAAAGATTTTCTGATAGGGAGAGAACAAACTGTAGTAATAAAAGGCTCTAAATCAACACAAATAACAGTAAACTCAGGTGTACCACAAGGAACAGTCTTAGGTCCACTACTATTTTTCATTTACATAAATGATTTACCAAATTGCATTAGTTCAGGAACAAAAGTCAGATTATTTGCAGACGATTGCATAATATATATAACAATAAAAACAACACAAGACACAGACATTTTACAAAGAGAATTAGATGAATTACAGAAATGGGAATAAAATTGGAGCATGTCTTTCCACCCAGAAAAATGTCAGTTTTTAAAAGTAACAAAAAAAACCTAAAACAAATTAATTCCACTTATCTTATTCATGGTAAGCCAGTAACACAGACTAAAAACGCAAAATACCTAGAGTAAAGTGCGAAGTTCGAGCGCATTAAGCCCGCTGGCAGCAATTTTCAAGTTTGGATTTTTATAGCACCGTAACGGTCTGACCTATGAAAAAACTGATAGTATCTGTGAATTCCTCGTCCTTTTTTCTATGAAAATAGATTGGATCTAATGCATCACTAGGCTTAGTTAAAATTAAATACGAAGTCAAAGAGGTGTAGGGTAAGTATCGCCAAGCGTACTTTTCCTCGAGCGGATTTTTCCCCAGTTAGTAACCTCGATCGGGTTGGTGGAAGGTTCGAACAGATCAAAGGAAATATATCTAAAAACATGTTTTAATATTTTATTTTTACTACAAAGTCATTTTCTTTTTACTCCAGCGCAAGAACACCATCCATTGCACCATTTCCCACCCTCCACAACTTCAAATAGTCTCTTTAAGCTGATGAGCAATCAGACTTAAAAATACCCTTAAGCCCATTACCCATTTCCTTCACTACCGGGTAGTAAAAAAGAATAACTCCACACCTCCTGAGTTTGACCTCACCACGTACTTAGCCTTTACAAGGAAAAGAAAATAGTATGTGTCAGAAGTAAAGAAAAAAGGTGCATGCGCAGTAGCAATATAGTAGTAATTTGGTAAACATTCAAATAAAAAAGTTATAGCAATAAAAAGTGAACTGTTCGAACCTCTTGACAAATCGGGGCTGCTCGAACTTCGCACTTTCCTATAGGTGTTATAATATATGAAAAACTGTCACGGAATCCCTATATTGATGAAACTATAAAAAATCAAACAAAACATTAGGGTTTATTAGAATAAATTTCTATAAATCAAATAAGAACATAAAACTAAAATGTTATTTAACCTTGATTGGGCCAATAATAGAATATGCACCCTCTGCTTGGGACCCCTCATGTCAAGAAAACATTAAGAACAGACTCAAAATAGAGCAGTGAGATTCATAACAAACGAATATTCACATTTGTACAAATACTCCTTCTTCCCTAGTGCTTTTAGAGCAGTGTTTCTCAAACTTTTTTGTCTGCCGGCACACTACAAAAATTTCGCCGCACACCACGAAGAGCAATAGTTGTTTTATAATAAAAAGAAAAAAAGATTTGACCTGTTTTTAAGTATTACATTTAATGTGAAGGGTGTGCCTGTTTTTGAGAGCAAACGCGATCTAATCGAGGCTCCAGAGTCGACAAACTCACATTTCATCGTCTATTGCAAGAAGTCTCTCTCTTTTCTTAGACTTGATTTCAATCAGTGCTGAAAATCCAAACTCACAAAACCATGAAGATGCAAACGGAAGAATTATTTTGATTGCTTTTAAACAGATTGCAGGATATAAATTGTTGATTGAAATCCAAAACACATCCAGGCTTTTCTCTGCAAAACTTGACTTTAGAACTGCATCTTTTTTTTAAATCAATGAGCTGCTCTTCTTCTTCAGTTGTAAGATTTGTAGCTTCATTGTTTCCAAACTGTTGAAAAGTAATGCTGCAATTCTGACTGCAGGTGTGTCAAAGTGTACAGAATTTCTGGGGGGATTTCTTTAGTTGAAGCACATTCATTGTAAGTAGGAGAAGCGAAGACACCTTTCAAGATCTTACTTTGCCACAAAGACAATTTTTCCACTGAATTTAATTTGTCAAATAAATCAGAGAGAAATGTCACCTTAACCCACCAGATCTTGTCATGAATAGAAAATCCAAAGTCTTTTTTTTTTCAGTCTCCTAGAATGAAATCAGCTCAGCCTTGAGTTGGACGACACGCTTTAACACTTTTTCCCCTGGAGAGCCAACGAACGTTGGTGTGTTGCAGGAGACATTTGTAGTCTGAATTCATTGCTTCACAAAGCTCTGAGAAAAGTCGGGATGCAAGCGGTAGACATTTGATGAAGTTTACAACTCCAATCTCTTGATCCAGAACAGACATCAAATCTTTCGGCAAAGACTTGAAGCCAAGAGCTTCTCTGTGGATCATGCAGTGAACAACTAATACATTTGGATTTTCTTGACCCACAAGAGTGACGAATCCCTTTCTATTTCCCTGCATGGAAGGACAGCCATCGGTGCAAATGCTGACACAGTTTTTCCACTGTAGTTTGAAGAGCAAAATGTTTTCGTTCACCACATTGAAAATATCTTCGCCTTTGGTCGTAGTTGGTAAGTCTTTGCAAAATAAGAATTCGTTGACACATTTTTCATCCTTTATGAACCGAATAAAAGCTACATAAACGTCAGTGGATTCATCAACTTGAAGAGACCACAGCAGAGACACTTCATCGTCAGTCACATCGAAGTGATCGCAGATTTGATCTTGTAAATCTGACGATGTCTTCAATTCTGCGCGAGATAGTATCATTTGACAAAGAAACTTTTTTAACTTTTTCGGCGGCATCGGGTCCAATGATAGTTTCAACAACTATTGCAAAAGCTGGTGCAATGACTGATTCAGCCTCTGTGTGTGCTTCCTTGCGTTTCGCTAATAACTGAGCAACCTTATAACTTGCAATCAATCCCTTTTCAGGCATCTTTAGGTAGTTCGTCAGTTTCTTAGCTTGTTTATTTTGTTGAGCCCTGATGTTTTCAAAGTATTTCTTTGGTTGTGCTTTTACAGCTGGATGTTTTGTTTCCAAGTGTCTCTTCAATTTGATTGGAACAAGCGCCTCATTCGACAGAGTTGCATTGCAGAAGATTCTTCAGGTCCCGAAGATATGAAATAGAATTTACATGAAACACATCTCTTATTATTATCGTTACCAATTCAAGAACTGCTGTCAGTGCTGTGCGTCTGCTAAGGCGGCCAACATTTGAGTCTTATAATAATATATGTATAGTGGACAATTCCCTAACCTGAATAGCTAACAGCCCTTTCCGTCACTATGGAGCGATCCACTTCTATTGCTGGTCGTTGTAAGTGGGGATGTCATCGCTACGTAAAATAAAAATGTAATAGTAGACAGACCTGTCGTGTAACACTGTACGGGTGGCGTTCTGAAAACTCCCGCGGCACACCAGCAAATCTTCGGCGGCACACTAGTGAGCCGCGGCACACAGTTTGAGAGACACTGTATTAGAGCATGGAATGGGTTGCCTGAGCTAGCCAGGAAAACTAGTGACTTGGCAGAATTTAAGTCATTGGTTAATATACATGACTAAATGCATGACGCGTAGGACGTAATCATCATCTTTTTTGAAGTAACGTCTGTATTATATAAGATAAGACTAGAGTAACACCTTTAGTAAAATCACTACATTTAGATAGGATAGAAGACTTAAAATTAAAGTAGCATTTATACATACACTGAACCATAATCTTCAAATACAAATACAAAATGTAATAAAATACTCAGAAAGACACAAAGATAAAGGCACATTCTTCGTTCCATATGCTAGGACAAATATGTACAAAAGCTCCTTCTTCCCTAGCGCTATTAGAGCATGGAATGGGTTAATTGAGCTAGCCAGGAAAACCAGTGACTTGGCAGAGTTTAGGTCATTGGTTAATATGCATAACTAAATGCATGACTCGTAGGACGTAATCATCTTCTTTTTTGAAGTAACGTCTGTATCATTTAAGAAGATAAAAAAATCCTTCAAGACAAACAAATAACCACAAATTATACTTCTACTAACTATAGTCATAGTCTAAGGGTTTACGCTAATAGGCCTATTAGCAATATTAGCACTGATATAATAACAGCTTTAGATAAATAAATATTTTGGAAAAAAAAGTCTTTAGTTTATATATATATAAGATAAAAAACAACACAAGATACTGAAAGTTTGCAAAAAGAAATAGAAGAATTAGGCTATAGAAATGGAAATAAAATAAGAGCATGTTTTTCCACCCAGAAAAATGCCAGTTAATAAGAGTAACAAAAAAAAAACAACAAACTTTTATTGTATTCATGGTAAAACTGTCACACAGACTAAAAACTCCAAATATCTAGGCGTAGTAATAAACAGTGGCGTAGCAAGGTACCCGTGGGCCCGGGTTCAAGAACATATTGGTGGACCCCTCTCCAGCCAATAAGAAAAAATTAGTGTGTGACAAAAAATAAGTAATCTAAATGTAAAGACATTCCAATGTAAGGATCGTATCTTTTTTTTTTTTTAAAAGTAATTGATGGTTTTGAGGTCATACGATGTGAATGTGTGGGCATTGCATCGTATTGGTTTCAAAATCGACCACCGCTAGAAAAAACAAAAAAACAAACTTCGAATGGATGGTTTTGAGGTCATACGATGTGATTGTGTGGGCATTGCACCGTATTGGTTTCAAAATCAATCACCGCTTGAATTTGCTGTCAGAATAATTTAAATTGGCACTCGCTAAACCTCCAAAAAAATATTTATATTTCATTTGTCCTTAACCACTCAGCCACCACGCCCCGAACATGACAAATATACCTAATACAAAATCCTTTGAAAGTTTCAACTTGATCCCAGAATGGTTGTGGGAGAAATAAAGTGTACAATTATTTAAGCGGACAAAACCTGACATAATTAACCATATCTGTGAATACTGGGATATTTATTTCCCTTGTTGGTCTCAAACAAAATAATTAATAACCAGTAATTAATTGACTAATTGGGTGGTGAAGACCTCCGGGGACAAGTTTAGGGGCAGTGGATGACCAGAGACTTTCTGTGTCTTCTCCTACTCTAGAGTGCTCCACAGGCACTGTGCTGGTAGTTGCCTTTCTGTTCGATTTGTCTAGTTTGGTGACGTTTCGCACTGGCCGCCAAGTCCAGACTTTACATGCTAGAGGTTTGACAGAACCTCAGTGTACTGAGTGTCACGCCAAGTCCAGACTTTACATGCTAGAGGTTTGACAGAACCTCAGTGTACTGAGTGTCACGCCAAGTCCAGACTCTACATGCTAGAGGTTTGACAGAATCTCAGTGTACTGAGTGTCACGCCAAGTCCAGACTTTACATGCTAGAGGTTTGACAGAACCTCAGTGTACTGAGTGTCACGCCAAGTCCAGACTTCACATGCTAGGTTTGACAAAACTTCAGTAGACTGAGAGTCACGGACACGTCAGATACCCTTTTCCTGGTTTAGCCGGCCAATCAAAGCCGTTTCCGGGATTTAACTCTGACAAATTTTAACAACATTATTTTTTAAAGTACATAACAAACGAAATTAATTTATCAGACAAATTTTATATTTCATTGTTTATTACAATTTTGTTAAAGAATACATAAAGTAGACAATCTCAGAAAGAAAGAATGATACATACATTTTACATAGGCTGGATAAAGACTGCACTAGGGAACACATTTTAATTAAGGAAAATAGGGAATTAAATACAGCAAAATAGGTGACAGTCCTGACCAGGGCACGAATCCTCCGATTCGACAACTCCGCCTAGTAGCAACACAGTACCAAGCCAACCAACCATACAACCATGTGTACGAAAGTTAGTAAAACTTTTTTCTTCTTTTAGTAACTATAACCTATAGCTTCATCAAACAAAAGAAAATAATAATACATAAAGATCTAGTACTCTTTATACTGGACACTATTTTAAGATATTGGAATACTAGTAAAATAGGACGGAAAGAACCATTATAAGCAGGCTATAATTTTTCTGTGTTGAGTTAGCTAGTGGAGGGCAATTGGTCTGAGTAAGGGATAACCAATGAACGATGCGCTATGGATTCTATTCATTCAACACGATGGATGTAAACGACATATTGCAGCTCGATTCTTTCATTCCATACAGATGTTTCAATACACCAAACTACATATTACTTAAACACTAAATTAATTTTAGGTATCAATGTCATCAGAAAAAAACAACAACATAGACACTCTATTGACATTTAAAAAAAAAAAAGATTTTTTTTTATTTACAGTATTGTAACATTTGGAGGGCTTTCATTTTTTTCTATATCAATAATTGTCTTTGAGTCTTAACGTTATGGGAAAGTATAGTGCATTGCGAAAGCAGAACAAGCTGTGACCTAGATTATTTTACTCATCTAACGCAGATGTCGTTTCTCTGGGTCTGAAATGTAGGCCTAGGCCAACAAACAAATGAAAACAGTACGATAAGGATGATCCGTTTCTAGCAGCATTACAGCATTTACATACTAATTGGGAATTTTGGCATCTCATAACAGGCAATCTAGACTTCATATACCACATCAGTAACGTTCCTATAATCCCATTGTGTGTAAATAATCATAGATAGATAGATAGATAGATCTAGATAGATAGATAGATAGATAGATAGATTAGACGTCCGGCAAAAGAAGGACATGTCCATCTTTGAACTTAAAAATCATAAATAACTTGTTAGTCAAAACCCCTTGCAAACTGGCAACGAGATGCATTGTTCAACACATATTGAGCACATGATAAACTACCGGTAATGTGAAAGAAAGGTCAGTTCGTGTAAGAAATATAAAGGCTTAATAAAATAGTTTTACAGCCTTTGATTTCCTGACATGTTTCATCAAACACATAGCAAGCCTAGTTTTTAAAGGTGCCCTCATTGGTAAAGCTTTGTCCTCCCTTTTAACCAGCCAAGGCCGTTTAGGTGTCTGGTAAACCTAAGATAGATAGATAGATAGATAGATAGATAGATATTGAATAAAATTAATGTTATCATCATAACATTGTTGTTCTATTGAATGTTTGTTGTATTGAAGTCTTCAGTTTAAACAGTCCTTCCCATTTCTTTATATTTTACTAGATGTAGGCATTTTTATGTACAGACCTTGAATAGCGCATTATACATTATATTGTCAATGCTTGTTTAGTATAATAACATTCATTCAGAAACATGATCTTGTCGTGAAATTCATGTGTCTATCAGTTCGTACACACGTTTATCATGTTTCAATCAGTGCTAAGCAATAACCAATCACGAGAGTTCATGTGTTCAGACCATCAAGAGCGGATAAAGATTCCGGAGAATACGCAAAGTCTTTCTGAAAGGATGCGTGGAGTGATGCCAGCGGCCTGGTGTACCACAGCCTTGGCGGCGTCCCCCTTGTTTAACTTGCTGACCACGCTGACAGCTCCCTGGTCACCAAAGTCTTTGTCCTGGGTGTACATCTTGACCATGTCTTTGCCAGCAACGTTGAGAAACACTTCCCCAACAGCTCCTGTTTCAATACAATACATAAATCAAGGTGAGTTTAGGGCTATATACCATACTAGTTAGCAGGAGCGTAGCTTGGAATTTGCCATCACTTGGGGGCCCGGGGGCTTGAACTCTTTTGGGGCCCCTGCATTTTGCGTAATATTTAATACTTAACGTAAAAAACACTCATTTAGGGGCCCCCTCCAAGTGGGGGCCCGGGGGATTTTAAAATTCTCCCCCCCCCTCCTCCCCCAACCTAGCTACGCCACTGCTAGTTAGGAGGACCCGTTATAATTCTGAGGTTTTTTTTTTGTTTTAAGGGTGTGTTGGGTTAAAAACAAAAACTAACAAGAGTCCATTTGCGGCCTTTGACGTGTTTATATCCGGTCCTTCGACATACTGTCCTCAGCGGATAATGAAGCCACAGAGATAGTTTTAATGGACTGGACTGTTTTACTTTTAGGTGATGTCGCCCAACATGGTTCAATATCATAAACGGTTTGGAACCATGTGTCTAGACGTAGAGTACTTGTTAAAAAATTCACCGGATCATAGCATCGCTAAAAAGGTGTAGATGACCACAAAAAATACCCACCAATAAAAACCAATTGCTCCCATTGATCTCGGTTATACTTTTGTAGATTTCACTAGCAGACGTGGGAAAACGTTGAAGTCAAAGATGAGAAACTGTTAGAGCACTGACGAAGTTTTCAATGAGCATGTAGTAGACCTAATGGAATCATCATATTCTGCTTCTTGCTGTTCAACTCAGAAACAGATAACCTTAACATCATCTGCCCCATGGGCGTAGCCAGGATTTTTTTTCGGGGTGGGGGGTTAGGGGGGGGATTTTTCTCCCCCCCCCCCCCGCGAAAAAAAAATGTTTGTATGTATGTATGTGCGTGTGTGTACAAAATTTTTATTACATTCGGACCCTTCATTCTTTCGGAACACGTTTATTGTGCCCTAGAATAGGTTCTTCCTGGAGTTAGTGGGAAAATTGTTGACTCCCATCCATTGCTAGCATGGGGGTCTGGGGGAGCGCTAGGAGCTACTCGCAGCGCGGGGCGGAGCCCCGCCGCCAAGCACTATTTCTGATATTGAAAGCCAACAAAATGCATATTCTGAGGTATTTACAGTGCATTTCCCTGCTATTAAAAAGTCTTATTTCAAAAACCTAGTGTGCTTTTCTTACTGACTTAGACCCTCCAGCGCCGTTCGGCGCATTCGCCTTCAAGCTGTTTCCACAAAAATCTGTCTGAAGCCTCTTCCCACCTGCTCTGAGGACCTCCATGAATGTGTGGCGACAAGTTGTACTAGGATATCATCCCATTTCTTATTATGAGTAATTCATTTTGTCGGAGAACATGTCCCGTAAACCTCATGCGACTCTCTGTCACTTTTACTAAAGGGTCGACTTCCAGTTCGGCATAGGATTTCCTAGTTTTAGACCCAATCTCTATAACTGACTCCTAAAATCTGTCTTAGCCATCTTTGTTGAGCCACATTTAGTGTTTTTCAATTTCGGCAGATGACTATTCACTGCACTTTACTTATGTGTAGAGAAATGTGTAACCTCTCTTGAATACGCTGTTGGAATTAAGTGACTGTAGTTTGCTTTAGATTTTATATCGAAAAGGGAAGTTTTATCGTCAAAATCATCTGTTAAGGGTTTTAAACTAAAAAATCTCAGGACTTAGTTGTTGTTTGTTAAAGTTCAAAACCCCATTTAGCTACGATCATAACATTTGGTAACTGTAGTTTAGAATAATATTGAAGATAGAGGTTTTCCACCTCAAAACGCTATGTAGGGGGATTTTAAACTCAAAACCATCTGGAGAAGAGGAGTTTGAACTCAAAACCCCCAATTGGCTTGGCTACGCTCAAATAATTTTAGTGTGTAATTTGCTTTTTTTATATTGAAGAGGTATTTTTTTAGCATCAAACCCTTCTGAAGGGGGATTTAAACTCAAAACCCCTTTTAGCAACGCTCATAGCATTTTGAGTGCGTAATTTGCTTTTTTTTTTACATTGAAGATGTATTTTTTAGATTCAAATCCCGCTGGCGGGGGGTTTAAACTCAAAACCCCTTTGGCTACGCTCATAGATTTTAGAGTCTGTAATTTGCTTTTTTTTTTTATTGAAGATATATTTGTTAGCTTCAAACTCCACTGAAGGGGAGTTTAAACTTAAAACTGAGTCAAAACCCATTTAGCTACGCTCATAACATTTTGAGTGCATAATTTGCTTTTTTTTTTCATATTGAAAAGGGGGTTCATCGTAAAATTTGGAGGGGGTTTTAAAATCAAAATCTTCCTTAACTGTGCTCTTGGAATTTGGGTATTGTCGTTTGCATTTTTTTTGTTTTGTTTGATAGAAGAATTGGATTTAACTGCAAAAACCCCTTGTAGGGGTTTGAACTCAAAACCGCCCTGTAGGGGTTTTAAAATCAAAACCTCCTTGTAGGGGTTTTAAACTCAAAACCCTTTGGCTACGCTCATAACATTTTGAGTGCATAATTTGCTTTTTTTTCATATTGAAGAGGGGGTTTATCGTAAATTTTGGAGGGGGTTTTAAAATCAAAATCTTTCTTAACTGTGCTCTTGGAATTTGGGGATTGTCGTTTTTTTTGTTTTTGTTTTATAGAAGAGGGGGATTTAACTGCAAAAACCCGTGATAGGGGGTTTTAAAATCAAATCCCTTTGGCTGCGCTGGGGCAAGTGATGGTTCAGTATTAAAATCTTACCTAAAATAAACAAAATCAAAGCAAAAAATCAGTCACTTAAGTCCGTTCCCCCTCCCCTCTCATTTCGGGGGGGGGGGTTGAACCCAACCCCCCCCCCCCGGCAACGCCCATGCTCTGCCCTATAGAACTTTACTTTTCTTTTTTCTCGCAAAGGACTACAAAGATTTTAGAGAAAAAAATTTCCTAACTTGGATCAGATTTCAAACATACAGAGCACTATGACTAAATTGAATAGTCTACCTCTGCGATATATCAATTTCAGTTATTTGTCGATTTAGATACGGACGGGCAGGTTTTTAATACATTTCGTAATTTTATTTTTTCACTTCGCCTAGGGCCTTCAAACATCGAAAGCTGGCCCTGCTAGATCTATTTTCACGATGCCATGTTTTCTGTTCTAGCAAAGACATTTCTAAATTTCATCAAAAGGAAGAAATACACAGCTCTATAGAATGACTGGGTTATTTGTTTTATTTAACAAATGTCTGACGTTTATTAGAAGAAGATTAATGCAACTAATTTAAAAAATCCCAAACGTCCTGTAGAACGTCAGGGTGTGGAAGCAGGTGGGGTTGGAACTACACAGTCCGCAAACAACTCTATCAGTCACAGAACTCTAAAGAAAACTGTACTCGCGGAAATGTGTAAATAGAGCTACCAAGCGGTCTGACTGGCTACTACGGAACTGTAGGGAAATGAAAGTACATTTAATTTTGTACTTTACATCGTCATTATATAAGCTACATATTCTCACCTCCTTGACCGATTTCCAGCACCAGATGGAAAGCATAAAGTCCGGCAACAGGAGCTGTGAAGATCCCTGTGGTTTCATTGTAGCCCTGGCCATCGTTGAGCATGACGTCAGTGAAGACAATGGTATCTCCACTCACTATGTTCTTTTCTTGGTTCACGGCTGCAGAGAATGCTACCGACAAACGCACTGTTAGATGAAAAGAGCCAAAGCACTAAATAAGTTACACGCAACTTTGGTCGTTTGATAACAGTCTACTTACATTTCTTTGACTTTTTTTTTTTTGGTAACACGATAAACTAAACAATGTCAAGGACGTTAAATTGACCTTCAAGTCTTGCCAACTAAATCAGATGGGATTAGAAATTTGATTCTGCAGTGCTAAAAGGTGCACACAAATAATCACATAACTTATAAAAAAAAAACACATAGTTTATCAGCAATTCCTTTAGTTTGTACACCGGATACACCAAAAAGCTTGTTATTTATAGTTTATCCGCCTTGTATGCAAATCTCCTATTGATTTTTCGCTTAATTTTGATGCTAACTTTGAAATATCGCGATGATAGAATAAATGAACAAAAAAACGGTTGTGAAGTCTGTGATATATTGAATTTATCTGAAGAATGGGAAACTGTCCAAACGTAGGCCTATGAGTTTTCATAAGGGATGCCGTTAACCACACATTTTCACTGTCATAAGAACATAACATCAAATTAAAATCATTGGCTACGTAAGAAAGAGAAGAATCTGGTTCATCTTATTGTCAAACGGCGTGCTGTACATTTATCTGCACATATTAACATTCCATTATTGGAGTTGGATTAGTGTGAAGATTTGGTGAACTATTCTAAATGTGAGATTTTGATAATCGAGATAAGTCTTACATATAGTCATCCATACATAAAATGTTGAATACAACCATACAAGTAAAGTCCTCTTTCAGACCTTATGGGTCTATAGGGCAGATGATGTAAAGGTAATCTGACTCTGTGGCCCACGGTTAACGAGGGTGTCATATGGTCAGCACAACGACCAACCACTTTTACAATTCCCCAACCAATGTCAGGTACCCATTGGAGCTGGGTGGACTCAGAGGCGCCCCAAAGATCCCAAAATTCAAAATCTCATCACCTATATTATAACACAGGACCCCTGGTTTGGAAGCCGAAGCTTTACCCCTCACCCACCGCGTCTACAATACAACCATAGAACACACTTTTTACATTACTTGTGAAATCATAAAAACACAAACCATCTACCCTGCTATTTCTCTACTACACGCAGCAACCGACCTACCCCTACGACCTCCTGGTCAACATCCAATATTTGCTACTCCACCCATCACCTGGTCTACTGTCCTTTTGTTTTACTCACCCTTTTCCCGCAGATCCTGTAATTGTTGCGACTGATTTCTATTCTCTGCAATCAACATCTGGTTCGCTCTCTCTACTTCTTGCACTCTGTCTAGGAGGTTCTCTAAGCTTTTCTGAAGAGTGTCCAATTTGTCTTCAATACTTGAGTTGTCCCCTTCTAATCATGCAATAAATACATGCAGATTATATTTATAGTCAACATTCAGTTATAAATCGATGAAAAGAAATATCAATAGTTACAATTAGCTTCTGTATCTATTTAAGCCTGGAACCCCCAAAGGAAGAGGAACTGAAGACGGCCCAGATATTGGATGCAAATGCCAAGCAGATCGGCACCTTCGACATAGGGGTCACGGAGGTAACGAGCAGATGGGCAAGATATGGGGACAGTTGGATAGACTTTCAGAACTGAGACGTTGAGAGGAAGCTGATTGCAGGATATGACCACTGGCCTAGGACGTGACCACAGGCATAGATGAGATGAGAGTTGAGATTCTAGATTCTCAGCTTTAATTTCACCCTTTTTAACAATAAACATCCACAATGTTTTATTTTATTTTATTTGAAACAGTAGACTGACATTCATGTTACCACTATACAACATGTACATTAAGTCAATTTACAGGCACCCTTGTTACTTGTGAAGAGGTGAATCCGATGACTGATGATGTAACTGTTGTTACATTACTATTAAAATTATTAGAAAAATAATAGGGCTTTAGTTGGTTAAAACTGTGTTTATAATATATTTGTTTGGTTACGAAGTTTATTATTTCAAAATATATAATGTGAGCGTTATCTATTAATGCAAAACACAATGTAGAAACACGCGTGCATAAACTTAGGAGCACACACACAACATAGACACATACACATACTATGAGGATAAAATCAATTTTATCATTTTCTTTGAAAACTAATTCAATGATATCCCTTCCCAAAATTTGTCTTAACTTTCACTTCAGTGTTCTTGATAGACCCTGGGCCCAGAGTCCTTTGTCTTAGGATCTCCAGTAAAACGCTTATCTCCAAGTAAAGCCCTAACATATGACATCGTCTTCGAACTTCTCTGACATATGGCATTCTCACTGAACTGCCCTATCGTATGACATTTCTTTGAACTGCACTGCTATATGACTTCTCGTGCCATGTCATAAGACCTCGTCTAATAAGGCCCCTATCACTCACACCAGTCAGGCAACGTTCTTATTGAATCATCCTACCAAACGATTGATATAGACCAGAGGTGCCCAACCTTTAGAAACTGGGAAGCACTATGAACAACACAGGTCTGTACGGCGTGGCAACGAGCTATTGGTCTAAACTGCCCACAAGTTGTGACGTTGCAGGCCAGTCTTCAGGCCTTATATAACTATTGGTCTCGGCCAGATACGGCCCATGGGCCGTAGTTTGGGCATCATTGACATAAGCTAATCAGCGCATGAAGTTCAATTATAACACCAACAAGTATGATGTAGAACTCTTACTGTGCAAGATTAGGTCGGCTTTATCTCGATCCTGTTTCAAAAGTCCTGCCGAGTCTAAGTACGACATGACGCAAGTGTAAGCTCCGGCATCATCTTTAGTAGGGTACTTGATCCTCAGGTAGAGGTAACTGTCGGCCACATAGCTATTGTTGATAAAGCCCTGAGCCTGAAACAGAATGACAGTAAAATTATTAGCCAAGGGGGAAAAAAAAGCAGTGGGAAAGGGAAAAAACTCATGGAATTAAAACAATGCAAAACGAATTAATTTAAAACCATTGACATATAGAAGACTGGGAGAGATTTTGAAACAAATAAATATACTAAACATTTTATGAAAGATCGCTGTCTCCAATTAAAAAAAAAAAAACAAAATTAAAAAAAATAAATAAATAAAAAGCTTATCTAATGGGAATAACTCTACATTTACAGCCATATATAGTCCAATACTGTACGATTTTTTCCCCAATTCAATATCAATCAAAATTAATTTAAAAAAAGCTTATCTAAAGGGTAGAACTCTACATTTTCAGTCATATATAATCAAATACTGTACGATTTCCCCCCCCCCCCTATTCAATATCAATCAAAATTAATTTTAAAAAGCTTATCTAAGGGGAAGAACTCTACATTTACAGTCTTATATAGTTCAATACTGTACGATTTTTTCTCCTATTCAATATCAATCAAAATTAATTAATTACCACTATTTAATTAACTAATGGGTTGTATTTTCAGATCCGAGAACAGAAGGTGGGCGAAGTAACGAGCTCCAAATGTGTAACGGCCAGACAGACCAAGGGAGTTAAGCTTTGCACTAAAAACTACTTTGGGCTTCAATTTGAAGAACATATAAATTTTATTTTACAGCGCTAAAAAAGTGCAAAAGAAAATTTATACACCTAGTATATCAACAGAAAAATATCATATCATCTAAATACTAACCCCCAAAGGAATATATTACATGGATAATATTCAATTAGACGTCACATTTTTTACAATTTTATTATATTATGTTGCCTTTAAAAAGCACAAAATTCAAAGTCATGCGCTCTATCGCCATTTAAACACGGGACCCCGCTTTACCACTTATCCACCACCCTATCATGGGATATCATTGTGTCATAAAAAATCATTAGAAATTGACGTCACCTCGAAATGTTTAAAATCATTAGGACCATAGTTCAGTTTGCTGGGAGGCTGCACATTAACGATTGGCGTCTCTCCGTTCTTTGATATTTCTATCAGAAGAATCTCCTTGGCCAGGACTCCGGTACCGTCCGGGACACAGGTGATGGTCACCTCAGTGGTGGCTGCCTCCACAAAGAAGTTTGGAGTCAGGTCAATGTGAATAGGAGTCACTAGTTGAAAAAATATGAACAGAAAAAAAAATTTAAAAAATTGTATAACGAAAATAACTGCACAATTACTGGCATATATATATATATATATATTATACATATATATATATATATATATATATATATATCAATACTACAATATTTTTCTCCCTTTTCTATAGAAAACACAAAACTAATACCACCAATTAATTAAAAAATCAGTCAATCGATTCATGTATTGTCTTCGATAATTGTGACAAATTTCAACTTGATCAGAGAATTGGAAATTGGAGAGATACCGTGAACAAGATTTGTACCAGACAGACAGAGTGAGTCTAAGCTTGGTAACAAATCAAAACAAAGTCGAAAAGTAGTTAAAACATATCGAACAAGAATTTTACCAACTTGTGCAAAAACATGTTAGGCCATTAATTGTATACCCATTTCAAGAAATCTTATTAGACCTTTTATCATTTTTTTAATTTATTTAAGTGACTACTACTAATCGTTATCTCATTGAGTTCATCGTTTTGATTTTTTAAAAACTTTTAGCATTTTCTACAATACATTACACACACACACACACGAACACACACATTTTGACACTGAAAGAAAAAAAAAGGGTAGAGTACAAAAACATAATTTTAAAACATTAGGGATCAATTACAAAATAAATTTTATTAAGTTTAAAAAATGGGAATGAACTATTAGGAAAATAGCCAAAAAATCCTTTAAAAAGAGCAAAGCTTATCTAAAGGGAAGAGCTCCGCACTTACAATTTTATCACTAAAAATGTAGAAGCTATTTCCCTTTTTTGATATCAAACAAAATAATTAATCGTTTATAATTTATTGACTGGTTAATTCTTAAAATTGATTAATATTTAAATTTGACCCGAGAATGGGTGTGGGAGAAATAACGTGTTCAAACTTTTACCAGACAGACAGACAGAGTGAGTTGATGTAAGTTATGTAAAAATAGAATTAGCCACTTAACCCCAAGCACAGTAAGACAGGCAGCAGAGGCTACTTTACATTACGCATTGTGCAACATGCTACTGAACTCCAAGCGTACACGGACTCACCTTGTTCAAACATCTGCTGCAGACATGCCATAAAGAAAGCCCACTTGAAGATTGCCTCCATGTCTTCTTTTCTGTTTCTTCAGTTCTTCAGCTCACAAATCCACGAATTCAGAAACAGGAATGTGAAAACTTTACTGAAATTGTGGTTCCTCTTTCCTCCTTTCTAGAGTGATTTCCCCTATAATAGACAACAGCAGACACAATAGAGCTGCTCTGTCTATGCTTGACAAAATGTCGCAGCACAAAGAACAATGTATTGCACTTTGGTTCCAATTGATAAAACGCAATGTTGTCACTCGGTATCTTTAGTTGAGTAAGTAGCCAACTCCAAATGTAGTTTATAGTGTCTAGAAGCCTGCTCGTGTTAATTAAGATCAAGCAATTGTCTAAAGCTGTATTTATAGACCTGGATTCAAAGCGGGACAACATCTAAAAAAATAGGTCAGTTTTACAAATCTGCCTGATTCGGGATGAGATCACAAAAGGGTTGGAGGCTACGGGTGACAAAAAAAAAATCGTTACACATTTTGGGTCTGTACTTAAGTCTACTCCCACAACTTGAGATAGCATTGTAGTTGGTGAGATTGTCAAACCTCTTCCCCCTGCTGGCATGTGACGCAAATCGCTGGTCTCTAGAAATCATCGCAAATCTACCTGATAACGAAAATTTAAAAAAGGGAAAGGGGGGGGGGCTCTAACTTGTGACAGACACTTAAATAAATATTTGTTTTTCTAAAGAATTATTTTTATAGAGGAAATATATTTTCATAAAGATTACCAGCCTTCTCGTCCCTTTCCTTTCCTATTGTTTCATATCCACTCCTCTCTCCTGCTTTTTAATATTAAAGTTGAGAAAAAATAAAGTCACGTGACTCGATAAAAACCAGACCGTTCCAGACAAGGCCAGTAAGTGCATGATACCAAGCTTTTTTTTTTTTTTTTAATTTCTGTGCCGGCTTAAATCTTGAGGTAGCCCAGCAATGATCTACGGAAATTCAACCCACAATTGGAGGATTCTTACAAAGACCAGGCCACTTAGTTTGACGATCTAAGAAAAGCTAACATCGAAGTCACAGACTGAAAAGAGAACTTAAATCGACCACGGGAGACAACGGCTGCGCTTGCGGTAGGATGATAGTAGGAACTTACAGAATTTGTAGGTCACTGGCGGGTCTTCATTGTGCTGTGAACAAATGTCTATTCTGTGCAATTATTGATTCTAAAGGCAATGCCTTGATTTTATTTCAGAATGTATGTTAGAGAATTATCCCTTGGCCTAATCACGTCTCCTCCTTGCCTAATCACGTCTCCTCCTTGCCTAATCACGTCTCCTCTGTGTATGATACATGTTTTAAAGTAGGTTATCAGATGAAGATGGTGTTTCTATATTAGGAACATGTTGACATTCATGTCAGTACTTACTGTGTCAACATGCCATTCATTCTCTGCCAGTGTCTAAAAATACATCATCGATAAGTATATTATTGCCCACTGAATTTTTAGACTAGGATGACCTTTAGTGGGTCAAGGTCACGCCAAGGACATTTTGAAAATTGTACTTGATGACTAAAAGAACATACACGCACGCACACAAACAAAGACTCATATAAAACTTCTTATCCATCCATCCCAATGGCGCTACAGCCCCGGAGAGCCCTGACCTGCTGATCTATCCATGCCTCTTAGCTGTTGTAGATCTGCCTCTATGCAGTGGCGTAGCATCCATGGCGCAAAGGGGTTCAATGAACCCGGGCCCACGACCATTTAGGGGCCCACACCTGATGGTGTACCAATCATGGGGCCAAGGGCGGATTTAACTTTAGTATGCAATAACCTTTCATTTAGTTTTCATCGCGAAGAGTATTGTCGTTGTGACACAAGTAACAACGACAATGTCTTAGAAGTACATAAATTCTTAAGAAAACAAAAACATAAGCCTTTACCTCGACCCACAGATTCAAAATAATTGACCTGTTGGGGCAATGCAATTTCAGCAAAAATACTAAATGAGATCTAATCTGCGCCATTTTCCCTCTATCATGGTTGCCAACGCTCAATGAGAATTAAAAATGGATTTAATGTGCATTATTTTTTCTGAAAATGTTTTGTGAACTCCGATGACAAACGCCCCAAAGAAATTTGTCATTTGTATGTTTTCATATTTGTGATAACCAGAAGTCTGCAGGATGGACTGAATAATACTCTTGATGCCAATATGAGCGACAGTAGCCTTAAGGTATTGTTTCAACAAAAGCAGCCGCTTGCACATTATGATCACTGTGCTAAACAGTACATAAACATGGTCTTAATTGATTCTGTCAGCTGTGCTTATGAACTTGCATTGGAATGTCTTTTAGTAAATGCACCGATACATATAAACTACTGGATTTCTTTGTCACACTGGGGATGGGCGGGGGGATTGGACCCCATCAACATATTCTTGAACCCTGGCCCACGGATACATTACTACGCCACTGCCTCTATGCCATCAAACCACCGTACTCGTGATCTGTCTTTGGGTCTACGAAGACTTCCAAGGGGTCTAGGAAATTGAAAAAAAAAAAAAAAAAAAAAAAGAATTGGGGGTCTTTGACATGTAAATGGGGGTCCACAAGATTGGATCTCATGTGAGAAGGTTGTGATTTTAATTTTGATTTCACACTAATGAAATAAACAATTATCTCATACAATTTTAAATCATCTATAACTTATTTTAGGTAATCCTTTAAATTTGAATCCTATTAATAATAATTAAGAAATAATTAAGATTGGCACTAGGAACAATGTCTCAAAAGTTGAAAGCACAGATTCTCTCTTTATCACGAACTGCCATGTTCCTTTTGTCCATGTAGTGCGGAATCTTGGAGTTTTCTTCGATTCAACACTATCTTTTGACCCACACATAAGTCAGCTCTGCAAAGGTCTTTATCTGCAGCCAGATCCGACCATATTTAACAACGGAGTCAACAAAAACGCTAGCTGTGGCATTCATACTCTCCCGCCTTGACTACTGCAACGCCGTGCTAGCAGGTATACCTGATGACAAAATAGCCAAGCTGCAACGTATACAGAACAACGCCGCTCGAATAGTCCTTAAAATCTAAACAGATTCTGCTACTACGCTCTTGCGCACGCTCCATTGGCTTCCCGTGAAAGCGAGAATCGATTACAATGTCGCCACACTTTGTCATCAGTGTATATATAACAACGAGATGCCCTTGTACCTTAGCGAACTGATTACTCCTTATGTCCCCCCAGAGAGCCCTGCGCTCAATGGACTCAACGCTTTTAGTAGTGCCACGTTTCTCCCTCAAAAGCTACGGTCTGCGGGCTTTTTCAGTTCACGGACCAAAGGTTTGGAACTCACTCCCCATTAATCTCAGACAGACAACATGCTACACCACTTTTAAGAAGAACATTAAGACCTATCTGTTTAAAACATTTTTAGATTAACTGTCATTTTAGCTGTCGTGTTTGTGTTTGTAATGTTATTACAGCGCCTTGAGCCTACATTTTGTTTGTTAACAGCGCTTTAAAAATACAATTATTATTATTATTATTATTATCCAATGAAAATTTTTTGTAAATTTTAATACCTCATTTAAATAGCTTTTTTTTTGTCTACATGTAACTAATATTTACCATGGCTGAATCTAAATAGGAAATGTAGACAGTAGTGTTAATTTTTTTCCCTTTTTCCTTGTCGAACTTATATTGCTAAATGTTCCTTTTATGTAACAAAGTTTATGCATTGACAGTATAAAACCACCGAAGCTGGCAAATCATTTGAGAAGATGCCACCCTGATAAAATTTAGAATTGAATACTTTTAAACACTCAAAGTGGAGAGAAGACCTACAATGGACAAAACTTTTGACATCAAAAAGAGAAGATGATGGTGTGCAAGTGTTTTTATAAGCCGTTATTATAATTATATAAACTATTTTGTACACAGACCTTCATCTTAATTATTAAAGAATGCCTGTAAGCAATAAAACAGTTCAAAGGCCTATTGATGAAATGAGTTGTGACATTGAACGTTTCTTAGGTCATTATTTGCAAACGACTTATTTCTTTAATCAAGTGGACGAATCAACCGTAATAAATGTTTTTTTTAAATTGGTATTTTGGAACAAGAAATCCAAGAAAAACTTCTTGTGAAAACTGATAATTGACAACAAAGGCTTATCTATTAATTAATGTTTCGAAGGACTGCTTTAAAGAGAAAGCAATCGCTTTATCAAATGTAATATCATCAAATGGAGCATCTTTCATGGTTGAGTCCTACTGTAGAGAGTGTACCTGGAGTGTTAGTAATACTGTGAGTAATCCATCAACAGCTAAAAATCAGATTAGTAGATAGCATGAATGCATGTATGTTCAACCGCAGTCAACCGAAGCAACTTTAACATGTTCAATACACAATTTCTTGCCTAAATGTGTTCAGAAAAGGACGATAACTTTAATCAGTTGCTACTTCCATGTGGGATCCAGCGGTGGTCAAAAACTTTGTCTGACAAGATATTTTTTCTTTTTTGAAACTGTATCGGAGTTCTTGGATGCTAAAGATCTCATTTGAAAATGAAATTTAATCAAAGGGAACTCGGGCATTGCCCATTGAACAGACTTGTTCCATACATTCAATGAGATGAACTTACAAGTTGTATTTACGACTTTTTCAATCTTCACATTACTCGGCTAGAAGTAAGTAAAACAAAATACATGTAAAGTTCATGAATAAGCTAGCTAAGCAGGGGTCTGTCAAATACCGAAAAACATTGCAAAGGGTCTACGAGCCAAAAAAGTTTGTTAACTACTGATCTAGATCAATCCTGTCTAGTATTTTTAACATCACGTGAATAGCAATATTAAATGGCGGTGGCTTAATATTTAATGTATACAAAATTAGGACATTCATTTGGGGTGAGTGGTGGCCTGGGGGGGGACTTTCAAATTTGGGCCATCTCTCCCCAACCCCAACTACACCACTGGCTGCTGCAATATATAGATCTGCATAAGTTATGGGTTTAAGAGCTTTGGCCACTGAAACTGAATCTGTTTACTACATTTCTGTGAATCGAATCATTTTGTTCATTTGTTGCCTTGTGAACTTTGTAACTTTTTTAAACACAGGATCTTTCTTTAAATTAGCGGAAATTCTTTTAAAAGCAAAGAAGAAGTCCCTCCCCTTAATGACCCCTCTTTGAATGACCATTTCAATGTCATGGCCTATTTGGACTTCTGTTTGTTGTTTTTGGTAGTAAAAAAAAGTGAACAAATTATTTTTTTATGTATTGAAATACTTTGTTTATCAATATAATGCTTTCGTATTCTGTACACCGGTTACACCAAAAAAAGCTTTCTATTCATACATTTGCTTCCATGTATGAAAATGTAGACTAGAAAAAAATACCAAACCTTTTCTTTTCAGGGTAATTTTTTAAACATGCAAGGATTTCAGAATTATAAATTATTGAATTGTCTTAAAAAAAAAAAAGATACGTGAAAAAAAATCACTTAGTACTCAATTTGTAACTTTTCTAGTTTGTCTGTATGTGTGAGATGAAATGTGCGTTAGGAGATAACCAGAACTTTCGTTAAAGCAAAGTATCCCCACCCAGCTCTTTTGTTAACAGTTTTCCAGTGTTAAGGAGGATGGATACAGGCAGCCGTAGCAGTACGTGGGACCCCGGGCGAGTGTCATACGCGGTCCCGATAACCGTATACTGTAGACAATATACCGTACTACATCACGTTAAGGGCTCGTCCACCTCTAATTCTGTAGGCTTTATTATTGTTACAAAACATAGTACCTTATGTAGTAATTGGCAATATGGCATCAATAACAAAAAGTCAAGAGCTTATAATGGTATTTGGTATCAATCAGAAAGACTTCCAAGAAATTGAGTAACAAGTCATAGTTTACGAGAACTGGTCTGGTTTCCGAAGCTGACAGTCACAAAGGAATCTCCTATCGCGGGCCTCACTTCAGGCGCTGGACCTGGGGCTGCTGCCCCACTCGCCACCCCCTAACGCCGCCTCTGGGGTGGAGTAGGTTTATACGTCCCACATCGGACCTCTTCCAATAGTAGCTTTCTGATCAATCAACGTCCACTTATTCTTTTATCAAAGGTTCTCCAATATAATTCTGACAAGGTTGACTACATGTGTCACCATTAGACGGGGACACCAAGACAACACCCTCCTCTTTTATTTGTCCCCCCCCCCCCAATCTCCAGACACCTTTTTTTTCTCCTTAAACTGAGTCATAGGAAATGACAGAACTTCAAAACAACGATATGGCTTGTTCATGTCACTCACAGTAGCCTGATTTATCGGTTACTAAGTGCTGCGCCAATTGTTTATCTTCACAGCGACGCACCGCCTTTGACGTCATCAGAAACCGTGTGATATTTTTTTTTCCACTTCTCAAGCCTTGTGAACTTCCATTCTTGTTAAGTCCCATGGACCATTCAGAAACATTCGCGATAACATGAATGGGTTGTTTAGTGCATACATTTGTATATTACTAGTAGCTAATGTTTTTGTCCCCACTTTAAAATGAATGAAAAACAAGGTTACAAAGACAGGTTGTGTGGAAACACAAACTCACAAAAGGCCCCCGAAGTGGTCAACCCAGGCAGGTAAAAAGGCAGGTTTCAATATTTTCAGAAAGAACATAAGAATGAAATTCTATCAAAGACAAATGACAGAGAAAAATGGAGAAAAAAAAAGGTTGACAGATCTTGTGTGGTGCCCCAGCTGTCCACAGACCAAAGGATAGGTGAAAGTGAATGTGAAGTTAGATGTGAACCTGGCCTAACTGATGTCTTATAATGAATATCTAATTGATCTAATTGTTTTGTAAAGGGTCAATCTCTTATTCAAATTGTACTATGACTATAATGGTACACAGCAGTTCAAGGGATAATTTGAAAAACTACTTATCAATTGTTGTTTTAAATTCTGTTCAACTTATATGTAAACTAAATAGACTTTTTCTCTTTAAAAAATGTAAACATTTTTTTCTGTGAAAATATAGAAGTCAGTATGACAGAATTTACTTAACTTTAGCAATACAAAGTAAAAAAAAATATTTTTTGACAAAAAATGTAAAACTGTTTGCATAAATGTGTTAAAAATATGGCAAATGGATATCTCCCCTACTAAAGAGCCTCCCGTGTTTGTTACTGTTAATAGTGAACAGTTGTAAAAGTGGTGTATTTTTTATGAATGTCCGATTTTTTTTTTCTGGTCTAGTTTCTGAGATCTAAACGGGACGGACGGACGAACAGGCCACACGAAACTTTTCCCCTTTCGGGGGCCGTTAAAAAAACAGTAAAAAGTACGAAGGCAATCAAAGTGTATTGTTCTGTAGAAATGGAAAGTAGTACATGGAAGGAAATAGAAAGTAGTACATGGAAGGAAATAGAAAGTAGTACATGGAAGGAAATAGAAAGTAGTACATGGAAGGAAATAGAAAGTAGTACATGGAAGGAAATAGAAAGTAGTACATGGAAGGAAATAGAAAGTAGTACATGGAAGGAAATAGAAAGTAGTACATGGAAGGAAATAGAAAGTAGTACATGGAAGGAAATAGAAAGTAGTACATGGAAGGAAATAGAAAGTAGTACATGGAAGGAAATAGAAAGTAGTACATGGAAGGAAATAGAAAGTAGTACATGGAAGGAAATAGAAAGTAGTACATGGAAGGAAATAGAAAGTAGTACATGGAAGGAAATAGAAAGTAGTACATGGAAGGAAATAGAAAGTAGTACATGGAAGGAAATAGAAAGTAGTACATGGAAGGAAATAGAAAGTAGTACATGGAAGGAAATAGAAGTATTACATGGAAGGAAATAGAAAGTAGTACATGGAAGGAAATAGAAAGTAGTACATGGAAGGAAATAGAAAGTAGTACATGGAAGGAAATAGAAAGTAGTACATGGAAGGAAATAGAAAGTAGTACATGGAAGGAAATAGAAAGTAGTACATGGAAGGAAATAGAAAGTAGCACATGGAAGGAAATAGAAAGTAGTACATGGAAGGAAATAGAAAGTAGTACATGGAAGGAAATAGAAAGTAGTACATGGAAGGGAATAGAAAGTAGTACATGGAAGGAAATAGAAAGTAGTACATGGAAGGAAATAGAAAGTAGTACATGGAAGGAAATAGAAAGTAGTACATGGAAGGGAATAGAAGTAGTACATGGAAGGAAATAGAAAGTAGTACATGGAAGGGAATAGAAGTAGTACATGGAAGGAAATAGAAGTAGTACATGGAAGGAAATAGAAGTAGTACATGGAAGGAAATAGAAAGTAGTACATGGAAGGAAATAGAAAGTAGTACATGGAAGGAAATAGAAAGTAGTACATGGAAGGAAATAGAAAGTAGTACATGGAAGGAAATAGAAAGTAGTACATGGAAGGAAATAGAAAGTAGTACATGGAAGGAAATAGAAAGTAGTACATGGAAGGGAATAGAAAGTAGTACATGGAAGGAAATAGAAAGTAGTACATGGAAGGAAATAGAAAGTAGTACATGGAAGGAAATAGAAAGTAGTACATGGAAGGAAATAGAAAGTAGTACATGGAAGGAAATAGAAAGAAGTACATGGAAGGAAATAGAAAGTAGTACATGGAAGGAGATAGAAAGTAGTACATGGAAGGAAATAGAAAGTAGTACATGGAAGGAAATAGAAAGTAGTACATGGAAGGAAATAGAAAGAAGTACATGGAAGGAAATAGAAAGAGCATATGCTTACATGTTGTTGTTGTTTTTAAAGTGTCTAGACTCTAGACTATTATAGAGAATATTTACCACAAATAAAACGAATTTTAGGGACACCTCTGCCCAACTGAACCCAACCTAACACCTGTTTCCTTACAAAAAAAGTGGATTCAGGTTTAAAAGAAAGCTAAAATCATGAATAAGCGCTAAACAAAATACTATTGGGGGAAAAAACATTTCTAACCGCAAAGATTTATTATTGTTAGTCTAGATCTATTACACTTTTAATTACTTGGCTGAAACTAATTGATACAAATAGATTTAAAATAAACATTAAAAAAGTATTTAAAAATATTTTCTTGTTGTTTACTTTGGTTTATTACAGGTAACAACATTTTAAAAATATATGTACCAAAAAAAAAGTTACATTAAAAAATGAAAATAGGACTGACATAAAGCATAAAAAAGTATTTCAAAAACATATTAGTCAAAGATTTTTTTTTAAGTTTTAATACAATATCTGTTTTTAAATACAAAAACATTGAATTTCATGTTTCACATCTTTATACTATAGTTTAAGATAAAGAGATTCCATTTTTTTGAGCAAAAAAAAAAATATACATAGTAACACAAGATCATACGCTGTATATATTTGTTCAATGTCTCATAGGTTCAACAGGAGGAATGAAATGTCTCTCCCATCTCGTTTATAGTTTACAATGACCTAAAAAAAAAAAACACATTTCAATCATTGTTGCTGAGGAGGAGGATTTATTTAGACAACAATTCATTCAAATAGAGATCTGAAAACTTTATTTGTTTTTTGTTTTTTTGCTAAAGTTATTTTGTTTTTTTATTTTGTACATTTCCGTACATTGATTCTCTTGTCTCTCTCTCTCTCTCTCTCTCTCTCTCTCTCTCTTCAGTTTCAATGTGTTCATGTTTTCGTACACTATTTACGAGATACGGCTGTATTAGACTTTGTCTTATATTTCATCAATGATGAGGCCTGCACGGTTAGTTTTGTAAACTTTAGGAAATTGGTGAGGGTTCCCGGTGTTCTCGGCCCTCGGCCACATATTTTAGTCCGTATGTCCGGAGTGCTTGACCCATTGGAAATAGTAGTATTAAATATGGACATTAGCTTGGACCTCTATCAGACGGAGCGCTTTTGTTCAACAAAACTAAAATAACCATTTAATATTCGGTCGTTGGAAAAAAGTCTTCAAGTTCGAAATACAAGTTTTCTTTTCAAGAGAATAATGCTCTTATTTATGTTTATTTACACCGTCAATCTAACAAAAAAAAGGAATGAATCCATCATCTTTAATAGAAACCTGATTCATGCAAGCCAACAGTGGCTGGTTGAAATGTAGTTTTATTGGAGGCTAGAGACAGATCGCTGGAGTGTTGATTGGAAGTCGAGATGCTGTTATTTAGACAATTTAAATAGAATAAGTCAACATAGTTATCTCGGAAATAGTTAATTGACACCTAAATATTCCAGAAGTCACAAAAACACCTTCTTGTATCAGACTGATAAAATATGTAAAAAAATATACAACGTTTGAACATTATCAAATTGTAACATTTATATCATATCACAGTATGCTGAGTTAACAAGAAGTGAATAAATTTCATATACATATAAAAGCAAACATATCCACAGGGCATATTTTGTTGTTTCTGTACAAGTTGTTAATATTTTATATTGTCTTTTTTTTTGGGGGGGGGGGGGGTTGTTTTACCTTCTATGGAAATATTTTTAAAGAAAAATGTAATTAAATTAGCTTAACAATAACATGCACACTAAAAAGGTATGCTTATAAAAATATCCAAAGGACATAGAAAATGAAAATTATGACATTGTAAGTATTAAAATGTATGATTTGATTTCACTGTATATTGCGCCCTGAGCTTCAATGACTCAGTCTCCACCATCACGTGATTGATCAGCAGTATCTTCTGGACTGTTGGGGTCTGCTTCACTGCTCCCCTCTTCTTTTTTGTGCACATCTCCTTTGGCTTCCTCTGATGGCTTAGTCTCTTCCGCCACTTCTTTTTTGGTGGCTGAATCCCGAGGTTTACGCGAATTTTTCGCACTACTGTTGGGGCTTTGCTTTCTTCCAGCTTTCACTTTGCTCTTAGATTTCAGCGGTAAGTTGGACGCTGCCAATGAAGTTCCGCTAAAGCTTTTGGCGCTGCTCTTAATGATCGACACGTTGTTATTGGTGTCACCTCTCTGGGTGTTCACTCTCTTCCTCTCCTCGGAAGGTTTCGCCTGAGGCTCCTTTGAGGTTTCCGCGATCTCCTGAGGCGTTTCTGTTGGCGCTGTCACCACGATGATGTTTGGAGATGCATCTTTGGGCTTCTCGAGAACTGACTCGGCCTCGCGCTTTTCTTCTGGAACATTCAGAAGAGGAGCATCCTTGCCTTGAGGCTGGTTGGCTGGGGTCTGTCTGTAGGAAAGAATAGCTGGAGGTGGTGGATCATAATGTTTTGGAGGCAGTTCAGCATCAGAAAATTCTCTCACAATGAAGAAGCCGCTGTTTTCTGTTGGAGATAAACAAATTACTTGTAGAAACATTATTTACATCAAGTTTTGAATCTAGGATCCGAAAAGTTTTACATTGAATATGTTAATCAATACTGAAGATGTACACAGTCAGTCTTTTTGTTTACATTCTATAGTTTATACGTGCTTAAAATGCTCATTTCAAAAATAAGAAGTCAACTTAAGCTAATCAAATGGTTTGGTTTGAAATTTTGTTTGTCGCAACTGACTCGGCCAAACAAACTGGAGATATTCACGATGAACTAAGCGATGTCACTAAATTTGACCTTAAAAATGTAAAGTTCCCATTTCAGTCATTGCGATCTATGGGGCAGATAATGTAAAGGTCATCTGTTTCTATGGCCCACTGTTAATGAGGGTGTCATGTGGCCAGTACAACGACCAATCGCCTTTACTTTAGCCCAACTAATGTCAGATACCCATTAGATCCGGATGGACTCAGAGGCGCTCAAAGATCCAGAAATTCAAAATTCCAGTCTTTACCAGGATTCGTACCCGGGAACTTTACGGCTTAGCCTCATTAACCTTAATGTTGCCTTATAAATAAAAAAAAATTAATCAGAAATTCTGATCATAAATATAACAGCCTAAGCTTTTAAAATTCAAAATTATATCAGGGAGTTGCCCATTTGTTTTTAAATAAGTTGTAAGTTGTGCAAATGTCATTGAGTAATAATCAAGTATTTTGTTCATATTGAAATTATTTTGCGCAACAAACGGAAGTGCTTAGAAAATGTAACTAAGTCGTGCTAAAAAAAGGCACAAAAATAAACATATGCATAAAAAACATAGTAAACAGGATACACTAAAATCCTAGCTAGTCATAGTTTTTCGGCCATGTATGAGCAGCTAGGAGGCGCGGTGGCTGAGCGGTAAAGCGCTTCGCTTCCGAACCGGGGGAGCGGGGTTCGAATCCTGGTGAAGATTGGGATTTTTTAGTTCGGAATCTTAGTCCACCCAGCTCTAATGAGTACCTGACATTAGTTAGGGAAAAGTAAAGGCGGTTGGTCGTTGTGCTGGCCACATGACACCCTTGTTAACTGTAGGCCACAGAAACAGATGACCTTTACATCATCTGCCCTATAGACCACACGGTCTGAAAGGGGGACTTTACTTTTATGAGCAGCTAGGTCTATTCTAATAGATATTATTTTATTACATTGAATTATTGTACATATCTATTTTTGTTTTGTTTATTTATATTATAGACCCTATATTGTGTTTACAGCAATTGTAGTTTCGAGTTGTCCTTGTAGTCCCAGTGCCTTTTTCATTATTGTCGTGCGCGCGTGAAGTTTTCTTTGCATTTACTATTGGTGTTTTAGCGTATAGGAAGTAGTTTCTTTTAAGTGCGTTTATTTGTCTAGAATATTGAGTGTGTGTGTGTGTGTTTACGTCATCCTTAGTTCCCGCAAGAGAGAGAGCTTCTTATGTGAGCTGATTAGCTAGTTTTGTTGGTTCACCTTGTAAGGGTACGTAAGTACATAGTTTTATTAAGTAAGCTGATCTTTCGGTACGGGTGTCGCTATTGAAAAGTTCTTTCTTGTAGCGGCATCGCTAGATCTAGGTTTTCTTTTCGTTTCAGGGTGTTAGGCTTATGGGCTATGGGAAAGTGTGTCGTCTTTCTGCCCTTGGAGTTGTGTAGTAACTATCGGTGTTGAGGTGTAGGGAGTTGAGGTTCTGTTGGGCGCCGAGATGGAGTGTGAGCGTGAAGGTGTGCTACGGAAACTTGTTGGTGTGATACTAGACTAATTATTAATCAAATGCTAACTTCAATGATATTGATGTATATGTAAATATGTTTGAAAATTACAATTAAGTATAATGAAATATTGTTCCTGTTGACAACTGTTGTAATTCACTAAATGTTCAGTTGACTAACTGTTATTCAATGTTTGTTTTTTACATGCTATTGCCTTTAACTTCCGTAAGGATCAATAAAGCAGTCTTAGTCTTAGTCTTAGTCTTTAGGTTCTTGTGTTACTCGGTTCAGGCTGGGGATACGGGACCATAATATCATACCTTACCTAAGCGACAAAACCCACCTGACAATTATGACCTTGACATTTCATTGTGTATGAATAAAAATGTACTGTGCTGATTTTTACGACTGTGCGGTAAATGTACTTAAGAATATATATATGTGTTTATACTTGATTGTGCATGTGTTTTAAAATAAATTAATAATGGGTGAGCAGCACTAGGCTACCTAAGGCGCTTGAGATCAAATTCTGATGCGTGTTTTGAAATGGAATTTGAGATTGAACCCAATCTGTGTCTGCTGATCGTTCAACGGCAGCAGGGAACCTTTCCCCTGATACCCCCTCAGCACCTTGAAGCCCTGGTTAAAAAATAATTTGCCCCCCCCCCCCCCCAAGACTAACTTAGTGTGTGACAAAAATCGAGTAGCTTGTATGTTGACTAAAGGACATTCCAATGCGAGTAGTTTTAAATTGGCTGTTACAAAAGCGCAAAAGTTTCATCCGCAAAGATCAAATGGGCCCCAACTGGGCACGTGCCACGTGGGGGGGGGGGGCAAACGCAATGAAATCCCCCACTGATTGTTGCGTCACTGGCTCTAATGGTTGTGAGCCCCGGTCCATTGAACCCCTTCACGCCTTGAAAACCAAGCCACTGCCCCTAACCCATCCATCCACTAAGGAGATTTGACCAAAAGTATGTATACGCATGGAAGACATAATATAAAAGAAATAATTATAGTATTATTTATCTTCAGAGCATAATAATTAGTTTAGTATTTAGCTAGAAAACTATTCTAATGTAGCGCTCTGATGTCCATACAAATCTAGTTTTACCTTGAGATTTCTTGTTTTCCTCTTGGAGAAGTTTTCTGGAAAAGAAACAAGTAAGTCAGTAGTTATTCCTGCATGTATTCATTACAGAGGTGAAAATAGATTCTTTAAAAATATGATTATCTAAAGGAAAGAACTCGGCACTTACAACTATATCACTTAAGAATGTAGAAGTTTTGCCCTTTTTTCGATATCAAACAAAATAATTAATTACCAAAAATAAATCGACTAATTGGTAATTTTTTTTTATTAATTCATGTTTTGTTAGGTACAATAAGTAATTTTTTAAAGCATCTACTTCATCAGAGAATGGGTTTGTACAATTATTTAAGGGTACAAATCGCGACATATTTAACCATATCTGCGAATAGTGAAGGATTAATTTCACTTTTTGTGGTATCAAACGAAGTACTTAATAACCGGTATATTATTGACTAATTTATTAATTTTCTTTCATTGGTTCATGTATTATGTACTCCAACGAATAATTGTGCAAAATGTCAACTTGATCCAAGCATGGGTTTGGGAAAAATAACATGTTAACATTTTTACCAGGTAGACTGATAGAGTTGATATAAGCTTTGTAAAAGTACAAGGTACATTAGTTTGATCAAAACGTTTAGTCCCCAGTATTACGTATGGCAGTGGTTCTCGAACTGGCATCCGCGGACCCAGCGACAAGACCGTAGGGGTCCACAGAAAACTGAAAATTGTATCCAATTAAAAAGCAAGTTTTAATTTGATCAAATAATTTGAATACTAATCAACTAGCCCCTCACTACTGTTTAAGATGTCTATTACGAACTTTTCTATGACCATTGTGGACGCAGCTTGACAGAACAACGATGACTATTAGCAGTCCTGTGATAGAATAACATTTAAAGAGCATGGATATTACATTTACTTATTTAGCAAACGAATCTGTCCATTCATTGCTCTCTCTCGCCATTCCAAGAGGTAGAATAAACTTCGTTTTGCATTTTCCAACGGACGACCCTGAAACTCCAGGAAAAACCGACACCAATCTGGCTATTCATTGTGCACATTTTATAATTAATTATTAAATTCTACAGTCATAATTTGTGTTTGTTAAACTGTTTTTTCCCACGCCCATTTAAAACTTTAGATCAGCTGTTCTCAATCTTTTAAGCTCGTAGACCCCTTTTTACTATCCCTCACTTTGCCTCGACCCTCCAACACCCTCACACACACACAACAATAGAAGATTAGACAAAACAATCCATACTTTCGATGGTCTTATGCGACCCCTGGCAAATCGTCAATCCACCCCAAAGGGGTCGCGACCCACAGGTTGAGAACCCCTGCTTTAGATTATGGATAAATATTTGAAGCACAGGCAGACGTCTGAAGAAGAGCAAAAGCGTAATGGAAATAGTAAACTAAGACACAATGCTGTAACAGAGGCAGCACCACGTTATGGAAATAGTGGCAATGAACTAAGACACAATGCTGTAACAGAGGCAGCACCACGTAATGGAAATAGTGGCAATGAACTAAGACACAATGCTGTCAAATAGACCGCACCACGTAATGGAAATAGTGGCAATGAACTGAGACACAATGCTGTAAAATAGACCGCACCACGTAATGGAAATAGTGGCAATGAACTGAAACACAATGCTGTCAAATAGGCCGCACCACGTAATGGAAATAGTGGCAATGAACTGAGACACAATGCTGTCAAATTAGGCCGCACCACGTAATGGAAATAGTGGCAATGAACTGAGACACAATGCTGTCAAATAGACCGCACCACGTAATGGAAATAGTGGCAATGACCTGAGACACAATGCTGTCAAATAGACCGCACCACGTAATGGAAATAGTGGCAATGAACTGAGACACAATGCTGTAAAATAGGCCGCACCACGTAATGGAAATAGTGGCAATGAACTGAGACACAATGCTGTAAAATAGGCCGCACCACGTAATGGAAATAGTGGCAATGAACTGAGACACAATGCTGTCAAATAGACCGCACCACGTAATGGAAATAGTGGCATTGAACTGAGACACAATGCTGTCAAATAGGCCGCACCACGTAATGGAAATAGTGGCAATGAACTGAGACACAATGCTGTAAAATAGACCGCACCACGTAATGGAAATAGTGGCAATTAACTGAGACACAATGCTGTCAAATAGGCCGCACCACGTAATGGAAATAGTGGCAATGAACTGAGACACAATCTGTAAAAAAGACCGCACCACGTAATGGAAATAGTGGCAATGAACTGAGACACAATGCTGTAAAATAGGCAGCACCACGTAATGGAAATAATGGCAATGAACTGAGACACAATGCTGTCAAATAGGCCGCACCACGTAATGGAAATAGTGGCATTGAACTGAGACACAATGCTGTCAAATAGGCCGCACCACGTAATGGAAATAGTGGCAATGAACTGAGACACAATGCTGTAAAATAGACCGCACCACGTAATGGAAATAGTGGCAATGAACTGAGACACAATGCTGTCAAATAGGCCGCACCACGTAATGGAAATAGTGGCAATGAACTGAGACACAATCTGTAAAAAAGACCGCACCACGTAATGGAAATAGTGGCAATGAACTGAGACACAATGCTGTAAAATAGGCCGCACCACGTAATGGAAATAGTGGCAATGAACTGAGACACAATGCTGTAAAATAGGCCGCACCACGTAATGGAAATAGTGGCATGAACTGAGACACAATGCTGTAAAATAGACCGCACCACGTAATGGAAATAGTGGCAATGAACTAAGTCACAATGCTGTCAAATAGACCGCACCACGTAATGGAAATAGTGGCAATGAACTGAGACACAATGCTGTCAAATAGACCGCACCACGTAATGGAAATAGTGGCAATGAACTGAGACACAATGCTGTCAAATAGACCGCACCACGTAATGGAAATAGTGGCATGAACTGAGACACAATCTGTAAAAAAGACCGCACCACGTAATGGAAATAGTGGCAATGAACTGAGACACAATGCTGTAAAATAGGCAGCACCACGTAATGGAAATAATGGCAATGAACTGAGACACAATGCTGTCAAATAGGCCGCACCACGTAATGGAAATAGTGGCATTGAACTGAGACACAATGCTGTCAAATAGGCCGCACCACGTAATGGAAATAGTGGCAATGAACTGAGACACAATGCTGTAAAATAGACCGCACCACGTAATGGAAATAGTGGCAATGAACTGAGACACAATGCTGTCAAATAGGCCGCACTACGTAATGGAAATAGTGGCATTGAACTGAGACACAATGCTGTAAAATTGACCGCACCACGTAATGGAAATAGTGGCAATGAACTGAGACACAATGCTGTAAAACAGGCCGCACCACGTAATGGAAATAGTGGCAATGAACTGAGACACAATGCTGTCAAATAGGCCGCACCACGTAATGGAATTAGTGGCAATGAACTGAGACACAATGCTGCAAAATAGACCGCACCACGTAATGGAAATAGTGGCAATGAACTGAGACACAATGCTGTAAAATAGACCGCACCACGTAATGGGATTAGTGGCAATGAACTGAGACACAATGCTGCAAAATAGACCGCACCACGTAATGGAAATAGTGGCAATGAACTGAGACACAATGCTGCAAAATGGGCCGCACCACGTAATGGAAATAGTGGCAATGAACTGAGACACAATGCTGTCAAATAGGCCGCACCACGTAATGGAAATAGTGGCAATGAACTGAGACACAATGCTGTAAAATAGGCCGCACCACGTAATGGAAATAGTGGCAATGAACTGAGACACAATGCTGCAAAATAGACCGCACCACGTAATGGAAATAGTGGCAATGAACTGAGACACAATGCTGTCAAATAGACCGCACCACGTAATGGAAATAGTGGCAATGAACTGAGACACAATGCTGCAAAATGGGCCGCACCACGTAATGGAAATAGTGGCAATGAACTGAGACACAATGCTGTCAAATAGGCCGCACCACGTAATGGAAATAGTGGCAATGAACTGAGACACAATGCTGTAAAATAGACCGCACCACGTAATGGAAATAGTGGCAATGAACTGAGACACAATGCTGCAAAATAGACCGCACCACGTAATGGAAATAGTGGCAATGAACTGAGACACAATGCTGTCAAATAGACCGCACCACGTAATGGAAATAGTGGCAATGAACTGAGACACAATGCTGTCAAATAGACCGCACCACGTAATGGAAATAGTGGCATGAACTGAGACACAATGCTGTAAAATAGACCGCACCACGTAATGGAAATAGTGGCAATGAACTAAGTCACAATGCTGTCAAATAGACCGCACCACGTAATGGAAATAGTGGCAATGAACTGAGACACAATGCTGTCAAATAGACCGCACCACGTAATGGAAATAGTGGCAATGAACTGAGACACAATGCTGTCAAATAGGCCGCACCACGTAATGGAAATAGTGGCAATGAACTGAGACACAATGCTGTCAAATAGGCCGCACCACGTAATGGAAATAGTGGCAATGAACTGAGACACAATGCTGTAAAATAGACCGCACCACGTAATGGAAATAGTGGCAATGAACTGAGACACAATGCTGTCAAATAGGCCGCACCACGTAATGGAAATAGTGGCAATGAACTGAGACACAATGCTGTCAAATAGACCGCACCACGTAATGGAAATAGTGGCAATGAACTGAGACACAATGCTGTAAAATAGACCGCACCACGTAATGGAAATAGTGGCAATGAACTGAGACACAATGCTGTCAAATAGGCCGCACCACGTAATGGAAATAGTGGCAATGAACTGAGACACAATGCTGTCAAATAGACCGCACCACGTAATGGAAATAGTGGCAATGAACTGAGACACAATGCTGTCAAATAGACCGCACCACGTAATGGAAAAAGTGGCAATGAACTGAGACACAATGCTGTAAAATAGACCGCACCACGTAATGGAATTAGTGGCAATGAACTGAGACACAATGCTTTAAAATAGGCCGCACCACGTAATGGAAATAGTGGCAATGAACTGAGACACAATGCTGTCAAATAGGCCGCACTACGTAATGGAAATAGTGGCATTGAACTGAGACACAATGCTGTAAAATTGACCGCACCACGTAATGGAAATAGTGGCAATGAACTGAGACACAATGCTGTAAAACAGGCCGCACCACGTAATGGAAATAGTGGCAATGAACTGAGACACAATGCTGTCAAATAGGCCGCACCACGTAATGGAATTAGTGGCAATGAACTGAGACACAATGCTGCAAAATAGACCGCACCACGTAATGGAAATAGTGGCAATGAACTGAGACACAATGCTGTAAAATAGACCGCACCACGTAATGGGATTAGTGGCAATGAACTGAGACACAATGCTGCAAAATAGACCGCACCACGTAATGGAAATAGTGGCAATGAACTGAGACACAATGCTGCAAAATGGGCCGCACCACGTAATGGAAATAGTGGCAATGAACTGAGACACAATGCTGTCAAATAGACCGCACCACGTAATGGAAATAGTGGCAATGAACTGAGACACAATGCTGTAAAATAGGCCGCACCACGTAATGGAAATAGTGGCAATGAACTGAGACACAATGCTGCAAAATAGACCGCACCACGTAATGGAAATAGTGGCAATGAACTGAGACACAATGCTGTCAAATAGACCGCACCACGTAATGGAAATAGTGGCAATGAACTGAGACACAATGCTGCAAAATGGGCCGCACCACGTAATGGAAATAGTGGCAATGAACTGAGACACAATGCTGTCAAATAGGCCGCACCACGTAATGGAAATAGTGGCAATGAACTGAGACACAATGCTGTAAAATAGGCCGCACCACGTAATGGAAATAGTGGCAATGAACTGAGACACAATGCTGCAAAATAGACCGCACCACGTAATGGAAATAGTGGCAATGAACTGAGACACAATGCTGTCAAATAGACCGCACCACGTAATGGAAATAGTGGCAATGAACTGAGACACAATGCTGCAAAATGGGCCGCACCACGTAATGGAAATAGTGGCAATGAACTGAGACACAATGCTGCAAAATGGGCCGCACCACGTAATGGAAATAGTGGCAATGAACTGAGACACAATGCTGCAAAATAGACCGCACTACGTAATGGAAATAGTGGCAATGAACTGAGACACAATGCTGCAAAATAGACCGCACTACGTAATGGAAATAGTGGCAATGAACTGAGACACAATGCTGTCAAATAGACCGCACCACGTAATGGAAATAGTGGCAATGAACTGAGACACAATGCTGTCAAATAGACCGCACCACGTAATGGAAATAGTGGCAATGAACTGAGACACAATGCTGTCAAATAGACCGCACCACGTAATGGAAATAGTGGCAATGAACTGAGACACAATGCTGTCAAATAGACCGCACCACGTAAGACAAGATTTATAATTCGGAGTTCTACAGTACAAAGGCCACAACGCTCAACCACAATCTGTTATATATCAAAGTGTTATCGAGCAAAAATGTGAAATTTGCTAAAACGAAGCGTCATTATGTAAAAATCATAAATAGCTTACTAAAAGAAAACCCGAAGATTTCCTTAGACGTCACTATAAAGCAAATCAGCAGAAGCTTACAAACAATGCGACTACTGTCAATGAAAAAGTTCTTGAGATTTCGTATATTATTACATTGTGAATTGCGCAGAGCATACAATCCAGCACTGATTATATCAACGGCTTTAGAAATAGCTTTAGAAAATTTGGGCAGACAGACAAATCAAGCTCTCGGGGGTCCGCTAACACCGCATGACTTACAAAAGGGTCCCTGAACTAAAAAAGTTTGAGAATCTCTGATGTATGGTTATATATATCGGTTAATTTATATCGATGTAAATTTAAATATTTGTTATTTTAAATATTTGCTTTAAACAAGAAAAAAAGGTTAGCAATGAGATTCAAGAAATCTAGACGTGATATGGCTTCTTCTAACCATCAAGTCTTACTCATTCTGTAGAGTTAACATCGCAATGGCAGTAGCATAACACCACAGCAATACTAATGTCTACGATTGTCTGCCTTTAAGAGGAATGCTTTATATTTAACACAGCTCACCGCTCGTCGTCTCGCTTCTTCTTCCTGTAACACAGACAAGCAATGAGCAATGCCAGCGCCAGCAGCAGCAGCAGTGCCAGCAGGCAGAACATGGCAATTCCAGCCGGGGAGCTGACGAACTCAGAGTCGCTGCCCTGTTGGGTCTCTTGATATGGCATGACTTTGGTCACGTCCAGGAAGTTTGGGTCAGACAGGCCGCTTGCAGGGGTTCCATCTGAAGAGTCTTGTAAGACCTGGATAAAAGAGGTTTCGTGTTAAAAAAACAATAAACAGCCATTAATAATTCAAGAACTATCTGAATCCATCTTTCAGACGCCAGACTTATCTAATCTTATCTTATAGATAACACATGTTACTTCAAAGAAAAGATAATTACGATAATTTCATGTGTCAATCTAGTCATACATTTAAATCCGTGACTTAAACTCTGTTAGGACATTGGCTTTCCTTCAGGAGTTCACCTCCAAATCAAATCGTAGTAAATGTGCAAATACTTGCGTTATTATTATTATATTATTTTTCTGATTGCGTATTTTTCTACTAAACTTTAATTAAAGATAATTTCTTTTTTTTTTTGTTAACAATGTGACTTTGAAGATCTGATTTATTTGAGAAAAATAGACAAACTCAATGTCAAGGACGTTATATTGAAAGTTCACTGTCACCAACTAAATAAGACTTAAGAGCCTAGAAGTTTAGATTCTGTAGGGCTAAAAAATGGCACAAAAATTGTTGCTTTTTTTTCAAATGCATATCTTCTTAATACTTCCTTAATTTGTACACCGGATACACCAATGACTCCATAAATGAGAATCTCTCACAAAGGAGAAAATAAGTATAGCACATTTTCATTTTTAAAAATTGATTCATGTGTTTTCATTGACAACGAATAATTGTTTCAAATTTATCCGAGAATGGGAAGTAAGAGAAAAAAAAAGTGATTTGATCTAAGCTTAGTCTAAACAAAAAAGTGATTTGATCTAAGCTTAGTCTAAACAAAAAAGTGATTTGATCTAAGTTTAGTCTAAACAAAAAAGTGATTTGATCTAAGCTTAGTCTAAACAAAAAAGTGATTTGATCTAAGTTTAGTCTAAACAAAAAAGTGATTTGATCTAAGCTTAGTCTAAACAAAAAAGTGATTTGATCTAAGTTTAGTCTAAACAAAAAAGTGATTTAATCTAAGTTTAGTCTAAACAAAAAAGTGATTTGATCGAAGTTTAGTCTAAACAAAAAAGTGATTTGATTTAAGCTTAGTCTAAACAAAAAAGTGATTTGATCTAAGTTTAGTCTAAACAAAAAAGTGATTTGATCTAAGTTTAGTCTAAACAAAAAAGTGATTTGATCTAAGCTTAGTCGAAACAAAAAAATGATTTGATCTAAGCTTAGTCTAAACAAAAAAATGATTTGATCTAAGTTTAGTCTAAACAAAAAAGTGATTTGATCTAAGCTTAGTCTAAACAAAAAAGTGATTTGATCTAAGCTTAGTCGAAACAAAAAAATGATTTGATATCAGCTTAGTCTAAAAAAAGTGATTGTATATAAGCTTAGTCTAAACAAACAAGTGATTTGATCTAAGCTTAGTCTAAACAAAAAAGTGATTTCATCTAAGCTTAGTCTAAACAAAAAAGTGATTAGATCTAAGTTTAGTCTTAACAAACAAGTGATTAGATCTAAGTTTAGTCTAAACAAACAAGTGATTTGATCTAAGTTTAGTCTAAACAAAAAAGTGATTTGATCTAAGCTTAGTCTAAACAAAAAAGTGTTTTGATCTAAGCTTAGTCTAAACAAAAAAGGTATTTGATCTAAGCTTAGTCTAAACAAAAAAGTGATTTGATCTAAGTTTATTCCAAACAAAAAAGTGATTTGATCTAAGCTTAGTCTAAACAAAAAAGTGATTTGATCTAAGCTTAGTCTAAACAAAAAAGTGATTTGATATAAGTTCAGTTTAAACAAAAAAGTGATTTGATCTAAGCTTAGTCTAAACAAAAAAGTGATTTGATATAAGTTTAGTCTAAACAAAAAAGTGATTTGATCTAAGTTTAGTCTAAACAAAAAAGTGATTTGATATAAGCTTAGTCTAAACAAAAAAGTGATTTGATCTAAGCTTAGTCTAAACAAAAAAGTGATTTGATCTAAGCTTAGTCTAAACAAAAAAGTGATTTGATCTAAGTTTAGTCTAAACAAAAAAGTGATTTGATCTAAGTTTAGTCTAAACAAAAAAGTGATTTGATCTAAGCTTAGTCGAAACAAAAAAATGATTTGATCTAAGCTTAGTCTAAACAAAAAAGTGATTTGATCTAAGTTTAGTCTAAACAAAAAAGTGATTTTATCTAAGTTTAGTCTAAACAAAAAAGTGATTTGATCTAAGTTTTTTTCAAACAAAAAAGTGATTTGATCGAAGTTTAGTCTAAACAAAAAAGTGATTTCATCTAAGCTTAGTCTAAACAAAAAAGTGATTTGATATAAGTTCAGTTTAAACAAAAAAGTGATTTGATATAAGCTTAGTCTAAACAAAAAAGTGATTTGATATAAGCTTAGTCTAAACAAAAAAGTGATTTGATCTAAGTTTAGTCTAAACAAAAAAGTGATTTGATCTAAGTTTAGTCTCAACAAACAACTTTCTTCTCATTTCTCTATCACATAACGCCTTTCTTTAGATCTACATTCTCTTACATTGAGAATCTCCGCTCCGGTCAAAAATGTCTTGTCCTGGTTGACGTTGGCCATGTTGTCCGTGGTACCGGTGTTACTGACCACGTAGGAGTAGGCGATGGTGCTGTAGAGACAACCAGTTTTAAATATGATCAGCATGAATGATAAAAAGAAAATATACGAGAATAAAACCACAAAGGGCGGCAGGGTGGCCGCAAAACAAAGCGGCCCGAGATTGAATACTTAGAAAGGTGTGAAATGTTTAATTCAATATTAAGTTCGCTGAGCACCTGAAGGCAATAGAAAACTCACCATCTATTCATGCACAAACCAATATCTTCTTGACCCCCATACTTAGCGGCATAGCGAGGTACCCGTGAGTCCAGGTAGTAGAATTTGATGGTTACTTTTTTTCTTAAACTAGAAGGTTGAGTGTTACATAAAATCAAATCAAGTCAAACTGAATTTCCATTTGTTTGAACCAACAAAATTATCTTATCTCTTTTTATCTTATCATCTTATCTTATCATCTTATCTTATCATCAACTTATCCTGTATTTTTCCAATGCCTGTAATTCCTTTTACAAGTAATAGTAATATATGCTGGTAAAGCTTCTTAAAAGTACTAGAACACCATCTTTCAGTATGGATCCCAATTACACATGGACCCAGACCCTTCCAGCAATGGTTGCTACGTCATTGCCCACAAATGATAAGAAAAATTTTTGAAAAAACTGCATCTAAGGGGAAGAGCTCCGCAATTACAACTATATAACTCATATATGTAGAAGTTATTTCCTTTATTTGATAAAAAATGTCAATAATTTAATTGACTAATTGTTGTTGTTTTTCATTCATGATTGGTTGAAGTTTCAACTTGCTCCGAGAATGGGTGTGATAGAAATAACGTGTACAATTATTTAAGCAGACCAAACCCTACTTATTTAGTTAGATCTGTAGATACTGATGGATTAATTTCCCTTTATGGTATCAAACAAAAGAATTAATTAACAGTAACTAATTGAATAATTGGTTAATTTTTATTATAGATTCATGTTTTGTCTATGCCAACGAATAATTGTGCAAACTTTCAACTTAATCCGAGAACCTGGTGTGTGAGATATAACGTGTAATTTTGTTTTTACCAAACAGACAGACAGACAGACAGAGTGAGTTGATATAAGTTTTGTAAAAACTGACTTTGTTGCCAAAAGTTTTCTCCTGGATGATGAGCTCGTGTCAATTATGTTGGAGATACCAAATCTCTGGTTGGTACCGAAGTAAGCCTGTGCTCTTCTTTGAAATGCTGCCCTGTGGAAAGTAGAATGAATATGGTCTCACATAGGTCTCAGCAGCCACACGAGGAGGCACGAAATCCCAGTGCAAAGCCCTCAGCCCCCTGGACGACAAAAGTGATCATTATCGAACCATGATGGGCGAACTATAAACTTAATATGGTAGTAGTGGGATAGAAGGGTAGAAAAAAAAAGAAGAAGAGAGAGACAGAGAGAGAGAGAGACAGAGATAGAGAGAGAGAGAGACAGAAAGAGAGAGAGACAGAGTGAGACAGAAAGAGAGAGAGAGAGACAGAGAGATACAGAGAGAAAGCATGGAATGACATCAAAAAAAGGCAACAAAAATATCTAGATGTAGAGAGAATGTTACTCTAAATTCACGAACAAAAAAGATGATGAATTAAATAACTTTAAGTACCAGCGTAAAATATAGGAACTTTATCTTACACACACACACTAGCTACTTACCACCAAACACAAAGCCGGCACGCACACACAACACTTCTTCTTCTTATATAATACAGACGTTACTTAAAAAAAGAAGATGATTAAGTCCTACGCGTCATGCATTTAGTCATGCATATTAACCAATGACTTAAATTCTGCCAAGTCACTGGTTTTTCTGGCTAGCTCAGGCAACCCATTCCATGCTCTAATAGCACTAGGGAAGAAGGAGTATTTGTACAAATTTGTCCTAGCATATGGGACGAGGAATGTGCCTTTATTTTTGTGTCTTTCAGAGTATTTTATTAAGTTTTGTTTTTGTATTTGAAGATTATGGTTCAGTGTTTTATGTATAATTGCTACTTTACTTTTGAGTCTTCTGTCCTGAAGGCTTTCTAAATTTAGTGATTTTACTAATGGTGGTACTCTAGTTTAGTGTGGAAAGACATGCTCCAATTTGATTCCCATTTCTGTAATTCCTCTAATTCTCTTTGTAAAATATCTGTGTCTTGTATTGTTTTTATTGTTCTATATATTATGCAATCATCTGCAAATAATCTGACTTTTGTTCCTGAAGTAATGCAACACACACACACAGACAAACAAACACTGTGTATTTCAGGTTGACTAATTGTGAACTAGTTTACACGACATTACTTTAGAGAAGGGAGATAACTGATACTAGGAAAGGGCTAAACGATTTAAAAAAACAAAACATATCTTATATTGTTTGAAGGGAGAACACCGTTTAGTTGATACCGTTCCTCCTAACATTGCAATGTTTATCTCCCTTTCATCTATTTTAAAACAGAATTAATTAATTATAAATTACCACCAACTGATTAACTTTTTGATTGATTCATGTACTGTAATCGACAATGAATTATTTGTGAGAGATTTCAGCTCAACGCGAGAAAGGGAAATGGCAGAACAAAATTTATAAAATTATCTAGGTCAGAAAGACAGACGGGGGAAATGTAAGTCTGCTTTGTGAAAGGGAGGTCTCTGTGAGAACGAAACAGAGATAATTAACTCTGTGTAAAGATACATAGGACCCCAACAGTACAAATCAGAAGCCTAAAACTACGTAGCTGTGCTTTTCATAATGTTCTATAACAGTTCACATAATGTAAACATTTCATATGCTTTGCCAAAGTTTTAGGTTTCATCACGAAACAATTGTCATTATAGTTATGAAGTAAATAGTTCTCATTATGATTAAATTATAAATAAATAAAATTGCATCTTTGTGACAAAGATTTAGATAACAGGCTAGAAAAGTCATGTTTCTCAAAAATATATTATTGGAAAATGAAGAAAAAATTGCAACACAGACAAATCGGGCTATGACTGCAAACACTTGATCCAAATGTGTCTAACACATGGCTATGAATGAGTTCATTCAACTCTGTCTCCTGACGTTAAAAAGCATCCATATTTTCAATGGCGACCCCCTGGCAAATTGTCATTCGACCTCCAAGAGAATCCCTGAACAAGAGTAACTAGAGCAGCTAACAAATTTGTAGAAATAAATGTCCTCTTACGAAAAACGCTACTTAGTGTACAAGATTGAAAAAATAAATTATTGAAATCGATAGTTGACATTGACACTATAGTTTATTGTGGTATGATTTTCAAAGATTTCAAAACTATAATGTTAAAACTCTCTTTAAAAAACTTAACAAATGGATTTAATGTCTTACGCGAATTATAATATACATCGCCCAACTTAAAAGACCGTTATATTACCCGGTACATGAGAGGTAGACACTATCCTACTGTTCACTGTACATATCATCACTCCAAATGTGAAAGACTGAAAGTCATGATACGTTTTGAAACACAAAAAAAAAGACAAAAGACCACTGTGACTTCTAGTTTCTATAGCAACACAAGCCAGAGTCCCTTCAACAAGAAGTGAAAGAGAAACAAGGGCACGCACCAGTCTTATCATTTCTTTAGTCATCATTTCATTTGACGCATTCTCTCCATCCCCCCCCCCCATTCGCAATTACTCTTATCTTAATAGCAGTGGCGTGGCAGGTTAGGCTACAAGGGGCCCGAATTTAAGAATATAGTGGTGGATGAGTGGTAAAGCGCTTGGTCCGATGGGTTTGAATCTCGGTGTAAGCTGAGATTGTGAATTTCGGGATTTTTAGGACGCCCCTGAGTCCACCCTACCCTGAAATTAGTTGTAGAAAAAGTCAAAGTACTGACGGGGTGTTGGTTGTGGTGCTTACAACATGACACCTTGCTCGTTAACTGTCAGCCACAGAAACGGATGTCCTTTACATTATCTGCAAGGTCTGAAAGGGGGGTACTTTACTATTTTTACTATTCCAATATAAGGATTAGTAATTGCAAATAATTGTTCTAATTTCTTTTCACTTCATTACAACTTCTACGGAGGAATAGAGTCATTGCACTCAATGCTTAGGCCTAAAGAACTTTTTAAAAGTAAGTTTTAAAAAGTAATTAAAGACTATCAGGTGTTTAATATTTACAAAGAAATGTTTTAATTGATATTTTCTTAATACTCTTTGAAATATATATAGGCTAGGGCCTATATTCTCAAAGGTGAAAGGAGCAAGAAAAGTCAACCTTCTTGTTTCATAGAACTTTGGTCACTTTTATCAACCAATTTTGAAACGGACGCTCTGATAAACCAAAATGTCTTGTGCTAAGGTTAAATCTGAGACAATGTTTGGAAAACTTGATGCTAATTGTCTTTGATTTTAAAAGAAATTAGTAATCACAGAACGCAGTTCTGATTTGTGTATGAGTTGTTGTTTTTTAAACATTGCTTTTCTAAACATTATTCTAAGGAAAAATCATTAATTTACGATGAAAGTAGAATCGTGATTGCGTTCATTATTTGCACTTGAAATGAAACTGGAATTTAAGGCCATATTCAAGTGTATGAAATCAGTCATGTAATAGAGAAATAACGAAATTGAAAGTTCGATTAAATATGTTGATATATACATTTATCTGCAATTTGCATTTCATATTATGTGATCTAATGCTCCCTTCTATTCACAGAAGTTACTGATGTGCACATTATTATCTGGTAGCCTATTGCACCACTCTATTCACTACAAGGTTTGGTTACATTTGCTAAAACACATGGCAGGGTTGATTCTTTATCAAAGGTGACTTTATTTACTCCTGAGATTCACGATAATACTTCATTCATGACAGTATTGCTAGTTTCTTTTCATGTTACGTAGAAGCCGCTGTTAAATTTAAACTCATATCCAAGTTTCCGCTATTATTTAATTTATAAAACTCTTTAGAGGTTCAAGGCGGTTTTATGTTTACAATGATACATCTCCTGTTTTTTTTTTTTTTTAAGGGAAACCTCAGAATTTGCGCTATTCAATTTTAGCTTTATCATCATAGGAATCCTTGGACCGTAGGCCTCTTTTCTTTGCCTCTTTTTGGGGCTTTATGTGCCTCTTTTATGGACCATCTTGCCTCTTTTGTGGGCTTTCTTTTTTTTATATATAGGTTTTTATTGTAAGTTCTAATAATTCACGAAGTATTAAATCATAAACAATTGAAAAGTGATTAACCTAAAAATATAATAATAGTAATAGAAATATTATACAATAGCAAAGACATACTACCTAACCATTGAAACCACTGTATGTTTGTTCATGATAGAGGTAATTTAACTTTTAACTAATAATATTAATTTAGGTAACTTAACAAGTAAATGGAATCAGTAATATTCAACAGAGAAATATTTGTTTCTATACAATAATTTTGTAGTAAAGTACCATGAATGTGTTTATTTATTTATTATTATCATTAAAATGTAGACTCTCAAACACTGTTCATCTCGAATTTCTTTAATGGCTTTCATACCTCAGTGCCAATTTTGAATATATGCCATGCATAGTAAATGCTTGACGGAGGTTAAATAATATATCCAAAGTATTACAGTAACACATATAAATTAGTACAATCAACACATTTTCATTTTCTTACAAGGGCTCCTATGGGTAGTAGGTCTGGGTGCAATGAACCCATTCGCGCCATGGTTGCCTAGCGACTGCTTTATAAGTATCTAATGTAACTTTGTTTTTTTTTATCAAATAAATACTTATTAAGTTTGCTTAAGTTACCTCCTCCTGGGTAAACTAACGCACTGTAGAGGGAGATAAAAGCAACTGTGGGAAGACAGACTTGTACATTAAAAGAGACCCACTATAAGCGAAATCTGAACTCGATAGAAACTAAAGATAAATGAATGATCTGGTCAAAATGATCGTTGTCCTATGACTAGGGAACAAAGCATATAAAAAAAGGAAAATCAATCATTTCTATGAGTGAGATCAAAATAACTGACAGGAAACTAATAGAAATAGAAGAATACTGATCATTGTGTTACGGCACCTAGAAGTAGTAATCAGTAGGCATATATAGCTTGGTATTTACCTGAGTAGACCTGTAACATATTGGTATAATATGTACATTTGCACACTAGCGCGTCCGTGCAACACAGCTTGTGTTTACGTAATAAATGAGTTCCTAATATGTCTTCCCTCTTAAACACTAGTTTGTTATTTGTGTAACACAAATATTCTACAAGACCTAATGAGAATGCTATTTTTTTTACAACTCGGTCTAATTGTAAGGGTAAAGAAGAAAATTATTTATAAAAAAATACTTTAAAAAAAAAGACAATACCTCCATTATACGACTTAAAATATTTTTTAAAAATAGTTTTTAAAAATCTTTTTTTTTTCTGCTCAAGCAGGGTATCGAACTCGTACTGTGGCACCGTTAGCTTGAGGTACCAACGACGCTCCCCACATAGCCAAAACTACCATTGCGTACGTGTATAATTATTTATTGGTACTCTCATTATGTAGACATCTAGAACTAGATATGGATCTACCTAAACTTCTGCATTAGAACTCTTAATATCTAGTCTAGATCTAAATCTACTTATAGATCTAGAATCTGGATGTAATCTAAATTTGATTGACGTAAAAATATTCTTATAAAACCGTGATAATCTATAGATAAGCTGAAAGCAACATAATTTGTAATAAACAACTTATTATCGGTACTCTAAAATTGACTACGTCACGCTTGTTTTATAGCCAAATTTCAATTTAATTCTTTTTTGACTTTGAAAAATTGTACGGTCAAACAATGGATATCAGCATATAAAGAACTAGAAGGAAATGAGAAGGCTGACACACTAGCTAAGAGTGGGGGAACAAACTCACAATTGAACATGAAGAAATAAATAGTAAATAAAATAAATGAGAAATGGACAAGCTCTCATCCGAATCACAAGAAAGATGATGCCTATTATAAGCTATCCCGACAAGATCAAGGTCTAATCTTTCGACTCAGAACCGGACACAACAGAATGCGACAACACATGTACCGGAAGCTCAAAATTGGATCTAGTGAAATCTGTCCATGTGGATTGTCACCAGAGAATGCTGACCATGTCCTTCAAAACTGCTTTCTTTACTAAGAGGCCCGTACAAGACACTGGCCCCAAAACACCCCAATAGAAAGAAAACTATATGGAGAGCTGCCTGATTTGGAAACCACTGCGCAGTTCATCTCATATATTGGTAATCTGAACGCTCCAACATAAAAAATGTGAACGAAGAAGTACTGTCAAACTAGAGTTTTTCCCGAGCGGCCAACGAGCTAGTAATTCTTTTCTCAGCAATATATATCAACTGTTAAATTTCTAGGAAAATCGTTAGAGCCGTTTTTGAGATCCGAGTCCAGGTTCCACCCTTCACCCATGAAGTCCACGAAGTTCTGACTTGAATAGTGGTATTGTTTTTAAAAAAACGTAATACAGGAAATAAGTTACACTGGAAGGTCTTATTTGTCTGGAATGTCTTATATGTCTGGAAGGTCTTATTTGTCTAGAATGTCTTATTTGTCTAGAAGGTCTTACTTTTTGGCACTGACTTTAGAGTACGACTCAGCAAACTCAATGACGGCCATCTGTGAGTAGAGATCAAAGGTGTCTACTCGGATGAGTGAGATCTGTGAGGTGGTGACGGAGCCATCTTTGGTACGGCACAATATCCACATGAAATACTTGGCGTGGTTTGTTAAGGCTGGAGAACCGCTGACAGTCAACTCGCCAGTAGTGCTGTCAATACTGGGGAACACATCTCTTTTGATATAGTTCTATATAAATCTCTCAAAAAATTCTAAAAGATCTATAAAATTTTTCTATCATCTATCTATCAATCTATCTATTATTCTATGTATCTATTGATATATCTATTGATCTATCTATTGATCTATCTATCGATCTATCTATCTATCTATCTATCTATCTATCTATCTATCTATCTATTGATCTATCTATCGATCGATCTATCTATCTACTATTCTATGTATCTATGTATCTATGTATCTATCTATCCATCTATCTATCTATCCATCTATCTATCTATCTATCTATATATCTATCTATCTATTATTCTATCTATCTATCTATCTATCTAACTATCTATCTATCTATCTATCTATCTATCTATCTATCTATCTATCTATCTATCTCTCCATTTACCTGAATGGAACGTCGCTTTTGTAGGATATAAACTCCACATTAGCAGTGGAGGAAATGTTAATGCCGAAATCCCCAGCGGTCAGTGTCTGAATGGAATGCCCTTGAGTTGCTTGGTAGGGCACTTCCAGTGAGATGAGGGCATTGCTGGTCAACGATGACGTGGACACATCTTCTACCTCCTCAATATTTAACAGGTTTATTGTGACCGTAACGCTCGAAGTAAAAAGCTGATCAGTTGCGGTCAGCACTATTATGTCCTGGGGAGTCGTTTCGTAGTCTGGTGACAGCTTAATAGTTAAGTGACCGGATTGGTCATAGTTGAAATAGTCATGGCCGATGTGTGCTATAGCAAAGGTGATAATTTTAAAGTTGGCGGTCACGTCGGCGTCTGTTGCGGTTATAGTGTCTACTGTGTGTCCAACGGGGAGATTTTCCGGTATGGTCAACGTGATGGTCAAGGAAGCAAACACAGGCGGATTGTCATTTACGTCCATCACCTGAACTTCAACAATTTTAGTGAGACTTCCGATGTCTGAATCTACGGTTACTTCAAGAGAATAGACGGGCACTGTTTCATAGTCCAGTGCACTGGCTGATAATACGCCTTCTCCAGTCGTTGCGTCCAGATTGATACTTAACACTGATCCAATATTTCCAGAAACAATGGTGTACTTAGTAGGAGACAGATCTTTGTCTACGAGTATACGACCAACCTCACCGGTAACATTTTCATAGACTTGGAAAATGTAGTTAGGGGTGATTGATGTCGTCATTTTAGGCACCACTGTGATGGCCACAGTGGCGCTGGCCGAGCGGGGCGGGTTACCTTGGTCAGTGGCCACCACGATTAAGCTGTAGGTATCCTTTGCAGACAACATTGAAGTGGCCGCAGTGATGAGGCCCGTGCTCTGGCTAATGACAAAGTAGCCGTCTGTGTTTCCGGATGCTATAACGTAGACTAACTGGGCGCTCAAGCCCTTATCGGCGTCCGTGGCGGTCACGGTCTCTACACTTGTCCCGGAGCCAGATGATCGAGGTACGTTGACAGAGTAAGAGGCTGGGGAAAACACAGGGTCGTTGTTGTTTGGGTCAGTGAATATGACGTAGACTGTAAAAGCCTGGCTCGTAGACCTAGGGCTAGCGGCGTCCTTATCTTTCGCTTCTATTGTTAATGCATAAGATGGAGGTGTGAGGGCTGCCTTAGTTTTCAGGATTCCACTAGCGCTATCAAGCTCAAACGCAGCGTTTTGTTTCGTATCCGTATAGGCGACTAAGCCAGCGTCTCCGGTGTCCTTGTCCGTGGCGTGGAAACGGAATATCTCCGAGCCTATAGCAGTGGTGTCCAAAACACTGACGTTATTCGGGGTGATAAACTCAGGGGCGTGGTTGTTGATGTCGATGATGTTTATCACTACAGACGCTTTGGCTGTCAGTGCTGGGTCGCCGCTGTCAGTAGCTGTGACGACTAGGTTGTAGCTGCTGGCTTCCGTGTAGTCGAGATTGCCATTCACGGTTATAGCTCCACTGGTGGGATCGATCGCGAACTTGGTTGTGTCGGATAGAGTCAGTGTTACAGTACCGTAAGGAGACTGATCCTTATCAGTAGCAAGCACTTTACCAACTTGTGTTGTTAGCGGTGATTCTTCTATGACATCGAAGCTAAACGTCTCCTTGTCATAAGCAAGGCTGTTGTCTTTAAATATTGGCGAGTTGTCATTGACATTATTAATAATAATAGATACAGTGCAAGTATCGATAGGATTGCCAGCAGGGGTTAAAAAGCTATGAACAATCAAATTATAAAAAGGAGTTGTCTCAAAGTCTAAATTATTAAAAATTACAATTTGACCGTTTGTATCTCTTATGATAAAGTCGTTGTTGGTATTTCCTGAAATTATTGAATATGTCAAATCAACCCCTTCTTGTAAACCATTAAGTGTGGCATCCAGATCTATTACTAGATTACCAACAGTTTGGTTTTCAAATATGTGGACTGTGTACGTGGACGAATTAAACTTCGGGCTTAAAGATTTCGAGACGGTGACGATAACCACAGCGGAGCTGCTTCTTGGTGGAGTCCCTTTATCCTGAGCCACGGCAGTCATCTGGTAGTAATTGTTGGTTGCATACGCCATGACTGCCTGATTTGTGAGAACTAATGAACTGCTGTCCAGACTAAAATCACTAGCATGAGCACCAGATAAAGTCGCACTAATAGATGCATTAACCCCAGCATCCTTATCAGTAGCACTGAGAGTTTTGATAAATGTTCCAGGTGCTTTGTTATCCTCAACGGCAAATATATAAACATTTTGGGAGAATATCGGATTGTTGTCGTTTATATCTGTCACAGTGACGCTGACAGTAGCTGTTGCATTCTTCCCCATCTGATCCTGCACCACGATCACAAGGTTGTAGCTAGGCGTTGTCTCGCGGTCCAAGAAGTGCCACGTGGTTATGTTCCCAGAGACTGGGTCGATGCGGAAGTCATCGTTGGTGTTCCCGGAAGTGATCGAGTACAACAATTTAGTTCCGGTGTCGTTGTCCCGGGCCTGCACCTGAAACATCAGCGTTCCCAGGGCGACGTCTTCGCTCAGGCTTGTTGACAAGCTACCAGGTACTGCAATGATTTCCGGTGGATATTCATTGGCGTTCACGACGATTATGTAGACTGTGGCTGAGCCACTCAGCTGTGGCGACCCACCGTCCGTTGCTGTAAGAAGTAATTCAAAGCTGTCTTGTGTCTCATAGTCGAGCTTGGTCAATAGACGAATAAATCCGTTGTTAGCAATATCGAAGAAAGTCGTTGCGTTTGTTAAACTATAGGTTAGAGTTTTGTTCAAACCATCGTCTTTGTCAGTGGCCGTTATCTGTATAAGATTATTTGGAGCACTATAATCCTCACTGATTTTCAAAACGTAAACACTAGAGTCAAATTCAGGGGCGTTGTCGTTCACATCGTCCACTATGACGGTAAGGTTCTGGATAATGGTCTGACCGCTGTCCGACTTTGCCTGCACCTTGTACTCATACTTGCTCTGGATCTCCCGGTCGTAGGGCACGGTGAGCCCCATTATGCCGGTGCTGGAGTCAAAGGTCATTTTGTTGTCCTCGTTGCCGCCCAAGATGGAGTACGTAACGTTGGGGAAGGCGCAGCAGGAAGTGACGTGGAACAGCTCCATGCCGGAAGTGTTTTCCACCACGTGTGTCGTATTGGGCAGATTGAGGAACTTGAGGCTCGTCTCGGTCAGCACGGCGAATGACACGACAGTCAAGTTGACCGCATCATAGACACAGACGGACAGGTCGTAGCGAGTGGTCGTCGGGACTATTTTAACTGATACCTTCCCCAGACTGTCTACCTGTTGAATGTTAAGGGAAGGCAATATCAGGTAGTGATAAGTTTCAGTAATCCAAAGAAAATAAGTGAATCAGTGGTTGTTATTTAACAGAGATTAATAACTAATTGCAACACGACATATCTGAGAATTAAAAATAAAAATATAAGACTGTGTGACTGTGATGTGAACAATTACTGCGAGAATGTGATACAAATTAGTTGTATCCTTTTTTTTGCCAGTAATATGAGCTAACTAGTATTTCCTTTATGGTCTGAAATAAAAACTAATTATTTTATAATTTATAAAATTGTGACAAAACATTATTACATCCTCCATAATCTGTGATAAGAAAACAGAAATATATGACGTATACATCATCTGCCCAATAGACCACAAGGTCTGAAAGAGGAACTTACTTTTTTTTTTACTAATCTATGATAAGAAAAATTATTACAAAGCTTATATCTGCTTATATCAGAACACTCTGCCTGTCTAAGTGATTTACTAACTGGTTAATGTTTGGATTGATTCATGTATTGTCTTCGTCAATAAGTGATTGTGCTTAGTTTCAACTTGACCTGACAACGGGAAGTGGGAGAAATAAAGTGTATAAGCAGCCATCAAGACACACCGAGTGAGTTGATATATATATATATGTTTTGTAACAAGTATTTCATCTTTTATAATATTTTATCATACTATAGTTTGTGATTAAAAAAGAAGTAAACAAATTACCTCAAACTCTCCTTTGTCGTTACCTCCACATAACCCATAGTTCACCAAAGCGATTCCTCCGTTATCTGAGTCGTTACATTTGAGCTTAGCAACAGTATCCCCTATGGCTGGTTTCTTAAGAACCACCGTAGGCACATTCTCACATATGATGTCTGAATCGTTAACATTGATGATATTGGCAGCGCATGTCATCTGTCATAAAAGTGACATTGAATGCATAGTTAGGTCAATAAGAATTTACTTCTAAGTTATACAAAAAAAGTTTCATTCTTTGATTGTTGCGGAGAAAATGAGATATATTGATCCAGAGACAGAGAGATGGAGGAGAGACATGGAGAAGGAGAGAGGGAGAGAGAGAGAGAGAAGTAAGGGGAGAGTGCAGAGGTGGGGAGGGAGGAGTGTAGTGGGGAGAGCGTGTGTGTGTTTCCTAATGGGATGAACAAGGGAGCATTGAGTCTTGTAGAATGATGCAAGAGAAGCGGCTCTGTCATAATCTAAGTGAAGAACGGGAGACAACTCCAGGATGCCGGAGTGTAAAGATGTGTTTTAATTGTTACATTTTCTTAAAGTACCAATTTCATCTGAAGTTGAATTGTTTCAGTACGAAGTTATGTTACTACGAAAGTCTACTAAATATATATTACATTGTATCAGAAACTGAATTGTTACAGCATGAAGTTATGTTATTACGAAAGTCTACTAAATATATATTTCATTTTATCTGAAGTTGAATTGTTACAGTACCAAGTTATGTTATTACGAAAGTCTACTAAATATATATTACATCGTATCAGAAACTGAATTGTTACAGCATGAAGTTATGTTATTACGAAAGTCTACTAAATATATATTTCATTTTATCTGAAGTTGAATTGTTACAGTACTAAGTTATGTTATTACGAAAGTCTATTAAATATATATTACATTTCATTAGAAACTGAATTGTTACAGTACGAAGTTATGTTATTACGAAAGTCTACTAAATATATATTTCATTTTATCTGAAGTTGAATTGATGCACATAGTAATAAACATTTCATTCAGTTTTATACACAAAAGAAGTTTGTTCAAGTTTGTTCAAGTTCTATGATTAAAAATACTATACGCTCATTGGTTGTTCTGTTCAACTAGCAAGCTTAGCACCACAAATGAAGGACCGCCAGAAAGAGAGAGAGAGAGATTAGAAATAGATAGATAGCTAGATGACTTACAGTACTTGACAACCGTGTTGAAGTAGAGTTATCTTTAACCGTGACGTTAAATGTGTACACCTTCTGTGTCTCATAGTCTAATGGGTAGGCAACTCGTATTGCTCCTAGTCAGAAAGAGATTGACAAACAAAATTATTCAAACACAAAACAATCTTTAAACGGCTACCCTGTGGTTGATGAGATTCTATTAGAAATAAAGCTTGAGGAGAATTGTCACGTATTACGAATTGAATTCTACTTTTAAATGGCTTGCCTAGGGGAACGTGACAATAGAATAGCAGTTGTGTCACTTATAATAAGTCTGAATTTAATCAAAGACTTACAATGAATAACAAAAAAAAAATGACACAAGAAATCGGAAGGTAAACTATCAACTTAATGTTTAATCAAATATAAAGTTACAAGAAAGAAAAAAAAAATAAACATTTACTCAATACAGAATTGATGTGTTGACCAAAACCCTTTTACAAAAATGGCATGTAAAAATATTACAATACAAGAGTTTGAAAATGTAATCACAAATACAAGCAAGCAAGGCCTTAAAAAAATATTAACTTACACGATAAATGGTATACCACGCACGGGTCGCGCAATGTCTCCGCTATTCTGTCCCACGGCTGTCTCCGTATGTCTGTCTGTCAACGTTACGCGGGCGGTCTTTTTATAATCTACCACGCGTCGATATCCAGTATATTCTAGAACAGAAAGTCATCAACACCCAGATCTAGAACGCTCTTCAAAGAGACAGAAGAAAAGAAAAAAAAAAAACACCCTCCTTTCAACCAGAGGTACACACACAGGTCAAGGACCGGTCACTGTCTGTGTGGCTTGACGAATAAAATAATTAAAAAAAACTTATTACACAAGGGGCAGACAACCTCCCCGTCTCTCGACCGCAACAGGTCAAAGAAAAAAAAACAATGCCTAGATACGTAACAAGAATAAAATATATAAAACTACACAGAGACAACGTGAGCTATAGTGGAAGTAAAGGAGAAAGATTTGGGCTAAATTGTGAAAATTATTCGACGAAATTATAATATTATGGATTTCGCACAATTATTTGTTGTTGATAACAAGCAAAATATATATACCCAAATATATATATATATTACTTAAAAAACAAGGTTATATAAGGGAAGGAGCTACATATATAATCATTTACTGTCCTATCTCTCAATACAGCAAGATTTACTTTCCCTTTTTATTTGAAATTTTTTTTCACTATTTCTGGTATTGAAAGCCAAAAAAATGCATATTCTGAAGTTTCTACAGTGCATTTTCCTGCTATTAAAAAGTTTTATTTCAACAACCTAATGTGCTATTCTTACTGACTTAGACCTCCCGCGCCATTCGGAGCATTTGACGTCAAGCTGTTACCATAAAAATCTGTCACTGGTAATGTCTGAAGCCTCTTCCCACCTGCCATGAGGACTTCAGTGAATGAGTGTCGTCAAGTTGTACTACGATATCATTGCAACTCTTCTTATGTGTAATTCATTTGTCGGAGAACATGTCCCGCAAACCTCATGCTTCGCTCTCTCACAATCTTACTAAAGGGTCGACTCCCAGTTCGGCATAGGATTTCCTTGATTAAACCCGATCTCTGTTGTTTGTTAAGGAATCCTGCCCGAATGACCGACAGAATGAGTTTATATAAGAATTGTAGGTCAATGTTGTCAATTATTTTTGTGTTCTACGAGTGGAATTGATTACAAATTTTAATAATGTAGTGCTAATGGGAGAAAATGATTTCAATAATCTTTTTAAAATACATCAATTATCAATGCTTTCGTTTTCTTGACACCGGAAACACCGAAAAGCCCATTTAAGAAAATCCACCATGAAAGTCTATTTTCCGAACGAAAAAAAAAAAAAAAATTTACAGACAAATAAAGTGGCTCACCTGTTCCGCTGTCTATTCTGAGAGGAAGTGATTTGTTCAAACTGTCAATAGAGAACTCAAGAGCTCCATCCAGACCCGCGTCTAGGTCAGTGGCGTTAACAATATAAACTACGTCACCTTCAGAAACATTAGATTTATTAGTCTGTGTCTGATGTATTAGTCTGTGTCTGATGTATTAGTCTGTGTCTGATGTATTAGTCTGTGTCTGATGTATTAGTCTGTGTCTGATGTATAGTCTGTGTCTGATGTATTAGTCTGTGTCTGATGTATAGTCTGTGTCTGATGTATTAGTCTGTGTCTGATGTATTAGTCTGTGTCTGATGTATTAGTCTGTGTCTGATGTATTAGTCTGTGTCTGATGTATTAGTCTGTGTCTGATGTATAGTCTGTGTCAGATGTATTAGTCTGTGTCTGATGTATAGTCTGTGTCTGATGTATAGTCTGTGTCTGATGTATTAGTCTACATCTTATATACTAATCAGTGCCTCATTCATTTATCTATCTCTTGTTAAAGCTCTCAACTCACTCCAACAATGTTATGAAAAGGTTCTCGATCTACTTCATTTGTCTAGAACAAGGCGTTTTGGTTTTCTATTAGATCCACGTTTTTTTCTGACCCCAGAAAAAAAAAACACCACTTAATATATAGGTCATCTCTTTGTTGTTAAAGAATAATTAATCCTTTTTTTTTCTTCTTATGGCCCCCACATAGCAGTTGAAATGAAAGCAAAGGTTGATAAACGTTGAGAAAGTCGCAGACATGCTAACTCCAAAGGTAAAATGAAAATAAACGAAGAGATAAATTGAATAACAAACAATTTATTTGATCATCATGTCTGACATTTAACTTTTCACACAAAAATAAATATGTTTAAGGTCAGTTCTAATGTGTTATCATTGTGTTTGCTGTGGATTTACATTCTAATTTATCATTTGGTATTTATTTAACATTTTTAGTCTAGTTTATATTTTGGTTGTTGTATTTATTGAATATTTATAGTCTAATTTATCACTTGGTTGCATTTATTTTAAAATTTACATTCTAATTTATCTTTCAGTATTTATTAAAGATTTATAGTTTAATTTATCACTTCGTTGCATTTATTGAAGATTTATAGTCTAATTTCTATGAAAAAAATATCAAATGTTAAATATTTATTAGTTATTGAGGTATATGTCTCCTCGGAGTTTCAATGTGGATTTAGGAATGGTAGATCTATTATAGACATGATACTTCTCTATGACTACTGCAGGAGAAATTCAGAGAGAGAGAGACAGACCCCTTTACATCGTTTTTGTTGATCTGACTAAAGCCTTTGACATGGTCAGCAGAAGTGGCCTTTCCAAACTCCTAAGAAAAAAAAAAGAAGGTTGCCCCCTCCCAAACTAATAAAGTTTATTGAATGTTTTCACGAGAAAACAAAATGTACAGTGAAATCGAATTAGCACCTTTTGCACCGGTGTCAAAAAGGGATGTGTGCTCGCACCTACTCTGGTATATTCTTCTCCTACCTACTGCATTATGATTATAACGACACCAACGAATGTGTATTTCTCCATACAATAGATCCTAGGAAAACTTTTCAATGTATCAAGGGCGAGGGCAAAAAGCAAAGTCAGAGAGGTGCTAATCAGGGAGCTTCTCAATTAGAATTGTAACGGAAAGTTTAGAAAACTCAGTACAACCATGCAGCAAGTGAAACATTATGACGCTTTGAATTAAAAGAAAAAGAACTGCATGCAGTTAGTATAAAAACATTGCCTTTAGACCATCTCTTAACAACAGACTTATGATAAATTGAACTGGAGTTACTTAGATCTAGCTGACGACAATAAATAGGAACCAATTACCTGCAGTCTTGTTCTCCAGGACTGAGAAGAGGCAGGGCGTCACGTTAAATGTTGGAGTGAATTCATTCACAGGATCAATTGTAATCTGAAACATAACATAAATGTTAACAAGAACTAGATTCTACAATATGAAAGGAATATATACAACCGATAGCAAGTTTCATATTGTGTAGGTTGAAGAATGAAATTTCATAATTCATGGTAAGTCAGATAGAAATTTAAATAAAATGAGACATTAGAATAGCTATAGTCTACGTATTAGTCCGACTACTGACCTGTACATAGACTGCATTATATAAGATAAGGTATTAGTCCGACTACTGACCTGTACATAGACTGCATTATATAAGATAAGGTATTAGTCCGACTACTGACCTGTACATAGACTGTATTATATAAGATACGGTATTAATCCGACTACTGACCTGTACATAGACTGTATTATATAAGATAAGGTATTAATCCGACAACTGACCTGTACATAGACTGTATTATATAAGATAAGGTATTAATCCGACTACTGACCTGTACATAGACTGCATTATATAAGATACGGTATTAGTCCGACTACTGACCTGTACATAGACTGCATTATATAAGATACGGTATTAATCCGACAACTGACCTGTACATAGACTGTATTATATAAGATACGGTATTAATCCGACAACTGACCTGTACATAGACTGTATTATTGTTCTTAACACTTGCTCCTTGGTCCTCAGCTATCACTGTGATCAGATGCGAAGTTTTAGTTTCGTAGTCTGGCTTCTTGGACTTAGACACAGAAATCTCTCCAGTCGTATCGTTGATGACAAAAATATCGTCTGCAATGTTTCCAATAAAAACATTAGCTCGAGAAAAGAACGTACACATGTACTCGTATATTTATATCATGGGCGTAGCCAGGATTTTTTTTCGGGGAAGGGTTTGGGGAAGGGGATTTTTTCTCCCCCCCCCGACCCCCCCCCCGGCGAATTTTTTTTAAATATGTATTTATGTGTGTGTGTGTGTACATAATCTTTATTGCATTCTGACCTTTCATTCTTTCGGAAGACGTTTATTGTGCCCTAGAATAGGTTCTTCCATGAGTTAGTGGGAAAAAAAAATGTAGATTCCCCGCCTTTACTAGCAAGGCCCCGCCGCCAAGCACTATTTCTGATATTGAAAGCCAACAAAATACATATTCTGAGGTATCTACAGTGCATTTTCCTGCTATTAAAAAGTTTTATTTCAACAACCTAATGTGCTATTCTTACTGACTTAGACCCTCCCGCGCCATTCGGAGCATTTGCCGTTAAGCTGTTTCCATAAAAATATGTCACTGGTAATGTCTGAAGCCTCTTCCCACCTGCCATGAGGACTTCAATGAATGAGTGTCGTCAAGTTGTACTAGGATGTCATCGCAACTCTTCTTATACGTAATTCATTTTGTCGGAGAACATGTCCCGCAAACCTCATGCGTCGCTCTCTCACAATCTTACTAAAGGGTCGACTCCCAGTTCGGCATAGGATTTCCTTGATTTAAACCCGATCTTTATAACTGACTCATAAAATCTGTCTAAGCCATCTTTGTTGAGCCACATTTAGTGTTTCTCAATTTCGGCAGATGACTATTCACTGCAGTTTATTAAGGGAGCCCTGCCACTGGTAAAAATGTGTAACCTCTCTTGAATACGCTCTTGGAATTAAGTGACTGTAGTTTGCTTTAGATTTTATATCGAAAAGAGAAGTTTTATCGTCAAAATCATCTGTTGGGGGTTTTCCACCTCAAAATGCTCTGTAAGGGGGATCTTAAACTCAAAACCATCTGGAGGGGTTTTAAGCTTTTAAAAAACGTCATCTGTAGAAGAGGGGTTTAAACTCAAAACCCCCGATTGGATTGGCTACGCTCAAATAATTTTAGTGTGTAATTTGCATTTTTTTTAAATATTGAAGAGGTATTTTTTAGCATCAAATCCATCTGAATGGGGGTTTAAACTCAAAACCCCTTTTGGCAACGCCCATAGCATTTTGAGTGCGTAATTTGCTTTTTTTCTTCAACTGTAGATGTATTTTTTAGCCTCAAACCCCCCTGGCGGGGGGTTTAAACTCAAAACCCCTTTGGCTACGATTATAGATTTTAGAGTGAGTAATTTGCTTTTATTTATATTGAAGAAGTACTTTTTAGTTTCAAACTCCACTGGAGGGGAGTTTAAACTCAAAACCCCTTTGACTACACTAATAACATTTTGAGTGTATAATTTGCATTGTTTTTATTATTAAAGAGGTATTTTTTACCTTCAAACCCCGCTGAAGTGGGGTTTAAACTCAAAACTAAGTCAAAACCCATTTATCGTAAATTTTGGAGAGGGGGGTTAAAATGAAAATCTCCCTTAACTGTGCTCTTGGAATTAGGGGATTTTCGTTTGCATTTTTTTTGTGGTTTTGTTTTATAGAAGAGGGGAAGTTAACTGCAAAAACCCCAAGGAGGGGGTTTAAAACTCAAAACCCCTGGTATGGGTTTTTAAACTCGAACCCCAAGGTAGGGGGTTTTAAACTCAAACCCCCCAGGTAGGGGGTTTTAAAATCAAAACCCCATTGGTTGTGCTGGGGCAAGGGATGGCTTAGTATTAAAATCTTACCTAAAATAAACAAAATCAAAGCAAAAAATCATTCACTAAATTCCGATCCCCCCCATATGTATATATGTATATATATATATATATATATATATATATATATATATATATATATATATATATATATATATATATATATATATATATATATATATATATATATATATATATATATATATATATATATATATATATATATATATATATATATATATATATATATATATATATATATATATATATATGCCTACATAGCTTGTCGTAGAATATTGGAATTTCTTTTTCTTTAATAGTTCCAAACCTTTCTGTGCAAATGTAGATCGTTACGCCTTGGCACAAACCTCATAAAGGAAAGTAGGGATTAATGTTCATAGTGCAGTATCCGAGCTCGGACCAATATGTCAACAGTCCCAGGCACATATCACACAAACAAAAATTATAATGCACAGAAATGCTTATGCCATAAGTCAATTGCCAGATAAAAGCCATAAAGAAATATCTTCAAACATTATTGTTAATATCCTAAAACACTAGAATACAAAGTGCATGCGTGTGGAGGGAGTTGGCAAAATATTGGTTACAGGACATTTATGCTGTATTTCAAGTACTCTAACTAACTCTAACTCTAAGATGTGCTCTAAGTACGCTAAGATATCTAGAAGAATCGCTTAAAAAGTGGTTGGATACTTGTGCGAACCTGGACCTTGCGGATGGGAGACAGGCATGGAAGTTATTAAACAACTTGGCTGGAGTGGGGGAACCGAGGGTTGCGGAACCCCTGCAAACACAAGGTGGCCCTGTTATTACTGACAAGAAGAGAGCGGAGGCTTTGAACAAACACTTTGCTGGAGTCTCTAAAGCTAAAAAAAACCTTCCGTGTCGATGGCCCTTGACCGTGTTAGAAGAGCCAAAGAAAAACGCAAATGGGTCGACGGCAAGGCTGGGACGGAAACTTTCTCAGAGCCCTTTACCATGATGGAGGTGGCTTTTGCTATCAAAAAGGCTAGATTACACAAGGCAGTTGGGCCAGATGGCATCAGCGCTGAGATGCTTAAAAAGCTTGGTACTATTGGCCTCCTAAAACTACACGGCTTACTAAATCGGACATGGATTCAAGGGGATTTCCCAAAGGCGTGGAGATTGGCTACCATTGTTCCTATTCTTAAAAAGGGCAAGAATGCGAACAGCCCTGAGAGCTACAGACCAATTTCCGTCACATCATGTGTGGGGAAGGTTGCTGAGAGAATCATTAACCGACGGCTTACGTGGTTCCTTGAGTCCCACAAGTAAATTTGCCAGGAACAGGGTGGTTTCAGACAGCGGCGTAGTGCAATGGACTAGGTAACAGTCTTTATGCAAGAGGTGGCAGACGGTTTCCAGAGAGGCGGAAGAGAGAGGAAGGGTGAGTCGACACTTGCGGTCTTTCTAGATTTGAAACAGGCGTACGATAGAGTCTGGAGACAAGGATTGTTGCTTAAGTTGATGGACCTTGGAGTAAACTCCAATATGTACCGGTGGATTAAAAGCTTCCTAACGAACAGGTTAGTTCAGACACGTTATGGCGAGCTATTGTCCAATAAGAGAGTACTTGAGCAGGGGTTGCCTCAGGGCTCGTCACTCTCATGCACAGTTTTTCTGGTATTCATCAACGACTTGACCAAACGCCTGGGGTGTCGCTCATTGCTTTTTGCAGACGATCTGTTGATCTGGAAAACTGGGAGATCTGCAGCCGCTCTAGCTGCGGAAATCCAACGTGACCTAGTCACGATTTCCTGCTACACACGTTTGTGGAATATGGAGGGGAATTGTGCGAAAACGGTCTGGACCCTCTTCACTCTGGGCAAAGATGTCTACAAAGAAAACATCTCTCTCTCTCAATCAATGGTACCACGCTAAAAATGGAAGCCAAGCCTAAATACCTGGGAGTCACTCTGGACCCTAAAATGGGTTTGTCCGACCACGTGAGACTGGTGCGAGAGCAAGTCTCAGAGAGCCTTAAGGTAGTAAAGCGATTAGCCACGACCAAGTGGGGGGCCAAAGCGAACGTGTTACGGGCCCTCTACATTGGAGCAGTAAGGGCAAGAATGGAGTACTTGTCTCTTGCACAAGTCTATGCCTCACAAACGTCTCTAGCGGGGCTGGACTCAGTGCAGAACAAAGCAATTAGAATCATTTGTGGTGCATTTCGTACGAAGCCAACTGTAGCATGTGAGGTCATGACAAAACTCCCACCACTGAGATTACGAAGGGAGCGAGCCGTTATGATCGCTTATGAAAAATTCAAACGGCTAGAAGATGGCTGCCCGGTCAAGAGTCTAATCGACAATTGGCATGGCGGGGATCGACTGAAACGGAACTCTTTCATGCACACGGTGCGGGAATTGTCCAAGGAGGTCGATTTACCCCAGAACAGAGCAGCTCTCGCTCTGCATGGGGCTTCTTCTCCGGCGAATGCTCCTGGAATCCTGGAGGTGAGGAAACCGCTGATTGACCCAGAAGTCAACAAGAAGTGCACAAAAACTGTCCTACGAAACACCGCCAGGAAAACTGTCGCCCAGTACCCAGCGGACTCCATATAAGTGTTCACAGATGGTTCCACGAGAGAGAACCTTAGACAAAAAACTTCTGGGTATGGTGTGGTGGTTCGATTCCCTGGCTCAACCGAAAACGATGAGATTCTAGGTCCGTGTTCTGGCAAGAGCAATTACGTAGCAGAAACGGTAGCAATTCAAAATGCAGTAGAGTACATTGAAGAACGACTTAACGAGAAAACAGCACAACCCAGTCCTATTGTGCTATTCACAGACTCTCTGTCGAGCCTACAAGCCATGGAAAGCTCAGCCGACTCGCTCCCGGAACCACTAGCAAAAACACTGGCGTGCGTGGGACGCCTCCAAGAAAAACACGACATTCGGACGACATTCCAGTACGTACCTGGACATGTGGGTGTGGAAGGTAATACGAAGGCTGACTTATTAGCCAAGCTCGGCACAAAGCTGGACCCTGTGGACGAGCCACAGACTTTTGAGCAGGCGCGTGCGATAGTGGACGAATGGGCAAGAGATAAATGGTGTAAAAGTTGGGAAAACGGTACCACGGGAAGGAAAGTCTGGCAAAACTTAAAAGGGCCCTCAAAATCGGACGAATGGTGGCGGCTGAACAGGGAAGACCAGGTGACAATCGCTAGGTACAGAACGGGACACTGTTCAATCGGTGCCTATTTTGCTAAATTTAAACCAAACTTCGATTCATGCTGCAGACATTGTCAGGACGACGTCGAGACAGTAAACCACATTCTTTACGAGTGCGCAACACTACACCCCAAACATGGCCATATGAGTGAAGCAGAAACTGGTTTGCATGAGGAGCTGGCTCTGTACGGAGACAGAGAAGCTCTGAGAAGGACTGCCGCTTTCCTTGTCCGTGTTAGCAGAGAATAGAGTTCTCAACACGGTGCCCTAGTGCGATGAGACTTACACGGTTATGATCTAAGTAGTGTAAGATATTTAATCCGTGATCTAAGTACTTTAAGATATCTTATATGTGATCTAAGTACTCTAAGATTTCTAATCTTTGATCGAAGTTATGATTTAAGTACTCTAAGATATCTAAGCTATTATCTTAATACTTTAAGATATTTATTCTGTGATCTAAGTACTCTAAGATATCTAATCTGTGATCTCAGTACTCTAAGATATCTATTCTGTGATCTCAGTACTCTAAGATATCTATTCTGTGATCTCAGTACTCTAAGATATCTATTCTGTGGTCTCAGTACTCTAAGATATCTATTCTGTGATCTCAGTAATCTAAGATATCTATTCTGTGATCTCAGTACTCTAAGATATCTTTTCTGTGATCTCAGTACTCTAAGATATCTATTATGTGATCTCAGTACTCTAAGATATCTATTCTGTGATCTCAGTACTCTAAGATATCTATTCTGTGATCTAAGTTCTCTAAGATATCTATTCTGTGATCACAGTACTCTAAAATATCTATTCTGTGATCTCAATACTCTAAGATATCTATTCTGTGATCTAAGTTCTCTAAGATATCTATTCTGTGATCACAGTACTCTAAAATATCTATTCTGTGATCTCAGTACTCTAAGATATCTATTCTGTGATCTAAGTTCTCTAAGATTTCTATTCTGTGATCTCAGTACTCTAAGATATCTATTCTGTGATCTCAGTACTCTAAGATATCTATTCTGTGATCTCAGTACTCTAAGATATCTATTCTGTGATCTAAGTTCTCTAAGATATCTATTCTGTGATCTCAGTACTCTAAGATATCTATTCTGTGATCTCAGTACTCTAAGATATCTATTCTGTGATCTCAGTACTCTAAGATATCTATTCTGTGATCTAAGTACTTTAAGATATCTATTCTGTGATCTCAGTACTCTAAGATATCTATTCTGTGATCTCAGTACTCTGAGATATCTATTCTGTGATCTCAGTACTCTAAGATATCTATTCTGTGATCTCAGTACTCTAAGATATCTATTCTGTGATCTCAGTACTCTAAGATATCTATTCTGTGATCTCAGTACTCTAAGATATCTATTCTTTGATCTCAGTACTCTAAGATATCAATTCTGTGATCTCAGTACTTTAGGATATCTATTCTGTGATCTCAGTACTCTAAGATATCTTTTCTGTGATCTCAGTACTCTAAGATATCTATTCTGTGATCTCAGTACTCTAAGATAGCTATTCTGTGATCTCAGTTCTCTAAGATAGCTATTCTGTGATCTCAGTACTTTAAGATAGCTATTCTGTGATCTCAGTTCTCTAAGATAGCTATTCTGTGATCTCAGTACTTTAAGATATCTATTCTGTGATCTAAGTTCTCTAAGATAGCTATTCTGTGATCTCAGTACTCTAAGATATCTATTCTGTGATCTCAGTACTTTAAGATAGCTATTCTGTGATCTCAGTTGTGATCTAAGAGATGTAATCTAGCTACTCCATATTAAACCAATTATTAAATAAAGAAATATTTTTTTCTCTTTAAGGTAAACAAGATATGAGACTGTTTTTAAAATCCAAACTAGTATATCACATGACCACTGCACAGTCATGACAAATCTAACATCATAATGAGTCCTCCATAAAAAAAAAATCAAGATATTGATAGAATTTACTTACCAGGGTCTACTAAAGAATATCTGATCTCCCCGTCTTTTCCAGCATCATGGTCTGTGGCTTTCACTGTGAGGACCAGCGCTCCAGTTGCATTCTCTGTTGTATTGCCCCTGTAGAATACCTGATGGTAAGGAATGAAGGATAACCATTAATGTTGCTGGACATTAGAAATAACTGCCATATACACGCTAATGTACTTTTTTTTTTTGTAACTCAGCTTAAACGAAAATTGCGGAACAACTCTTCTTTGAGCTGAGTTAAAAATTATTTTTCTTTAAAGAGGTTAGTGTATTAAGTAATCCTATTTGTTTCAATGTTAGACTCCTTATTCAAGTGAAAGTTTTTACAACGTCAATTCAATACTTTTAATAACTCGCTCTGATTCTTTCTTTGATGTTCTTGGCAAGGTTTTCGCAATCGATATTTTGACCACTTTTACTTACCCAATCGTCATCAAATTTTGCTTACAAGCTCATGCTCGATGAGAACTCATGAAGCAATATAAAAAAAAGACCAATTATTAATCAATTAGCGGTAATTAATTAATTTTGTTTTTATAAAGAATATATAGAGACAATATACTGAAATTTATGCTCAGAGGACAGCGCAAAGCCCCAACTAGTAAAGAACAAAGGTTGCTTTCACTGTTTCACACTACTTGGTTAGGTTCGTAAATAAAAAAAATAAAAAACGCCAAAAACTTACGCCTGCAGATAAGAAGAATGTATTACACCGTAAAAGTAAAATGGCCGTTGGGCGCTTTCTAACAGCCGTGTCTTGTTAATGAACTCTGGTAAAAAGTTTGTACACTTTATTTCTCACACACCCATTCTCGGATCAAGTTGAAATTATGCACAATTATTTCTTTTACCTGACAAAGCCAGAATAAAAAAAACTAATTGGTTATTTTTTATTGGTAATTAATTATTTTTTGGTATCGAAAAAGGAAAGAAATTGTACCTGAATAGATGTGGTGGTAAAAGTTGAATTAGTGCCCTTTCTACTTTTAATAAAGAATTAGGTCGTCACTTTTAAGTTTGAAACTAACAATCGATAGCTATGAAACTTTCTATTTTCATAAGCACTTCGCTGGCACAGTGGTTAGCGTATTGGCTTGCGGAGGCTTGAGCCCTCGAGTTCGAATTCGAGTCGTACAACTTTTTGTTTTATTAAAATGCATTTAAAAAGCGATCATGGTAACCCTCAAAGGGTAGCCCCTTCTTTCTCACACCCTTTATTTGACAACTGGTTTTAAAGATAGGATCATAGCGCATAAAATTGGGCTAAACAAAAACAGTTGGTACAGGTATTTCTATTATCACAGATTGACTATTGTTGATCAAGATCTATTACAAATTAAATGACGTAGCGAAGGTGAAGGTGAGGTGGTCATCCAAACGAATTGATACAATTACACTAAAAATAAGCTTTGTTTTTTTTTTTAAGTTTTTATATGTTTTTTTTTTTTTGTTGTTGTTGTTGCTGTAGTTTGAGGAGGTTTGGACCAGGAGTTAATTATCTTTTACTTTGATGAAACATCCGAAACACGTAAAATAGAAAAAATATTATTTTTTTAAAAACGGCAAATGAATCTTTGAAACATTATTACTTTTGACAATCATAATAAAATCACGTCTTGAATATTCCTTGCGAATAGGCAGATCCGACTGGGATCCGACGGGGCCGCCTCTGAGTTTGTGTGATAACATAAACTCTCTTTGTAATCTTGTCTTGCTTATTTTGATGAACCAAATTCAGACCTGGCTAAATGTTGGGATTCTGTCATTGACGTCCTTAATTGTTATTGTCACGTTAGCCGAATCTTTGTTGGACGTCTGATTGGAGGAATAAGCCGTGACTGTACAGTTGATCTGATTGGAAGTCTCATAGTCTAGTGTGTCTTTGACGATCATAGCTCCTGAAAATAGATGAACACAAATATGAAATTAAAGTGTCTTCATAGTCCTTATGACAGTAACAGAATGTGTTATTACAGAATGACTATTGCCTAACAGATGACTAGTCCCAAGGCGGGATAGAAAGGAGCAGGGTTGGGCGCGAGGGCTAGAGGCTCCACCCTGTAAACATCAATCGATACAAAACGGTTAAAATCAACACAGAGATAACCTAACGTGCGGTGAGGGCGTTGGATGGCATTGGACCAAATGCTACAGGACGTCCAGAGCCCTATAGGGCAGGGGACACCTTTTGGGAAGAGGCTTCAAACATTGCTGGAGACCGACTTCTATGGAGGCAGCTGATCGGCGCGGGAGGATCTAAGTAACAGATGTCAGACACACTTTGAGCAGAAAGCTGTAGTTAGAGGTAATTACGATTGGAGGCACATAGGGGACCTTCATGGACGTGACGATTATCTCGTCGTCTGCTCTTTAGTTACGTTGTTTTCAAGATGTCTTAGAGATCCTGTTGACATGTTTTCTAAACTTAAAAGCATAACAAATAAAATTTAAAAAATTTACTTTTAAAAAAAAAGACTTATCTCATAGGAAGAGCTCCATATTTACAAGCTTATATCTCAATACTGTAAGATTAATTTCCGTTCGAGAACAAAACAAATAACTTATCACTATTTAATTAACTAATTGTTTTCTTATGGATTCGTGTGTTTTTTTAAAGAACAAGGAATAGTCCAATAGGATAAAAGTTCCGTTTCAACTTGAAAGGGAAGTGTTAGAATAACGTGTACAAAATGTGTACCAGACAGACAGGCAGACAGACAGACGGAGTGAGTTGAAATAAGCTATGAAAGACAGAATGAAAGGAGCGATTTTTAAGAAATGGGGTGGGGGGTCCAGCGGTGTAAGTAAATATATAAAAAATTTGGAAAATTAAAGAAAGATTTTAAAAAAAAAAGTTAAAAGATCACTTTTGCCAGCTTAACGATGGAAATTAATTTAAGCTACAATCTTTTACTATAGATAATAGTTCATGTGTGTGTGTGTCTTCAACAATGTATAGCCTACATAACAACATAGTTCTCAGCTTATCTCTGACTCTGAAAGTTTGAAGCTATTATTACACCTCACCTGTATATCTGTCCACCATGAGCCAGTCTGGAGAACAGCTCGTTACCTCGTAAACAATCAAAGAGTTGAATGTGTTAGGAGTGTCCAAGTCTGTCGCACTTATGGTCAGCGCAGTGGCACCAACGGGAGTGTTTTCTGGGATCTCTGTCAATAAGACAGCATTAGCTATACATAAATTCTGCCTCATTTTTATTTGAATCTTTTGCTATTTTACTCATTACTATTATATCTGTATATGCTTTTATAGCATTGTTAGGTGTTCAATACCTATATAGATATAAATACATATATTGTAATGTAATACATGGCTCCTTCTGTCTCGGAAGACAATGGATGCGTCCAGGTGAGTCATTGGTTTTGGTTTTGTCTTTAGAAAAAGCTGAATCTGGTGTGACTTATCAAGCCAATTCTGGAGGGCAAAGTTTGCCACAGTTTGTGCATGGGAATGCATCTGTTTTATTGTAATCTAGTATAGATTTTGAGACTTCAGAAATAATTTAGAGCATAATTAAAAGCATTTTTGTCTAAGAAATGGTCGAAATATGTGATGCAAACCTTTTTCGACTCGAAAAACAAAAAAGAAGAAGGAAATATACATTTCCAACTCGTTTGTTACAGGATGATTCCCTGCTGTTTTATTTTTAGTTTTAAAATGCCGGTTTCCCTCACTCTGAGCCATTGCGAGCAGAAGTTATGATCCGCCGGATATGGCTCACGGACATTTTGGCTGTGCATCACTGGTCTAAGTTATTATGGTAACAATGTTATTGTCCTAGTCCATGTACAAGAACATAATGTCCTCACCTTTAGTGAAAACTGTTTGGGTAAAACGTGGTTTGTTGTCATCCGCGTCTTTGAAGGAAAGAAACACCATGGCCTGGGTTGTCAACCTCGGGCTTCCTTTATCACTGACCTCAACGGTCACGCTATAGAAGTCTTGCCTGTTGGTGTCGTAGTCTATCTGGTTAATGAGCGTGGCTGTTCCATTGGTGGTATTCACCGCAATGACAGTTGAATTGCCTTTGGAATATTATAATTAGTGCCCATTCAAATTTTCAAATTTTAATAGACAGCAGATGTGTAGTTGTGGTATTTAGCTGGTGTCTGAGCAATGTGTAGTTTTCATTTTATATTCTGTTGAACTAGAAAGAAGGATCCCAGCAATGGAAGTGAGATGCTACAGAAAGATTCTCTTGGTATCACAAACCGCATCACATATGAAGAGATTAAAAACAAAATTAATACAGCGGTTGGACCCCATCAATAGCGGCTAACTACTTTAAAAAAAAAATGCAAGCTTAAACTCTATGGCCATATCACAACGTACCCAGGGCTCGCAAGGACTTCCTCCAGGGAACAGTACCAGAAAAAGAAAAGGCAAACAGAGAACGCGAAGGGAAAACAACATAAACGAACGGACGGGCCTGCCATTGAAAAAGATTCTATCCAAGGCAAAAAATCAGAGAGGAATAGAGAAAGCCTGTCAAAAGATCTTGTGTGGTGCCCCAACGGTCCATCAGACTAGATAGGTAACGGTGAAGCTGACAAAAAAAATCTTTGACGTCATTTTTTTAAAAATGTGATTTACTTACCTGTCATTATAATGTAGGTATATATTTTAGGCGAAACCAATTTCACAGAATAAGTGAACAAAAAAGATTATAAGTTTTGGCAAAACAAATTTGGACAAATTGAAAGACATAAACTCTTACAGCAACACACTATATTAAAAACTTGATTAACTAAAAAGCATGTTTTTGATTTATTTTTTTTAGATGCTTTGACTGACCAGATATTACTTTATACTCCACCACACCACCATCACCAGTGTCTTTATCAGTACAATTCAGAGTGACGAAACCAGTACCAGCAGCCGCGGTCTCATCCAGTTCTCCCAGAACACTGTATGGATGGCACACCTGAAAGAAAACCAACGCAAACAATTTTCATTTGCTGTTTCCAAGGTATAAAGTGATGAACACCATCCTAAACACCAAACTGTCCAATGTTTAGATGACTGCTTGTGTAAAACAAAACACTTAAAGAGTCAACTTCCAATTATAAATGTAGAAATGATATTTTGTTTTTCTACTCAATTCAGAATCTTATGGATCCCCCATCCCCCCATCTAAATATTTATTAAGCTGATAAACAATCGTAGAGATATTTTGAGGATGTTTTGAGGCGATGAGTCTCTATTCCAGTGTTGCTCCAATGGGTGTGTTAGTAACACACCTGTTATGAACTGTGAGTGTGTTTCTATGATGACGGTGGCTATATAGTGTGAATAATGCAAGATAAGCGGCATTGCTGTCTTAGATTGGACAAACGACTCCAGATTGCCAGTTTGAAATGACTTGTTTTTGTAGTGAGTTAGATTTATATAAAACAAAATCTAAGAGAGAGAGATCAAAAGGTCTGAAAAGGGAACTTAACTTTCTACTTTTAGATTTTTTTTCAGAATACCATTTTATATTTTTACTCAAGTCTACAAAATTATTTCTTTTATCTCAAAATGATTTGTCTATATTTAAAAAATGAAAATTATATATAATATTGTTTCACAAAGAAGTTATTCAAGTTATTTCAAATTATACAAGTTAAAATATAATACGCCTACAGATGTTTAGTTATCTTCCAGCTGTTTAGTGCTACAAGTCAAAGACCGTCCACAACAACCTCCCAAAGATTAAAAAAAACGTTTACGCCTTTTAAGCCCCTAGTCAGTATGTCGGTCCTTGTCCCTCCGCGGAGGGGGGGGGGGCATAGTGCACAGTTTGAAAGCAAGGCTGTAATCGAAGAGTAGTTGGTAGAATTCTTTGGAGAATAGGGCATCTTTTTACAAATTCTGATTGGCTGTGACTACTTCTAAGTGTAAATGTACTAACTAGGTCTCCAAACTAAATCTACACCAGAAATGACCAAGTCTACAAAGTAAATTGACTGACTTCATCTATTTCTGAATCCACTACCAGGATCTACTAACTAATTCTATAGATCTAGTAGGTCCTACTGACACAAATCTAGAAACTAGATCTTGACATTTGTGTAGTCAGTGTTCAAATGTATTTACCGGGGCGTTGTCGTTCGTGTCTTTCACATTGACTGTTAAACTCGTTGAATTATAGTCAGCTAGATTATCTGCGTTGGTCACCCTTACGTCCAAAACGTATTGTTTCACATACTCGTAGTCCAAGGATCCGCCAAGGTAAATTAAGCCACTTTGAGCATCCATAGAAAATCGTCTAAGTGTGTTGCCCACTTAAAAAAAAAGAAGTCAAGTTAACAAGATACATGCATACTTATATAAATATATAAATTAAAATATCAATCAATCAATCAGTCAATATATATATATATACACACACATACATACACTAGCTGATAACCGTGCTACGCTATAGTTTAAATCATTGGTATATATGTTTATCTTGCCCGGAACTCCTCATTAAAATGGCCAGGATTACAATACTTCCCCCCCCCCCCCAACATAATTTTCTAGCCCTCCAATTCTTTCTTTTTTTTCCTCTTTCCTTCTGCCATTCAACTGCCCGTAACCTCTTATTGTAGAGTAGGCACAAACACTTCTTAGGCCCATCAGCTTGGCCATTGTATATTCTAATGAAACGTTTTTCCTTGAACTCAAACGTTTTTAAACTTTCCTATATGAAAAGCTCATTATGTCGCCAGTGAGAACTACAGAGTAATGATTTGTTGTGAAAAACGGATGTGTATCTTTTTAAAAATATTTTTTACAGAATTTTTCAACTGAACTAGGTTTTTTTTTTTATTCTAAAGATATATCGTTTTATTTATATATACAAGTATTTGTAAAGGGTCAAATGGTGTAATGTTGAAGAATGCGAATGTCGTGGAATGCTGGGTTCGTGCTTCCTGGAGTACTCTTGGCACGTGACAAACTAAGATACCACAAATTAACTTATGTCCGTTTCAGCAGACAAATATAAAGTTTATTTTACGACATAAATAATAATACTGCACTCCTTGTCAGTGCTACAAGTCAAGAAATAACAAACAATCCCATCCGCATAACAGCGGTATCAAATATATCCAATATGTTAAAGTCTCTAGATTACTTTACAAATCACGTCCGCGTCTCAGCGGGTAAGACTGTACAGACTAATCCAAAATAATAATACATGACTCAAAAAGACCACTGGCATCAACTGCCCAAAAGATACTTCTTAACTGTAAATACTGATCGACATTTCTAAGTCGCTACTGTCCATCCCGGACCAAAATATTACTTGACCACCCGGTCTAAAGGATACCACTTGACTGACTTGACTGAACTCAAAGTCAACTTTATTCATTCTACTTCCTGTTTTCTACATCAGGAATTCCACGTGTCTTTTAACCTCTTAACATGACGTGAACATTAAATCAGACAATGCCAACTGAGATTGTGACAGTATGACATCTTAATTTTTTTTTACTTTTATTTTTTCAAAATGTTTTTTTGTTTTATTCAGAGTTACCTTTCTTAGTTCAGGGTATGAGAAGAGTGTCAAACTGGGGGAATATGATTTATTGAAATGAGAGCAGGAGATGACCATTTGTCGTACTGGCTCCCTGTATGCACTTTTTAGAGGTCAGTATAAGTGGTCCATAACTTTTGAGCTCTTGTGTCTGTGTAGTGGAATATTACGGTCATGGCCAATAGCTTTATAGATCCGCTGTTTAAAGTTTTTATGGTGATGATGTTGATGATTCTTCAAAATGTGAAACGTATCCTCGAGTTGAGATGAGGTTTATAAAAAAAATAAATTCTTCAGCATTTGAAACAAATCAATACAGGACTAATTTTATTTGTATGTGGTCATGGCATTATCTTGTGTTCTTTTTTTTTTTTTAACAGGAAACGGTGTTGAGCTGCTTGGAAGCATATGGTTAGAGTTTGGTTTTATATCCTTTTTTAGTTTCTTTCTTCTTTAATGTTTTCTTTTGTTTTAATCTATTAGCCTAATTCCACAAACCCTCAACTAGATCTATTCAATTGTCTTCAAACTCTAGTCAGAGTCATTTCAAATTTGTATAGAGAGCACACATAGGATACATACCATTTATAATAAAGATTGGTGTCGTCGCTGTAGGGCTATAAGTACAATTGAAGATGACTTTTCCAACAGTCTCATTCTCTTTCACGTAAATAGAAACTGGTAAATTTGTTAGAGTCAAAGAAGTTGCGCAAACTGTTCAACAAAAAGTATTGGTATTAAAAATCATGTGTTTGCCTTTGCTGTGAAAATAAGTGACAAAATCTAAAAAAAAAAAAAAGCTGCATATGGACGTTTTGACAACTTCTGTTAAAACATAACGAGCCGCAGGTGGTACGAACATGTCGCAAAACTCTGAAGTCTTACAGCGGCAATCATGTACCAAAAAAACAAGCAAAATACAAAAAACATATTTTAAAAAAAAACAAAGCTTATATCAAGTGTATCAATTATTTTGGATCAGTTGTGTACTTAAATTTGTAATAAGCCTCAAACGACAATCTATGAAGGGGACTAATTCAGCTTATACTACCACTTCAGTCAAGAACTATTTCTTTCCCTTGTTTGAGATACCAAACAAAGTAATTTATAACCAATAGTTAATTAACTAATTGTTTTTTTTTTTATTGATTCTTGTGTTGTCAGGTAAACAGAATAATGGTGCAAAATGCCAGCTTGATTCCAAATAGAAAGTCTCGGAGAAATAACGTGTACAAACTTTTGGCCAGACAGACAGACAGACATGATTTGATATAAGCTTTGTAAAAAAAAAAAACTTGTTCGGAAAATGTACCTTAATTAGGTCTCTTATCTTATCTTATCTTATATAATACAGACGTTACTTCAAAAAGAAGATGATTACGTCCTACGCGTCATGCATTTAGTCATGCATATTAACCAATGACTTAAATTCTGCCAAGTCACTGGTTTTCCTGGCTAGCTCAGGCAACCCATTCCATGCTCTAATAGCACTAGGGAAGAAGGAGTATTTGTACAAATTTGTCCTAGCATATGGGATAAGGAATGTGCCTTTATCTTTGTGTCTTTCAGAGTATTTTATTAAATTTTGTTTTTGTATTTGAAGATTATGGTTCAGTGTTTTATGTATAATTGCTACTTTACTTTTGAGTCTTCTGTCCTGAAGGCTTTCTAAATTTAGTGATTTTACTATAGGTGTTACTCTAGTCAAATGTGAATATTCATTTGTTATGAATCTCACTGCTCTATTTTGTGTATGTTCCAGTTTCTTAATGTTTTCTTGAGTTGAGGGGTCCCACACGGTGGATGCATATTCTATTATTGGCCTAACCAAGGTTAAATAACATTTTAGTTGTATGTTCTTATTTGATTTATAGAAATTTCTTTTAATAAATCCTAATGCTTTGTTTGATTTTTTTATAGTTTCATCAATATGTGGATTCCATGACAGTTTTTCATTTATTATAACACCTAGGTATTTTGCGTTTTTAGTCTGTGTTACTGGTTTGCCATGAATAAGATAAGTGGAATTAATTTGTTTGAGTTTTTTTGTTACTCTTAACAACTGACATTTTCTGGGTGGAAAAACATGCTCCAATTTGATTCCCATTTCTGTAATTCATCTAATTCTCTTTGTAAAATATCTGTGTCTTGTGTTGTTTTTATTGTTCTATATATTATGCAATCGTCTGCAAATAATCTGACTTTTGTTCCTGAACTAATGCAATTTGGTAAATCATCTATGTAAATTAAAAATAGTAGTGGACCCAAGACTGTTCCTTGAGGTACACCTGAGTTTACTGTTATCGGTGTTAATTTAGAGCCATTTATTATTACAGTTTGTTCTTTCCCTATCAGAAAATCTTTAATCCACTGATGCAATGGACCATTTATGCCAAAATATTTTAATTTTTAAGCAAACTATGGTGGTGAACTTTGTCAAAAGCCTTAGAAAAATCTAGTAAGATAGCATCTATTTGTTCACTATTATCTAAACCTTTAGAAAAATCATCAATTAGTCCTATTAGTTGTGTTTCACATGATCTATATTTCCTAAAGCCATGTTGGTAGGGTGTGAGGACATTTTGTTTGTCTAAGTGGTTTATGATGTTGCTACATATTATGTGTTCAAGGATTTTACATGTGATGCTGGTAAGTGATACTGGTCTGTAGTTTCCTGGGTCAGATTTTTCTCCTTTTTTGTGTGTGGGGGGGGGGGTAAGATATTACCTTTGGATGTAATTTGTTGCACCCGCCCTCCCCCCCAACCGGCCAAACAACGAATGAATTGATTTATACATTTATGATGTTTATCATTTATGCATTAATAGTTAAAATTGTGTTCAAATTATTAATACATTTATTATTAATAAATATATCTAGATCTAGGCTCTATTTAGTCTTATTTAGACTTTCAAGTGTAGGCCCCTATAATGAGGATATATCAAAACTGCGCGCTATAAAAGTAGTTTTTTTTTTTTTAAACTTATAACTAAAACGAAGTTCGTATCAAAGTTCTTTTTTTTTAAAACAACATTTGAATCAGTATTCTATTCAATGAGTTAGTTAATAAATGGAAAATATATTTATAATGAACCATTGACACTTTTACCATTATGACCTTAATGCAATTTTTATTTGTACCAATGCGCGAATCTATGAATGAAGCTTGAGTTATTAATGAAGAAGTCCATGACATTTTTTAAAAAAAAGCTACCTCCCCCGAAGTTTTTCATTGAAAAGTGGTGTAAGTTTTTAAAAAATCTGCTTGCATATATAATTTTTAAAAATAGATGGTTCACTTTCGGAAAAGAAAAAAGTATCCGTTGCATCAGAACTTTGAATGATCTAAAATATCATTATATCCGATTTTCATTTTCTCTTCTAGTTTCTGAGATCTAAACGGGACAGACAGGCCACACAAAACTAATAGCGTCTTTGTTCCCTTTCTGGGGCCGCTAAAAAAAATTAGAAAAAGAAAATAAAATATACAAATTGTTAACAAAACAAATTGCTAATAGAAATGCCGTGAAATGTGGTTTTAATGTATCAGCGAAATGTTTATTTTCTTGCGTTTTTCTCTAGGTTTACTTGTTATGCCACCACATGTCTTCTAATCGCGCTCTCTTCTTTTAATATGTTATTCTACTTTATTGCTTACAGAAAGTAAACCGTATCTTCAAAATCGAAATTTCAATTAAGCAGGAGATTACTGTATTAAAAAGTTAATCGAACAAATCTCCAAGAGTGACTCATAAATCTTGAAAAAATAAATACCTCTGTTCACGTCACACATTCATGGCTGGACACTGTTCTTGACAACGGCTCTTATGATTTTACTAGAAATCTGACAGTTTATGTATATCGTTGTTAAAAGAATTACTAGCTTGATGGCCATACTGAGAAAACTCTAGTTGAACCGTTATAGTTTTTCAAAGTGTAACAAGAAATTAATTTAAATTTGGCTAGAGGACAAGAACAAATGTACCTTGAGAAGACTATATTCGGGTATTCCCGCATGAAGGCCCTGTTCATTAAAGAGTTTAATAAAGCAATGTTCATAAACATTTGTGCATCGTCTTGTAATTCTACATCTAAAGGCCTATCCTTAGAACAGGGCCGGTCCTACAGATTGCGGGACCCTATGTGAAACGGATTGCGCGGGGCCTATTCTGGTTGTGATAAGGATAATAAGTGAAAATTAAGATTTTGTATAAGAAAATATATTCGTCTTTGCATCTATAGCCAACAAAAAGCTGATAAACATCAGATCTGCCTTTTAGATTTACTATCGACTAGCAAAGGTCGAGTTCTATTTAGATCTATATTTGTATGCCAGTGGATATTATAGTAAATTAAGAATTTCAACTTCTTGGTTTGGTTAAATTTCGCCTTATTATTACATTTTTATTAAATGAAAGCTGACAAGAGTCGGTTTTTTTTTGTGTGTGTTTTTTTTTTTTTTAATTGGCTAGTAGGAGTGGCGTTTTCCATACTGAATCACACCCAGAAATGACAATTTTGTGTTTTTTTAAAGAGATTTGCATCAGTTTTCAGAAGATTTTAATAATTTCCGGAGATTTTCATTACTTTATCGTATATTTTAGAATTTCAGAGAAGTCCAGAAACCCTTTAATGATAAGTTCAAATGGTTTATTTAAATAATTTACACCTAGAGTTAGCGCGGGGCGTACGAAAGTGCGGGGCCCACTGCGGCCGCATAGGTTGGAGTGGCCTAAGACCGGCCCTGCCTTAGAATATTATAAAGTCTAGTAGATTTATACATTCGCTTAACAAGGATTTTTTTCTTGGAAGGATGGGGTGGGGGGGGGGGGGTATGTTTAATTTAAAAAAAAATTTAATTCATTGGTAAAGAGGAAAATAATCGCTCTATAAGTTGTCAAAAGAAAGTTTCGTCTTTTTGCTTTGGAAAAAAAAAAATTTTGTTTGTTTAGTTTTTGAAAAGTTTATTGTTAGCGGCCCCCGAAAGGGGGAAAGACGCTACTAATTTTGTGTGAAATGTCTGTCCGTCCGTCCCGTTTAGATCTCGTAAACAATATTTTAGAACATTCAAAGTTCTGACGCAACGGCTACTTTTTTTTTTTCTGAAAGAGAAAAATCTAATTTTTTAAAATCACTTATGCAAGCATTTTTTTTAAAGAGAAAAAGCTATTTAGTATGCATTATAAGTTAGACCTAATTCAAAACAAATAGTAATCTTGTAAACTGGATTTTCTTTAAAATTTTATTTATATGGATTTTTTTTTTTTATTTTTTTTTTTTAGGATTTCTATAAGAGATTGATCATTTTCAAAAAAATTACTTCCATTACAACACTTCTAATAGGCCAGAGAAGGCGCGGCAGCTGAGCAGTAAAGCGCTTAGCTTTCCCCGGGTTCGAATCCTGGTGAAGACTGGGATTATAAACTTCAGAATCATTGGGCGCCTCTGAGTCCACCCAACTCTAATGGGTACCTGGGCGGTTGGTCGTTGTGCTGGCTACATGACATCCTCGTTAACCGTAGGTCACAAAAACAGATGGCCATTACATCATCTGCCCTATAGACCACAAGGTCTGAAGGGGGAACTAGTTAGGCCAGGTTAACATCTAACTTTGCATTCACTTGCACCTATCCTTTGATCTGCGGGACCGTTGGGGCACTACACAAGATCGGTCAATCTTCTTTCTCCATTCTTATCTCTCATTTGTAGTTGATATAATTTCATTCGGATGTTCTTTCTGAAAATATTGAAGCCTGCCTGGGTGGACTACTTCGGGGGCCGATTTTGAGTTTGTGTTTCTACACAAACTGTCTTTGTAACCTTGTTTTTTTTCTGTTGGACTAAAGCGAAATAGTATTTTTAGTATTTATCGTCGCAATTGAATTTATTTGATGATAACATATTTGTAAAATTACTTTTTAAAATAAAAAACCTCTGAATGAATAACACATGACATTTTATTAGATGTAATACATATTCTTTTCTTATGATTAGTATACAAATCATGGAATTCATTGCTTCTAACTTACAAGTAGAAGTTTAACATACTTTCTTACCATCATAGCCAAAGAGCACAACTACTAGGGCAACGACACATCCAGGTTTCAGTTTTAAATCCATTGCTTTGTCTTCATTAATCCTATACAGTATCCATTGTTGCGCAAATTGAAGAGAAAATACAACTTTTAGATCTCCTCTCTGAAACAATCATAGCCTTGTGGGCCTACTATTGAAAACCTAACATTCAATGTAATGCATGTCCGATAGTGAATCAAAAGACGTCAAAGTTAATCTTGCCTCTCTTGGTTTCTAACACTTTATAATCTGGATCCCTACGTGTCAACTTGATAAGTATTTTCTGCTATGCTGTAACTGAACTAAGTTAGTTACTGAAGTGTAGACTATTTATTCCCCTATCAACACTATAAAGAAGACCGAAGCTTCGCTCTTTAATAAACAAAAGTTCAGAAAATAGAAGCTTCCTGCAAACATTTCTTTAAGGGAAACTTCTCGGAATGACGAGTCTATTATCTGAAGTTACCTCATGAACTCCCAGGCTAAGAAGAGTGAATCTCTGCCAGTGTAGATTTTAAACAGTCAATCCCAGTTCAAAGATCGACCACTTTCTATTGATCCGCTGCCCTCGATTCGGATCCACCTGCATAAAATGGAAAGCCGATAAATATGAGACTGGGGAAAAAATGTGGGGCTACGGGAAACGTCGCAGAAAAATCGATAATGATTTTTATTGGTCAGAAGAAAAGGAAAAAGGTCCGACAAACAATGTAATATTAGAAACGTTTGACAGGAGGTATAGTGAGAGTTATTGCCCGTGATATCATGAATTTACTCGATCCATTCATCGTGAACACAGCCTTAAGGTTTGAAATTAAAAACTATCTTTGTGTCCCTTGAGACGGAGAAAGCAAGGCATCACAATACTGTGTCAATTTTGTTTTTTATAACCTTGTTTTGAATATCATGCTTTAAAGTACGATTTCAAATGTCGTTTCTTTTTTTATTTCCACATATTTGATTTAGGCTACATTTAGATGTTTACAATTACTTTGAATCAGGGAAAAGTAAGGCATTCATGGTTGCATTGAGATTGAGACAATTTACACCCTGCGAAATGGCGTTACTTCAGGAAAAGTAACATTATTTTAATTAAAACAATTATTGGGTCTTTGTTTTTTAATAATAAGCTGTATTATGATTAATGATGTCAAAGTGTCGAATTGATTAATTTCTCATTTAAAGAGAAAATTGCTGTCCATACTTAGTGCTCAATCATCAATCATCTATACAACTTCAACACCTTCACTTATCCCATAGTCTGTTGAACCGTTGGGGCACCACACAAGATCTGGCGACCATCTTTCTCCATTTCTCCCTATCTTTTGCCTGGGATAGAACTTCATTCAATCCATGATTTCATTTGGTGTAACCACTACAATCGTACAATAAATCTATGTTTTTGTACATTATGGTTGATTTAGTTTATACGAACCTAAAGTGTAAGACTGAAATCAACTGAGAAAACTAATCCACGACAACTGAATTGATTGGCTAGATAGTAGACATTGTCCTGGCACAATAATGTCAAAGAAGAGCTATAAATGAGAAATAGCTCTAAGTAAAAAAAAAACGCCATTTTAATAAAAAAAAGTGTATGCTTTTTGGGGGGGGGGGTGGGAGGAGGGATCAAGGCCACATTGTTTACCTGGCTATTAATTCATTACATAATGCTCTCTACATCTTGCTTGTTATCATCTATTGTTGCCATTTCCTGAAGGTGTCAGTTGTGTAAGAGAGCTGTAAAAGTTATTTCCCCTGTTTGAATGATTAGTTCCGAAAAGGCCTTAGGCTTGCTTTGATCTGGTCTACATGAGGATTGCTTTTAAGGGTTCGAGAATACTAAACAACTTTGAGTATTGGCTACAGAAGAACAAGCGCAACTCCTAGAAACGATACAAAATGGAGACTCAACAGTCTTATGTTTCAATCACACAGTGTCTCTATTTCATTCGAATAAAATGGAGACCCGAACCTCACTACTACTTGTTCTGAGGCTTGGGTTGGAATTAGTCATAACTCATATGTATTTTATTTTAGTAAGGACTCTTCACTTCGCCTCAAAGGAGCTTTCCACTGTTGCTTATAAAAATGAAATCAGGTTGTTTAATTGGGATTGTCGGGTGAATAATCTGATGACCAATGACTAAAATTTGCCTGAGATTCTTGTTTCAATGAAGAAATAACAGATATGCTTTTTACGAAATAAAACAATTAAATCTATTTTCTAAACAGAAGTCACACACACACACACACACAAATTAAATAGACACTAATAAAGCACAATAAAACTTAATTTCAATAATATATTCTCAAAACTACTAAACTTGAACAGGGCCGGCCATAGGCATAGGCAAACTAGGCAGCAGCCTAGGGCCTCCGATTGAAACACTTGCCAAACTTGGATCCATTCTCAAACATAGGAGATCCCTATGTCTCTTTGTCAACTACCCTTGCTTGATGTCTCCACTTTGACTTTCAGTTGATACACTTGTTAGACTTCCTTTGTTAGAAGTCCCTTGTTGCTTTCTTTTGGTGAAAATGTCAACACTTTATTTCAAGTCTGGTTTGTTGAACGTTTATGATCTCTGCATGAATAAGTTTAAGAAGCTTACGAAGTTTCAACCGTAAAGCGCCGCGGACCAAACTTTGAATGAGAGAAAGTAGTGAATGAAATAGAATGAAAATACTCCCGCGTGGAGTGAGAGGTATTGTGTTAGTGACATCGCTCCGATAGCATGGCTAATCCAAAGGGTTACATCTCATTTCTATGAACTGATCCATAGTCGCTTCTTGACTAATGGAGGCCATAGTAGGCCGTGAAGTTCACACTTTGAGGTATTCAGTGATCCTCATGCTAATGATATCAGAGGCGATAGTAAGTAGTTAAGTTCCCCCTTTCAGACCTTGCGATCTATGGGGCAGATGATGTAAAGATCATCTATTTCTTTGGCCAACAGTTAACCGGGGTGTCATATGGCCACACTGGCGGATCCAGAACTTTTTAGTGGGGGGGGGGTCGATTTTTTTCCAAACCCTAACCCTAAAGCCCAGTAAACCCTAACCCTATGCATAAACGTACGTACAGCATACATACATACATATATATATATATATGAGAATTTTTAAAAAGCAGCATTTCTCAACCTTTGGCGAAAAACAAAACAACCGAGGCAATGCTATAAGGTTCCCAAGTGGGGTTCGGGGCGAAGCTTTTTCTTGCTTTTTTCACTGCAGAAAAGTATTCTCCTGACATTTACAGCTCATTATTACAGCTCATCAATGGAGTTCGGGGCGTAGACCCGCCGCCAAAAGCGTTTTCTTGCATTCTTCACTGTAGAAACGCATTCTCCTGACATCTAAAACTCATTATTTATCAATGGAGTTCTGGGCGAAGCCCCGACGCCAAAAGTGTTTTCTTGCATTCTTCATTGCAGTAATGCATTCTCCTGACATCTACAGCTCATTATTCATCAATGGAGTTCGGGGCGAAGCCCGCCGCCAAAAACGTTTTGTTGCATTCTTCACTGTAGAAACGCATTCTCCTGACATGTACAGCTCATGATTCATCAAAAGCGTTTTCTTGCATACTTCACTGCAGAAACGTATTCTCCTGACCTAAAGCTCATTATTCATACTATTAAAAAAGGACCTTTTGAATAATGTTGTACTTGAAAAATATTCTAATATGAATTTATAGGCCCTTAATACATTGCGTAAATTCCTTGAAAATATAAGATACCCCACATATTTAGATTTTGGCTTTGAGGATCTCCGCCGAAAAAAAATTATTCGATAAATAATATTCAATAAAATCCAAGTATAAATTGTGAGTTATAGTCCCAATTTTATTTAACTAGAAAAATATCAGATTGAGTAAAGGTTAGAAAAAGGCGACTATGTAACAAAATGATTTGGGTTAGAACTCATCTCAATCTTGACTCTTATAATGAAAAATTTCGTTTGCATTCTAACTTTTCCAATGCAAAGTGTTTCTTAAAATAGTTATGATAAATTCATGTGAAATTACATAAACTCTGTCTGGAAATGGGAGGGGCGGTAGAGTGAAAACGATTAATCCTCACTCCTTTAATAATTTGTCTAAAGATCGCATTTCGCATTAAAGAATAGGGGTTGGGCGACTCGATATAAGAATTTAATTTATAGTATATGTAAATTATATTAGTGACAGATGTTTTTATTTTGTAATTTCCTAACTGTAATACAAAAAGAAAAAGTATTGGTTTGTTTGATAGGGGAATGGCGATTGCATGAATCGCCCCTCCCACCTGGTACAACCCTTTTTCATTTAAATTTTACTAATGATAAAATTTAAGATTAGAGTGTGTTACGAAATAATATACAATGGGCTCACATATCAATACGTAGTTTATATTATATAGATATTCAACTAATTTTGTTCACAAACTATGATTCTCCATAAAAATAGGACCGCCCCCCCCCATCTGAAGGCTAGAGTGGGGAGGGCAGTACATGCAATCGGCCCCCCCCCCAACCTCACCGAAACGGCCAAGATACCAGAAGGCGAGCGACATAATATAAATCTATATATTAATTCAACTAATTTTGTTCACAAACTATGATTTCTCCATTAAAGTAGGACCGCCGCCCCCTCATAAGGTTTAGGTGGGAAGGGCAGTAGAGATAAATCGGCAAACAGAGAACGACATGATACAGAGATCGGTTAAAATATCAATAACAAGTTTAATCACATAGATATTTAATTGATTCTGTTAGCAAGCTGTGATTTCTACAAAGAAATTGGACCGCCCCCCCACTCGAAAGTTTAGGGGGGGGGCGGGATTGATACCATCGCCCCCTCCCGACCCCACCAAATCGGCCAACATACTAGAGGGGGGCGAAATAATCTAAAAATAGGTTGAAATATAAATAATTAGTATATATTATTAACATAAGTAATGAATTCGTATACAAATTGTGTGAATTCTATACTAAAATTCGTCCGCCCCCCTTTGGGGGGGGGGGGCGATCGCCTCTACCGCCCCCCCCTCTGGATCCGCCAGTGTATGGCCATGACAACGGCCAACCACTTTACTTTCCCCAACTAATGTCAGGTACCCATTAGAGCGCCCTAAAGATCCTGAAATTAAAAAATCCCAGTCTTCACCCGGATTCTAACACGGAGACCCTATGTTCCAAAGCCAAATAAATGAATACTAGAAAAATAAAATGACCCAAATGGTATTGATTTATTGCAAACTTTATCAGGATCAGATATCACGGCGTTAACACGGCATTGTAGTTTCTTTTTACCTTGCAGGTACAGAAAGATTCATTGATGGTGGGTGTGGTTTATATTGATCTGCTGCTTCACCAGAGAACCACGATACTTTGTGTCATTAAACGCACAGATAATCACACATATTTCAATCTGTAGTAATTTTATTTTTATGCTAGATATTTATGATTAAGTATGTTTAGTCTAGAAAGCTAGAATACATTTGGAAGTAGCTTTAAAAAATAACGTCAACTATTCTTTTGATTTCCATCTAATGTTATTTTTTTATTTATCAAATTATAGAATACTTTAATATTTTATCCCCATTTTTCCAACCTGAAAAATAAGTTTATGACAATGTAAAGGTCTAAAAAAAAAGTAAAAAAATTAAAAAAAAATTGTATATTAACTTTACGTTATTAAATGTTACGTTAAGGTATGTTAAGGTAACTAAAACAACAAAATGGGAAAAAAAAATACAATTGTAAAAATTTAACTGAGTACTTTATAAATAAAGGTTGGGCTTAAATAATTAATCATTACTTTTTTACTGTTCTATAGTCTGTGTATGCTGAATAGAGATATGGAACTAATCTGGTCAAGAAATGCGACTTATGACATTTTACTCTAAATAATGTAGAAGTTATTTCCCTTATTCGATATCACACACAATTATTAATTACCAATAATTAATTGATTAATTGTTTTTTTTCCATTGATTCATGTTTTGTCTATAGTCTATGCCAATGAATAATTTAGTAAAGTTTAAACTTGATCCAAGAATGGATACAAATGTTTGAACTACACTGACAGGCAGAGTGAGATAATATAAGCTTTGTAAAAAAAAATTAAGTGAAATAATGGGAGTGAAAGAGAGTATGAGTAAGAGACTGGGTGACTGTGTTCGAAAGAGAAGAGGTATAAGAGAGAGAGTGTTAAAGAGATACTGAGAGAGACAGTGAGAGAGCGTTAGAATGAGAGAAAGTGAAAGACAAAGAGAGAAACAAGACATAGAGAGGAAGAGAGAAAGAGAGAGAGAGAGATGAGAAAGATACAAAGAGACAACGGCAGATAAATGAAGAAGGGCATCAAACAGAAAGCAGATAAAACAGAGAGAAGGGAAAATGAGAGTGTGTGCGTGGGAGAAAGAGGAGAGAGAGAGAGAGAGTGAGAGAAAGCAGTTTTACTAGGTTATGAAAGGTGTTACTATAATTAGACCAATGTTTGTTAGTGACACCTTGGTTGCGATCAATATACAATCAATATTTACACTTCAGTAGCTCTCAAACTTGACTAGTTCAAACATATTCAACAGCTAATAACTTACCAACTCACTCTGTCGATCTGTCTCTCTTTTTGGTACAAATACTGAACAATAGCAAACGAAGTATGCCGGTCCGTTCATACATATTTCAGTCAAACAATATAGCACCAAGTTGGATTTTATTTAATGATTTTATTGCTAGGGTAGCGAAAGACTTCTTCACTTCAGAGCCAATCTGCAATGTCTTATTCACGTCAGACCTGTCGAATTTCTCACAGGTGTTGTAAAATCATTCTGAGTGACGTCTTTTGCCTGACCAAATCAGCCCCACAACAAACCGTGTTGAATAACATAAAGATGATATTGAGACGACCGAACACATTGCATACTTAAGTTATGTGCCTTACACGTACCTTGAGTTTCTCTCACTCCAGATATCAACCGTTCGCATCCTCCTCTTTAATATTGCTTAATATTTTTAAAAAGTAAAGTTCACCTTTCTGACCTATAGGGCAGATGATGTAAAGGTCATCTGTTTCTGTGGCCAACGGCTAACGAGGGTGTCATAAGGCCAGCACAACGACCAACCGCCTTTACTTTTCCCCAACTACTATCAGGTACCCATTTAGAGCTGGGTGGACTCAGAGGCGCCCAAAGATCCCGAAATATAAAATCCCAGTCTTCACCAGGATTCGAACCCGGGACCCCCGGTTCGGAAGCCAAGCGCTTTACCGCTCAGCCATCGCGCCTCCTGTTACTTAATATGACCTGCTCTATTTTCAACTGTGACGGAAAGAGTACTGAAGACGCCTGCTCAGATTGAAGGGTACTACGTGGGACCTTTTAATGCTGTTCTACTGACGTATTACTAAGCTGAGAAGGCGGCGCGGCGCTGACGTTCTATTTTTTGTTTTCATTCGAGTGGCGTTACAAGCACAGGTTTGAGAACCATTTTCATATCACTACAGTTACGTTAAAAAAATTAATAAAAAACGCTGGAATCCTCAGTATCGTCTGTACGCCAGTCAAGGGGTGCAACTATTTTATGACTTCATAAAAAGTCATTGAGTTGATCAGCAGTCCTATGAATAAGACCAACGTCATGTCCAGATTTTTCTAAAAGCACAGACAAATTGTTTTTGTTCCCTGACAATGAAATGAAACTTTACAAAAACGTTGGTTTTTATTTCATTTTTCTGGTGTGTGTCTATTTACTTTAGGAACTGTCAAGTGTGTGTGTGTGCTAGCTTCTTTTTAACAAGATTCTTTGATAGGACAGCAGAAATCAAAATGTTTGTTTAAAACGCTTCGTTTTGGTTGGGATTATAGAAAAAAGCGATGACGTCAGTTCGACTTCAATCAAAAGTTCAAAGAAATACTGTCGGCTCAATAGATCTAGAAAGATCACCGGGTTAGGGAAGGGGGTGGGGGGGGGGACATGATACCTTAGTAAGTTGCCTGTTTCGTTAGTTTAAAAGTGTTAATTTATTGACAGTAAAATGTGTTCTAAAAAAAGGGGGATGTGTCTTTGTGAATTTTAAAAATACATAATCTTGATGTCCTGCTACGAACAGGTGCTGGATAAGTGGAGAGATCTGGTTAGGGAGAGACAAGTAAAATTTACAAGCAAGAGTGGTTTTCTAACAATAGATTCCATGTGGATGTCTAGATAAAACCTATGAAGCCTATGGTAGTCACGTGACTTAAGGGGTGTTTGTTTACGATTGGTGAATGAGGTCCATTGTCACAGCCCCCCTACGACGAAAGCCACGAGACAGATTAGACTAGAGAAAGAGAAATTAAAGAACACATAGAACCTAACGGTTAGTGCTTGTATTTGAGATTGGAGAGAGTATACAGAGTTCGCTCATTTGCTGCAGGTGATGGTGACATTGGAATAGCGTTTTTATGTTTTTAATATCTATCGTGACCAGGGCCGGTCCTAGAGATTGCGGGGCCCTATGCGAAACGGATAGCGCGGGGTCTATTCTGGGTTGTGATAAGGATAATAAGTGAAAGGTCGAGATAGATTTAGATCAATATTTGTATGCCAATGACTATTAAAGTAAATTAAGAATTTGAACTTCTTGTTGGGGTTAAAATTCGCTTTATTATTACATTTTTATTAAATAAAAGCCGACAATGCCGTTTTTTTTATTGCTATTAGGATTGGCGTTTTCCATATTGATTGACACTCAGAAATGACAATTTTGTCTGTTTTTAAGGAGATCAGTTTTCAGAAGCTTTTAATAATTTCGGGAGATTTTCGTGACTTTTTCGTATATTTTACAATTTAAGGAGAATTCCAGAAATCCTTAATAATAAGTTAAAATGGTTTATTTTAATAATTTACACCTAGAATTCACGCGGGGCCTATGAAACTGCGGTGCCCACTGTGTCCGCATAGGTTGCAGTGGCCTAAGACCGGCCCAGATTGTGACTGACAAAATCACAAAATATAATACCGGCTTTTTATTTTCCCCTATGAGTGCCACCGACAAAAATATTAGAGGACCTCTAGAAGGTTTTGATTATTTAAAAGAACTTTAATTTTTCGAAAAAGTAAAATACAGACTGGGGTAGAAAAAATTATTTCAATTATCGAATGACGCAATTGTAATGACATTTGTTTTTTGTAAAACTATAGTCCTTTTCTTTTCAGTATTTACTTCATTTTTTTAAATTACAGCAATGTATTGTGTCGTGAGGATCGTCACTTATAGCATATGTGTCACTATGGCCGAGTGGTTAAGGCGTTGGACTCGAAATCCAATGGGATCTTCCCGCGCAGGTTCAAATCCTGCTGGTGACGCGAGAAACTTTTTTTGAATCAAAAACTTTTTCGACTCTTTCTTTGTTTTTTTTTAAAGAAACAATTTTATTTATTAAAGAGGTTTGGGTCCAATGCTTTAATTTACTGTTAAAGTTAAAGCTAATTAGCTTAACGGTCAAACCAAAGTTTTTCCAGTGTGGCCGACGAGCTATTAATAGCTAGCTATTGCTGTTATTTAATATAAGTATGCTATACTAGTAAAGAGCTTGATTCTGAAAATCATTTTTTTAACTACATCATCATCAATTAATCCGTCAATTAATCCATCAATTAATCCTCACTGATCTGGAGAAAGAGGATGAATGACGGTGTGTGCAACCAAAGTTTTCTAATCTTCAAGATGTGAATCTTTATCCATCAGTGTAAGCCAGTTTTGAAAAATTATAACGGCCTAACAAATTTTTTCCAGTGTGGCCAACGAGTTAGTAATTCTTTTTTCAGCGACATTCATCAACTCTTAAATTACTAGGAAAATCGTTTGAGCCGTTTTCGAGAATCGCCGCAACCTTCCACGAAAGAATAGAGGTATTGTTAATAGGAACATAAAAAAATGAACTTGTGTCAAAATTATATATCTGACTTTGACAAATATCTTTAAAGGAATAATAAAAAAGTGAAATAATTAGAAAAAAAAATCTCTTCATTTGTTCTTCTCACACGGTGAATCTCGTATTTAGTTTTATTCCAATAAGAAGAAATATTTGTTTTTTTATTAACATAAGAAAGAGAAATTATAGCGCAATTCTGTGCTTGGTATCTAAGGACCAAAACAAAAATGGTCTCAACTAAACTGGCATATCTTAAAACGTCGGGGTGACTGCTAGCACGTGCATTTTTTCCGGCCATTTTATTTTTGTGCTTGAACTCTGATTAATAATCCAGTTTTAAAATATGAAGTAAAAAAGAAATAATCAATGTCTCATTTCTAAAGTATGAGATAATCATAGGGCGTAACTCGTTCGTGAAAAATATCCTAGTAGCTTGCCCACTAATGTTATTTGTAAGTTGAGAGAGAGAGAAAACTATGTCTTTAGTTCTTAAAGCTGAATACCATTTTATAATGTCTGTTTTCTGAATACCAACTGTCTGCAAGACTAAGCTAGTACTATTTATCCTTCATCTTGCACATATCTATTAGGCTCAATTTTGTATTGGTCAGCGCCCCTGAATATTATCTTTCATTCCAGATAACGAAGTCCAACCAGTGCCAAGAGTGTAGTGGCGATACACCCAAGGCCTAGATCGAGATAGTTACATTGCTTCTTCTATTGCTTGTATGGAAACAAGATAACTGCCCCCGCGTATTGCCCTAAATGATAGCCAATCAAATTCAAAAAGCCTTTCAAACTTTTTCAGCATATAGATATAATGAATAAGTGATTCACATTTTTAGTTTGATTACTCCCAATGTAATGATAATGAAAACAATATTCATTTGAGAGCGCTCTACGGACAAGCTGTTTCACTCTGACAATAGCCAAGGAAGAACATAAATAACATATCCCCGTCATCATCATCTATACTTAGACTTAAATATACTTAAATATACTTAAATTATATTTAAATTATACTTAAGTATACTAAAATCATACTTAAATTATACTTAAGTATACTTAAATATACTTAAATTATACTTAAATAATACTTACGTATACTTAAATTATACATAAGTATATTTACAGTATACTCTAATTATACGTAGTATACTTAAATATACTTAAATTATACTTAAATATACTTAAATTATACTTAAATTATACTTATGTATACTTAAATACCAAATATACTTAAATTATACTTAAATTATGCTTAAATTATTCTTAAGTATACTTAAATTATACTTAATTATCGTATGTGTAGGCAATTCGCGTACCAAATCCCTCCACTGTTTCCCCATAGCGGCTGTTCTTAGCAGGATATCAAGATGGAGGCCGGTCCATTCTTTTATGTTATCCAGGTAGCTTTTCTTTAGACAACCCTTTCTTCGTGCTGCCTTCAAAGAGCCTTTCAGAATGACTTTTGACAGTGAGTTCTGTCATACAATATGACCAATCATCTCAGCTTTTGTCTCTTCACAGCATTCAGAAGTTCCTCCTTTTTACCAGCCAGAGTGTTGAATTGTAAAAGTAAAACTCATTTGTCTTGTTTTCCTTGTATCTGATACCCAGTAGTTCTCTGTAACATTTATTCTCAAAGGCTTGAATTCTTCAAGCCTCAGCGTTAAATGTAAAATAACAAAAAACAGAATAAAAAAGAAACCAAAATCAATACATTTTAAACTGTAAGTCAAAATGTTCTTCTTGAAAGAAGATAAACAAGTAGTCACTCTGAACTCAACGGGAGGCAAGGTCCGATACTTTTTGTCCTTGTACTAAAAAGGCCCTCGAGCAGTTCGCTCTGACAAAAAAAAGTGTCACCAATTTAATTATGTAAGAAACTGTCAGCTTAATACAACAACAAAAACAAATATTGCTTGCGTAACTTGAGAGTCAAATTTCGGTCAACAATAAACTTAGTATGAGTAGAGTAACACCTTTAGTAAAATCACTATAAAGCCTTCAGGACAGAAGGCTCAAAAGTAAAGTAGCAATTATACATAAAACACTTAACCATAATCTTCAAATACAAAAACAAAATTTAATAAAATACTCTGAAAGACAAAGATAAAGGCACATTCCTCGCCCCATATGCTAGGACAAATTTGTACAAATACTCCTTCTTCCCTAGTGCTACGGTACGTGACGTTTTGACGCCGCCGTTTTGGCGACGGGACGTTTTGACGCAAGCCGTTTTGACGACGGAACGTTTTGGCGCGAGATATCATTTGATGATAATTTAATAAGCATGTAGCTTTTATAACAATGTTTTTTTTTCACTCTACCATAATATTATATGTATAGTATGAATTCTAATACCGTTCAGCGAATTGTTTTTTTTTTTTTTAATTATAAAGGTTTTGCTAATTTCATGAATATAGGCCTATAATAAGTCAGATTCCTGAATGGTAATGACATGCTATATGCGAGTTCTGCTAATCGCACTGGATGACATTTTTGGATTTCTTTCCAGAAAGATTTTTTTTTATATTTGACATTAGTGTAATATATGAACTAGCTAAGTGTCACACTTTAATATAACAAAAACCATGTTAACATCTAAAGCTCTATTACGCTGAATGACGACAATAACTCCACACATAGTAAAGATCAAGACACGGAATGTGGTCAGTACAAACTCTAACGAAAAGATGTTGAGAAATGCGGTAGGGATGATTTGGGTGACACATCTCGCATTGACGCAGGTAGAGTTATACAAATGATACAAGACCAGCACCGAGCTATGGTCGTTGGTGTCATGCGTCTGGCGATCATCTCCTTGGGAATGGTCATTACATGTGACACCTATCACGCCCCCTCTGTTCTGCTCACATTTTACTCCTTGTATATACTCTTTCCTCCACCCCTCCCCTCTCTCACGCGATTTTTGTTTTTAATTTTAAAGTAATATTTTAAAAAACTTTTTTGAAAATAAAAGTGTGCCAAATCCCTCCACTGTTTCCCACATACACAAGCCAAAATGTTTATTAAAGAAAATGATGTGAAAAACCAACACACATCTACATTTAGTATGTGAAAAATATGTCTTAACACAAACACTCATACAAAACATAGATATGAATAATTCTTTTAAAATAAATAATACAATAAACGTACATAATGTATTTCGCGCCAAAACGGCTCGCGCCAAAACGACCTTCGCGCCAAAACGGCGGCGCCAAAACGTCCTGCTTCGCTAGTGCTATTAGAGCATGGAATGGGTTGCCTGAGCTAGCCAGGAAAACCAGTGACTTGGCAGAATTTAAATCATTGGTTAACATGCATGACTAAATGCATGACGCGTAGGACGTAATCATCTTCTTTTGGAAGTAATGTCTGTTTATATAAGATAAGATAAGATAAGATACACAATTGAGATTAATTCAACATATACCGCCACACTTGCCGATACCAAAAAAAATTAATTACCAATAATTAATTAACTAATTTGTTTTATTGATTCATGTTTAGTCAGGTACAGTGAATGATTGTGCTAAGTTTGAACTTGATCCGAGAATGGGAAGTGGGATTTAAAAAACATGTTCCAACTTAGTGTGAGTTGATAAAAGCTTTGTAATAAGATTGCCGTGAGATGAAGACTACTCGTTAATAAGAGAAATGCTTTTTTTTAAAAATCAAAACGGCATACATAATAAGTTTTATTATTGATGAATCGCTTTTAAATAAATGTACACAATAGCATACACAATCTTCTCTTACAGCTTACAAGACATGTGCAAGTACTGAGATGGTCATTGATTGGAGTCACGTAGAGACATGCATTCGGTGTGAAGTGTCATGCGCGAAACAAAATCGAAGACATCTGGACGTAAAGTGATATTACAAAATAAGCTACAAAAAAAATATAACATCGTCTATTTACTGACACATGGACTACGGACTAGACTACGTTTTGACAGTTGTGTTTTTTTTTTTCAAGATAGACAACCTTATCAGCGCAGTGCTTCTTTATCTATTCTTACTATCTCCCTTTGAGTACCAGCTTGACCCACACTTAGTAGGACAGTTTTTATTATACAAGTCTTGAATCTTTGTGATTAAAACTACAATTGTTATTAACTATGGAGTATTTCTTCCAATTAGTTCAACAGAATTTTAAAAAGGTAAGTAAAACATGGTGTATATGTACTATTGCATTAGTAGATATTGCTTACATTACAAATATATAATTAATTGGGCGCTTCTCATAGCAAGATGCGTAAGTGGTTTTGAGTTTATTACAAGTTGTCACAGTTAACAGACTTAGATACAAGGAGATCGTAGATTCGACTAGAGAGAGACACAAAGAGACAGACATTGACCGATACAAAGAATCAAAGTGATTCAAAGAGAAAGTAATACAGGCATGATTATTGGATAGCTGGTCGTGTGGTGTGCGAGCTTGACTTTCGTTCGGTCGTCTCGATGTTCATACCCTGCACACTGCCCTCCCCTTCGTCCTGTGAGAGGCTTGGACATAATGTAGATTATCTTCAACTCTGAAGGAACATCCAAAACATGTCAAACAAAACATTTTACATTTTAAAATCATCTTTCTGGTTTGTTTGTCTCTATACAGATTAAAAATCATTTAGTATCAACGCGTATAACATCCACACACTGAGGACGTAGTTTTAAGGAAGAGTCTAGAGACTTAGGGCACCTGCTTCCGTCATTAATATCATAGTCGTGGATTGTATCTGCTTTACGTGGGTTGACAGCTGAAGCGAATGTTATGGCACATAAGGTTTTGGCGGCTCAGATATAGTGAGTGACCATTAATATCACTATCTACAAAAGAACCAAGGATAAACTTAGCACTAGATTATGATTTTTTTTTAAATGCAGATATCTTGAAGTGACTTATCAGCTAAGACAAAAAATGGATTATGAAATCAACAAAAGCAAACTAGAAAATATGATAAGTACTTCTTTTTTTTAAAACAAAGCTTATATCAAGTGTAATTGTAAGTGTGATTGGATCTGTCATGCAATTAAATTTGTAATAGAAATATTTTAGACCAACAAAGAAATAAATCTGTGCGATTAGAAATATTTTTACCAATCGTTTTTGTTTAGCGCAATCTCATGCTTTTAGATTTCTCAATGCACTATGATCCTATCACTTGTCTCAATGCACTATGATCCTATCACTTTCTCAATGCACTATGATCCTATCACTTTCTCAATGCACTATGATCCTATCACTTGTCTCAATGCACTATGATCCTATCACTTTCTCGATGCACTATGATCCTATCACTTTCTCGATGCACTATGATCCTATCACTTTCTCGATGCACTATGATCCTATCACTTGTCTGCGCCATTTGGGGAAACAAAAAGGAGATAGAAAAGATAAGGGGGGGGGGGTATCTGGATAAATGTTTCGGAGATCGCTTTTAATGCTTTTTATATTTTAAAAAGTTGTACGACTTGAATTCGAACTCAAGGGCTCAAGCCTCCTCTGACCTCTAACCCATACACTAAGTAATGAGCCAGCGAAAGACTTATGAAAAAACAAGTTTTAAGGTTATCTATTGTTGGTTAAGCCGCGACCTGATTCTCTACACAAAGTATAAAGGGAACTAATTCAACTTATACCACCACACCTGTCAAGTACAGTTTCTTTCCCGTATTCAACAACAAACAAAATAATTAACTTATTTGTTTGTTTGTTTGTTTTAATGTATTCTTGTTTTGTCAGGTACAACAAATAATTGTGGAGAACATTTTACTTTATCCGAGATAGGGTGTGGGAGACAAAAAGGCTACAAACTTTTTTAAAAACTAAATTACTTCATTTGAAGAACAAGTTAAATAAAAAAAAAATCCTTTTTAAAAACAAAGTTTACACGAAGTGAAATTGCTTCATTTATTTTCAATCAATCATGTAATTAATTATAAGAGATCTAGACTATTGTAGACTAACAATAATAAATGGATATATTTTTTTAATTGTTCGTGTATAGTACGGCCAGAATAATAGTAATAAGGCTAGTACGATAGTACGACCATAATACTTATATAATGCTCAGCTCACTTTTGTGAACCAGTGAGGGAACAATTAAAATTAATTGATTAATTAATTCGTTAGTTTTTTTTTATTGATTCACGTGCTGTCATCGACAATAAATAACTTTGAAAAGTTTCAACTTGATCCACGAATGGGAAGCGGGAGAAATAATGTGTAGAAGATTTCCACCCAGACCGAGTCTGTTGATAGATGCTTAGTAAAATACATCACGTGTCACAGCGTTTAGATAAACATTTGTTTATATAGGTTAGCAATGTAAAGCACGCATTTCACGCATGCGTTCTGCCGGCCATCGGCGTGCCTTTGAGTGCATTATGAGGCTATAGTAAAGCTTGGTCACACAAGAGAAAAATGTAGTTTTTATGTTTTCAAATGGCTAACATAAATGTTGTCTTTCAACGAAAATATTGAAATATCTCTATTTATCCAGTCAAAAAAAAAGCTCACCCAGGTAATAGAAAATTATAATGAGGTGCATTTATTTTTAGAAAATTATGGAATAGCAGTAGCAGCCTTATTAGACTTTGCATGGCGCGTGATACTCTTTCATTGCCAATGGGAAACATCGCGATGCAGGGGACGAGACTGTACAGTCTAAGACCAAATGGAATGAAATCAAAAATGAAAATAATGAAAATTTTAAAATTTCGTCCTCAAAACAGGCGTGGAACCATTCAATTTAATTCATTTATTTTATTTCAAATAAGCCTGTATTTTTATAAATTGCTTTTATAAAGTGTACTCGAAGCGCTATGGCCCAATTTCTTTAGTGCTGCCTTTAATGCTAAGCAAAACTCAACTCTTCTCGAGTAGGGATTTGAGCTCAAGTCCCCTTGTTAGCCAAGCGGTTTTGGCCTCTCTGTAACATATTCTTCGTTTCATTGATTTTTTATTTATTTTACAAAATATACAAAATGTAGGACTGTCTTTAGGAACTGCTCTGCCTATATGAATAATGCTGCTTTATCGAAGGTAGTGTTAGGTTTTCAACATTCATTAGAGAGTCTAGATGCGAACAATTACTTTTTATGTTGAAGTCCATTGTAAAAAACTTAGATCTACTTAGTTAAACAATGCTGTGACAAAAAGGATCTTGTTAAAAGTGTGGAAAAAAACAACACAGCAACAACAAATAGCGACCAAAGCTGTTGCAAGATTAAGATTGCGTCGTCTAGTACTTCGTTTGGTATATATATATATATACATATATATATATATATATATATATATATATATATATATATATATATATATATATATATATATATATATATATATTGTTACGTATCTAGGCGTTTTTTTTTTTTTTCTTTCTTTGACCTGTTGCGGTCAAGAGACGGGTAGGTTGTCTGCCCCTTGTGTAATAAGTTTTTTTTTTATTCGTCAAGCCACACAGACAGTGACCGGTCCTTGACCTGTGTGTGTACCTCTGGTTGAAAGGAGGGTGTTTTCTTTTCTTCTGTCTCTTTGAAGAGCGTTCTAGATCTGGGTGTTGATGACTTTCTATTCTAGAATTTACGAGATATCGATGCGCGGTAGATTATATAAGACCGCTCGCGTAACGTTGACAGACAGACATACGGAGACAGCCGTGGGACAGCATAGCGGAGACATTGCGCGACCCGTGCGTGGTATACCACTTGATCGTGTAAGTTAAGATTTTGTTTTCTTTTTTACAAGGCCTTGCTTGCTTGTATTTGTAATTACATTTTCAAACTCTTGTATTGTAATATTTTTTACATGCCATTTTTGTAAAAGGGTTTTGGTCAACACATCAATTCTGTATTGAGTAAATGTTTATTTTTCTTTCTTGTAACTTTATATTTTATTAAACAGTAAGTTGATATTTTACCTTCCGATTTCTTGTGTCATTTTTTTTTTGTTATTCATTGTAAGTCTTTGATTAAATTCAGACTTAAGATAAGTGACACAACTCCTTTTCTATTGTCACGTTCCCCTAGGCAAGCCATTTTAAAAATTAGAATTCAATTCGTAATACGTGACAAAAGAAGTTTGAGGGCTTTCGTCCCGGATATTTTTCTGAACCTATTTTCGTCTTACTTGAGTAATTTTGTAAAGGCGAAGTTGACTTTAACAAAATTTTTTTTGTTCAAAGAGTCGGAAGTAAAGTATCAATAGTATTGACCAAACTCTCTTAAGGTTTTTTTTGTTGTACTGATTTTGTACTGTATATTTACATTGTATACATTTTTTTTTGCTTGTAATAGTTGCTAGTTAGTCATGGATATTCAGGTTTTTCTTGCAAATCCCTCTGTGGAAGAGCTTGATGCTTTTACTAGGAAGGAACTGGTCCTTATTTCTAAACATTTAGGGTTAAAAATAAAATCAAATGCCCTTAAACAAGAAATCAGAGATAACATTGTAATCCATTATGTAGACGAGGAAGTGTTTTCTGAAGACCTTTTAGAAACCCTTAGACCCGATGAGGGTAAATCAGATTTAGAACTTCAGATAAAATTAAAACAAATGGAAATAGAAGCCCAGAAGGAAATTAAACAAAAAGAATTAGAGCTTGCAGCGGCTAGAGAGCAGAGAGAAATTAAACAAAAAGAATTAGAGCTTGCAGCGGCTAGAGAGCAGAGAGAGCAGAAAGAAATAGAAATGAAATTACAAATAGAGTTAAAAAAATTAGAGTTAGCTGCTAATGTAAGACCAGATTCTTCCCCTGCCAGTCATACTGCTGAAGCAACAAAATTTTTGAAAATAATTCCACGCTTTAATGAAGCCACAATTGACAATTATTTTCCACAATTTGAACTTGCTGTGAAAAATTTTAATGTACCTGAAACTTTGTGGCCCACTTTGCTGCAAACAGTTTTGACTGGTAGAGCTGCAGAGGTATTTTGTTCTTTGACCATTGAACAACAAAAAGATTATAATGTTGTTAAGGCCTTAATTCTTAAGGCATATGAACTTGTTCCGGAAGCTTACCGAAAGCAGTTCAGGGATTGTCGCAAATCGGATGGCCAAACCCATGTAGAATTCCTGCGGGAAAAGGAGCGACGCTTTGAGAAATGGCTCACTTCCAGGGAAATCGGCACCGACTTTGCAAAATTCAAGAACCTAATGCTGATGGAAGAGTTCAAGAGTTGTGTGCGGCTGGACGTCCGTACGCATATAGCTGATCGTGGCGAGGAAGATGTGCACAAGGCTGCAGTGTTGGCAGACGATTATATAATATCACATCAATTTGCCAAGTATACGACGGATGTCAAGCCAAAACAAGTCAAACAGCCTGAGTCCATTGCTAGCAACTCCAACAAGAACAGCAGTACAAACGACAGAAAACCTACTACAAGTAAAGCTACTTGTTCCTACTGCAAACGAGAAGGCCATAAAATTGACGATTGCTGGAAATTGAGGAAGAGAAACGAAAAAGCTCCTTCAAAAGTCAGCGCTTGCACAGTACAGTGGTCGTCGAGGTTTACTCCCTCATCATCAAGTCATATCAAGAATACCTCGACACCACCTGTTTCAAATGTATTGACTGTACAAGACTCTCCGAAAATGTCTCCACGGTGTTCAAATGACTCAACAGCGAGTTCTTCAAATTCATCTTTACGATGTTCCAATGACTCAAACAAGAGTTTTTCAAATACATCAAGCCGATGTTCCAATGACTCAAATAAGAGTTTTTCAAATACATCAAGCCGATGTTCCCATGACTCTATCCAGAGTTCCCATAATACATCACCCCGATGTTCCAATGACTCTATCCAGAGTTCCCATAATACATCATCCCGATGTTCCCATGACTCTATCAAGAGTTCCCATAAGACATCACCCCGATGTTTCAATGACTCTATCCAGAGTTCCCATAATACATCATCCCGATGTTCCCATGACTCTATCAAGAGTTCCCATAAGACATCACCCCGATGTTCCAATGACTCCATCAAGAGTTCTCCAAATACATCCACAAGATGTTCTACTGACTCAAGAAAGAGTTTCTCCACTGCGTCTCCCAGAGATGTCAATGACTCCAGCGAGAGTTCGACCCAAGTCCAGTCTGCATCAACCAAAATTGATGTTTTATTAGAGGATTTTAAGCCTTTCATTTCGGAAGGATTCGTATCACTACCCGGTGATTCTACAAGTCTACGACCTATCACCATTTTGAGAGACACAGGTGCCTCACAATCGTTACTTTTAGAGGGTATCTTGCCCTTGTCTAAATCATCATCGACTGGGAAGAGCATCCTGTTACGAGGCGTAGAGCTTGGATGTATAGATGTGCCTCTACATCTAATTGACATAAAGTCAAATCTCATTACTGGACCGGTTGTTGTAGGTGTCCGACCAACATTACCATTGGAAGGCATCTCGTTGCTGTTAGGCAATGACTTAGCAGGTGGAAAGGTGATAGCCGAACCCATCGTCACTCAAACACCCGACTTATCTGCCACACCCGAGGAAGACCTAGAGTTATATCCAGCGTGTGCAGTAACAAGGGCAATGAGGTTGAAAGCATCTCAAAAAGAGAACGTCATCAAAGCCAACAGTAACCAAGATGATGTGGACTTGAGCACCACATTCTTTGCTTCTCTTGAAGAAGAACCAACGCCAAATTCTGAAAAGCCGGCATCAACTCGAAAACAGTTGATTGAGGACCAAAAGAAGGATCCAGAGCTCGCCAAACTCCGAGAAACCGCAATGACATCACAAGAGGCAGAGCTAGCATCAACGTGCTACTACATCCAAGATGATATGCTCTTCAGGAAATGGAAACCTCCAGACGCATCCAACGAAGAAGAATGGAGAATATGCCATCAAATCGTGTTACCAGAAAGATACCAAGCGTACATCATGAATCTGGCTCATGACACACCAATGTCAGGTCATCTCGGCATCCACAAGACATACCACAAGATTATGTCACACTTCTTCTGGCCACGTTTGAAGAAAGATGTCATCCAGTACTGCCGATCATGTCATGCCTGTCAGATGGTTGGCAAGCCAAATCAAAAGATCCCTGTTGCTCCTCTGAAGCCGATTCCAGCCTTTGAAGAACCTTTCAGCAGAGTACTTATTGACTGTGTTGGTCCTCTCCCAAGGACAAAAGCTGGCAACCAATACCTGTTGACCCTTATGTGTGCTTCAACTCGTTTTTCTGAAGCTATTCCTCTAAGGAACATAAAAGCATCAAACATTGTGAAGGCCTTAATCAAGTTCTTTACTCTATTTGGTCTACCAAAGTCCATCCAATCGGACCAAGGAACGAATTTCACGGCCAATCTTTTCAAGCAAGTCATGACTCAGTTGGGCATCAAACACTGCATGTCGAGTGCGTATCATGCCGAGTCGCAAGGCGCTCTTGAGCGATTCCATCAGACTCTCAAGAACATGATCCGAACCTATTGCTTTGAGCACGAAAAAGACTGGGACGAAGGAATCCACATGCTGCTGTTTGCAACCCGTGAATCCGTCCAGGAATCGTTGGGATTCAGCCCTTTTGACTTAGTCTTTGGCCATTCGGTGCGCGGTCCCTTGAAATGTATAAAAGAGACTTTGTTGTCACCAACAGCCACTGAAGGACTTTTAGACTATGTAAGTAAGTTTAAAACTAGACTTTATGATGCTTGTGTTCTGGCCAAAAATAACTTACAAAACACCCAATCCAGCATGAAACGCTGGTATGATAGAAAGGCCCGTGTTAGAGAATTTTCTCCCGGGGATAAGGTGCTTGTATTTTTGCCCATACCAGGTCAACCCTTGCAAGCCAGATATTTTGGTCCCTATGAAATTGAGACCAAAATTAGTGACCTCAATTACACAATCAAAACTCCTGACCGTAGGAAAAAGACTCAGCTATGTCACATAAACATGCTGAAGCCTTATGTATCTAGGCCAGATCACTCAGAGAAGAGTAATTGTGTTTTAAATACAGTCAAAAGTTGTTCAAATAGCCATGTTTCTCCTATTGATGATGATATTGTAAAGGAGAAATTTGGACAATACAAAATACCTAATTCTTTTGTATTACAGAATTTGGATGTAAAACTGTCTCATCCGTCTTCGACAGAAAGGCCAGTTATCATGAAGCTCATTAATGAATTTAATGACATTTTTTCTGATGTACCAAAACAGACTAATGTTATAATGCATGATGTAGATGTTGGCGAGGCTACTCCAGTCAAGCAGCATCCTTACAGGGTTAACCCTGAAAAACTTGCCATACTTAGGTCAGAAATCAAGTATATGCTTGAAAATGACCTCATTGAACCAAGTTCCAGTAGCTGGAGCTCCCCATGTGTCTTGATACCTAAACAGGACAAGACTTATCGTTTTTGTACAGACTACCGTAAGGTAAATGCTGTAACAAAGACCGATTCGTTTCCTATCCCTAGGATAGACGATCTCATAGATCGTATTGGTGACGCTAAGTACATCACCAAAATAGACCTACTTTCAGGTTATTGGCAGGTTCCCCTGACTGATAGGGCAAAGGAAATCTCCGCCTTTGTCACCCCTGATGGTCTGTACCAATACAAAGTGATGCCCTTTGGCATGAAGAATGCTCCTGCCACTTTCCAGAGAATGATAAATGCCCTGCTTGCTGACATGGAGAATTGCCACGCATACATAGACGATGTAGTGATTTTTAGCCAAGATTTTTCTAGCCATTGTAAACAACTGCATTGTCTTTTTACTAAACTTTTACATGCAAAAATTACTGTAAACCTGAGTAAGAGTGATTTTTGCCAGGCTTCCATCCAATACTTAGGCCATATTGTAGGACAAGGCCAGGTGAAACCTGTAATGGCCAAAGTAGAAGCTATCCAAGCTTTCCCTATCCCTGCTGATCGGAAACAACTCCGAAGATTTTTGGGAATGTCTGGATATTATAGAAAATTTTGCGAAAATTTTTCTGTCATTGCCAGTCCTTTAACAAACCTCCTGAGAAAGAACGTCCGATTTACTTGGACGGATGAATGTCAGAAAGCCTTTAACCAAATTAAGCAGATATTATCTAGCTCCCCCATTTTGATGGCTCCTGACTTCGGAAAACCTTTTAGGTTAGCTATTGACGCCAGTGACACAGGTGTTGGGTCAGTCCTTTACCAAGAAGATAATTTCCAAGTAGAGCATCCTATTTGTTTCTTTTCCAAGAAATTTAATAGACATCAAAGAAATTATTCTACTGTGGAAAAAGAATGTCTTGGGTTGATTCTTTCTATACAACACTTTGATTTTTATATCAGTGGGTCCAGATGGCCACTGGTTGTATTTACTGACCACAATCCCCTTACATTTATCCACAACATGTCTGGCAAGAACCAACGACTTCTCAGGTGGAGTTTATTTTTACAAGAGTACAACCTAGATCTTAAACACATAAAAGGCAGCGAAAATGTTATCGCCGATGCCTTATCTAGATTGTAAAAAGTATTTTGATGTATATTTTTATATATATATATCATGATAAATACATTCTGTAATGTAAATATTTTTTTGTAATTATTCTAAAAAGATTTCCATTTCGTTGAAATGTAAACTTTTTATTTTTAGGAGGGAGGTGTTACGTATCTAGGCGTTTTTTTTTTTTTCTTTCTTTGACCTGTTGCGGTCAAGAGACGGGTAGGTTGTCTGCCCCTTGTGTAATAAGTTTTTTTTTTATTCGTCAAGCCACACAGACAGTGACCGGTCCTTGACCTGTGTGTGTACCTCTGGTTGAAAGGAGGGTGTTTTCTTTTCTTCTGTCTCTTTGAAGAGCGTTCTAGATCTGGGTGTTGATGACTTTCTATTCTAGAATTTACGAGATATCGATGCGCGGTAGATTATATAAGACCGCTCGCGTAACGTTGACAGACAGACATACGGAGACAGCCGTGGGACAGCATAGCGGAGACATTGCGCGACCCGTGCGTGGTATACCACTTGATCGTGTAAGTTAAGATTTTGTTTTCTTTTTTACAAGGCCTTGCTTGCTTGTATTTGTAATTACATTTTCAAACTCTTGTATTGTAATATTTTTTACATGCCATTTTTGTAAAAGGGTTTTGGTCAACACATCAATTCTGTATTGAGTAAATGTTTATGTTTCTTTCTTGTAACTTTATATTTTATTAAACAGTAAGTTGATATTTTACCTTCCGATTTCTTGTGTCATTTTTTTTTTGTTATTCATTGTAAGTCTTTGATTAAATTCAGACTTAAGATAAGTGACACAACTCCTTTTCTATTGTCACGTTCCCCTAGGCAAGCCATTTTAAAAATTAGAATTCAATTCGTAATACGTGACAATATATATATATATATATATATATATACCTATCTATCTATCTATCTATCTATCTATCTATCTATCTTTTAGCAACGACCTATTCTCTACACAAAGACATATACCGCCACACCTGTCAAGTACAATTCTTTTCCTTTTTCGATACCAACAAAATTAATTACCAATAGTTTATTAACTAATTGGTTTATTTAGTTAATTGATCCTTGTTTTTTCAGGAACAAGAAATAATTGTGCAAAACTTCAACATGATCCGACATTGGGTGTAAAGGGAATAACGTGTACAAACATTGTAGCAGACAAAGTGAAATTATAAAAGCTTTGTACAAATATAAAATTATATCTTATTTAAATAGGATTTACACCCACAATGCTCCTAGGCCTCTAGAGCCCACTGGTATACCCACAATACACATCTAGAGCCCCACTGGTCACGGGTGTCATAAGGTATAGTCTAGCTTAATTATATCAACAAATTGCGTGTGAGAGAGAGAGAGAGAGATCTAGGGTACATTGTAGAGCAAAAAGAGACGTTACTGTTTTACTTTAATTGAGTATTTGCCTGGTTATCTTTCTTTGATATTATCAGTAAGAATTTTGTTTCTAAGGTGAGTAAAATAAAAACTTGTTTATATTTAATGTCGAGTTTTTTCTAGCTTTTAAACAATCGAAAATCTTTTATCTAATGTGAAAATCATTACTATTTAATGTCTAGTAGTGTTGGATTGTAAAACATTAGCTCAACAATTCCCAGTTGTTGTTGTTTTTTACTCAATTTTAAGTTTTAGTTAATGTTGTGCTTCTCTCCAATAAGCTCAACACTCTAGAACATTCATCCTTAATAGTCTAAACTACACATCTGATCAAATGTGCACATACAGAAGCCTTTCACTACTTGTATATATATATATATACAATTATATATAAAATTTATACAATAAAATTTTCGAAGTTCATTGCGCCCACTGATTGTGATTCCAATGATAATGACCCAGTTTGAAATGATCTCACTGACAATGATCCGAATGTAAATAATCACATTGATGATGATCCCATTGATACAGATCCCACTAATATATGTCCCAAAGATAGTTATCCTACTGATGCTTATCCTACTGATACCTATTCTATTGATGCCTATCTTAATGCTGCCTATCCTACTGATGCCTATCTTAATGCTGCCTATCCTACTGATGCCTATCCTACTGATGCCTATCCTACTGATGCCTATCTTACTGATGCCTATCTTAATGCTGCCTATCCTACTGATGCCTATCCTACTGATGCCTATCCTACTGATGCCTATCTTACTGATGCCTATCTTAATGCTGCCTATCCCACTGATGTCTATCCTACTGATGCGTATCCCACTGATGTCTATCCCACTGATGCGTATCCCACTGATGTCTATCCCACTGATGTCTATCCCACTGATGTCTATCCTACTGATGTCTATCCCACTGATGTCTATCCTACTGATGTCTATCCCACTGATGCGTATCCCACTGATGTCTATCCCACTGATGCGTATCCCACTGATGTCTATCCCACTGATGTCTATCCCACTGATGTCTATCCTACTGATGTCTATCCTACTGATGTCTATCCTACTGATGCGTATCCCACTGATGTCTATCCCACTAATGCGTATCCCACTGATGTCTATCCCACTGATGTCTATCCCACTGATGTCTATCCTACTGATGTCTATCCCACTGATGTCTATCCCACTGATGCGTATCCCACTGATGTCTATCCCACTGATGTCTATCCCACTGATGTCTATCCTACTGATGTCTATCCCACTGATGTCTATCCTACTGATGTCTATCCTACTGATGTCTATCCCACTGATGTCTATCCTACTGATGTCTATCCCACTGATGTCTATCCTACTGATGTCTATCCCACTGATGTCTATCCTACTGATGTCTATCCTACTGATGTCTATCCCACTGATGTCTATCCTACTGATGCGTATCCCACTGATGTCTATCCTACTGATGTCTATCCCACTGATGTCTATCCCACTGATGCGTATCCCACTGATGTCTATCCCACTGATGTCTATCCCACTGATGTCTATCCCACTGATGTCTATCCTACTGATGCGTATCCCACTGATGCCTATCCCACTGATGTCTATCCCACTGATGTCTATCCCACTGATGCGTATCCCACTGATGTCTATCCCACTGATGTCTATCCCACTGATGTCTATCCTACTGATGCGTATCCCACTGATGCCTATCCCACTGATGTCTATCCCACTGATGCGTATCCCACTGATGTCTATCCCACTGATGTCTATCCCACTGATGTCTATCCCACTGATGTCTATCCTACTGATGCGTATCCCACTGATGCCTATCCCACTGATGTCTATCCCACTGATGCGTATCCCACTGATGTCTATCCCACTGATGTCTATCCCACTGATGTCTATCCCACTGATGTCTATCCTACTGATGCGTATCCCACTGATGCCTATCCCACTGATGTCTATCCCACTGATGTCTATCCTACTGATGTCTATCCTACTGATGCCTATCAATGATTATTCTGATTCTCAATAAAAAGCTTATAAACATCTCTGGTTTTTCATAGTTCGAGGCGCGGTGGCTAAGGGATAAAGCACTTGGCTTCCGAACTGGGGAACCTGGATTCGAATCTTGATGAAGACTGGAATTTTGAATTTCGGGATCTTTAGGGCACATTTGAGTCCAGCAAGCTCTAATAGGTACCTGACATTGTTGTGGAAAAGTAAAGGAGGATGGTCGTTGTGCTAACTACATGACACCCTCGTTAACCATGGGCCAGTGATGACCTTACATCCTCTGCCCTATATATCGCAAGGTCTAAAATGGGGCCATTTACCTTACTCTCATCAATACCATCTACATGTTAGTCCCCAAGCACGGATATGCCAGAATCTTATGTTCAGACAAATGTAGATGTGTTCAATCTCCGTGACTGAAATTGTAGAGATCCATATTACGAAATGCCATTTCCAATAGTACTTACTATACGTTCAAAATAAGTTGGGTGCCTTGTTCAAACGATGCATCACATTACTGAAAAATTGAACTCCATCGTCAAACAGTGTCCGGTGGTGCTGAAGTCCAATAATGGAAAAGAACTTTAAATTGAACAAAATCAACTAACAAACAGCTTTTAGAAGCGAAGTATATATATATATATAATCTTGAAGACTTTGCAAATATTGGGATTAATTTCAGCACTATGTTCTTTTTGTTATTTTCAGAAATCTATCTCGAAGTCTGGAAGGCACAGAAAGCCTACATCAACTAAATGCCACAAAAACATTAGGAAGCAATTAATTCAGATCCTTGCTTCACATTATCTGCTCTTGGAAATTGCTCAACTTTGCTGAATAAATATTTCCTAATACATATTCAATACGTTAAAAAATATTGAGATTATTTCTCCTGCGATAGTTTTAAATAAAAAAAAAGAGAGAGAGAGAAATCATCGCCAAAGGGTGTAATGTGTAGTGGGGACATTTTATACGACAAGGAACAAGAACAATAAACTCAACGGATATGAATGTAAACTGCGAATCCTCGCTGTCAGACAAAGAGGAACCGGAAGCCAAATCGATTTCATGGTCGCATCAGACGGCAAGCTCTTCATCGTTGGCACAGAGCAGCACATGCTCCTTGAAGTTCACACAGAAGCTGTTGCTCCCGAACGACGATTCCTGGTCCTCAATCAGAGAACCTCTAAGAGCATCTGGCTATCTAAACAAGCTGCCCTTAGCGAGCAGGTCGGTCAGGTCGTCACCATCTACAAATGGAAGACAACTGAAGAGGAGTAAAGGAGATATGACGTCTGATCAAGATAGAAAACCGGAAGTTGCAGTGATCAGCCAATCAAATGACAGCATTAACCTAACTCGCTCCTCCTCCAAGGAGCGAATCAAACAGCACCAGAGATACTCACCAAGGGCTTATATTAATGAAGGTTTCGACAGCAAAGAACTTATTCTGGACCCACAAGCCGTACGTAAGTAGTTGTACAAAGCTTAAATCAACTTACTCTGTTAGTCTAGTACAAATCTGGTACACGTTATTTTTCCCACTTCTCATTCTCGGATCAAGTTGAAAATTTGCACAATTATTTTTGTCGATGAGAACACATAAAACAATGAACCTTTTGTTTAATTAATTAAATTAATTACTTGAATAATTAATTTCCAGGACGGCTGCTGCTGCACGGCATGGGATGATGTCGAGCTGTCCTCACGACAGTCCGAAGCGTAGACCACAAATCCAATATGAGACACCGAGAGGTTTGGAAAAAATGCCTTTGAATGCACCACAAAGTTCGTGTTCACACTGGTTACCTTATGCTTTTGTAGAAGAAATAATTTCTATAAAACATGCCCCAAGATCGAAGTGCAATTTGTAAATGAGTTTGTATATAAAGTAAATACTTAGTAAAAGAAAAATAATTAACTGTCTGGAACACAAAAATCTTAATTATAAAGAAAAAACAATGTCATCTCTGAAAACCGGAGTCTTGAATGAATGAATGTACACCATCATATGACAGACTATTACACCAGGGGTGAGCAACCTTTTTCTTTCGAGTGCCGCATTAAAAATATTTTGGGAATGGGGGGCCGCATATATATACTTGATGGCACTAACTCCAGGAAGAACCTATTCTAGGGTACAATAAACGTCTTCCGAATGGTCAGAATGTAATTATGTACACACACACGCAAACACACACATATATAATATATATGTATATATATATTTGGCGAAAAAAAATCCTGGCTACGCCCATGATATATATATATATAAACTTGAACTGAGAAAAATGCATAAACTTACTATGTATGGTCGCTTTTAATTCACATTTGTACTTTATTATAAATCGACATATATATATATAATATATCTACACTCCCAATTGAGAAAGTACAACACGAGTCACACCACAACATTTCATCACAAAGTTCTACTTAATGTGAAGTATTCAAATGTTTACACTCGTGCATAATGTCGCGGAACTGTGGCACTAACTTACTAGTTTCTATCCTGGTGACTTCTTTTAAGTTACAGTCAGCATCGACTTGTTCTTACATTTGTTTATTTTCAAATAAAAGTCCTTGCTCACAGAATTTGTTATTGTGAAAAAGCAGCACACATACAAATCGCGCTGAAGAACTGACTTGAATTTCTCTTTCAGGTCATAATGTGCTTGAAGGTACATTCTCTTATTTTCTGCACTAAATGATGAATTGAGTGTATTGAAAATTTGTTCAAAATTCTCAACGTTTTAAAATTCGCTTTAAAATTCCACAAAAAATCCAACTAAGTCTTATTCTTTACCACCATTTCTCTAACAATAGTTTCAGCAAAGGAAGAAAACGACAAAACCTGTTTTCACTTGCTTGCCTGGAGAAACACGAAAGCTTTGTTTGAAAAGATTTAACATTCATTTCATATGCTAACAACCCTTTGCGATACTTCCGATGAAAAACAAGAATTCCGTTTTCCAATCTCATAAGAAATATTAGTAACAAAGTCACAGTCAATGCCCTTCAAGGAACATAATTATTTCATTCTTAAGATCCCATATCTTGCATGTTGATCTCATTTGCATTACAGCGAGAGAGCACCATTCAATCGCTGCGTTAACTGCAAGGCTTATCTTCGCTAGGTTGGTGAATTTTCAATATAAAACAATAATAATTATTACCGGGTACTACTAAATGATTAACCAATTGGTTGAATTGTTTTATTAATTTATGTGTCATCAACAATAAACAAAAGTGCAAAGTTTCAAAATTAAATGTGAAGTGGGAGACAAAAAAAACGTGTAAATGAATTTAACCAGACAGACGGAGAGAGAGGATCTAAGCTCGGTAAAAGAATACCAATAAGAGTCATTACAAGCTGGAATAAATACGAATGTCCACCTTACTCTTGGTGGCTTCTAACCTTATCCGCAAGGTTGTTAACGCCGGAAGTGGTAATGGTCTTAAGCCCACCATTACCTCTTCCAATAGCACGTGTCTAAAACAGCCTCTGACAACCAGTCCAACTCCTGGCCTTCACGTGTGGTTAAGATACTGAGCCCGGCGGAATTGTTACCACTAACAAGAGAAGGGGCAAAGGCGAGCAACTGGCGCCTAAGTCAGTACGCTTCAGGCAGGAGGGGCTCGTTAGCCTTGGTTGGCTACCCACCTAGCAGAAGGAAAACTCTGAATCCAAACCTCCGCTGCCCTGCGGCTATACCCAAACACGGGAAAGTCTTCGGGAGACAACCCTGAGGAAAAATCAAGAGCTTGTGACCCTTAGACAGATTGCTGCTCACTGTGCTACAGCCTGGCAGATCCTGCGGCGCTACTGATCCCAAACTGTATCGGATACTCCGTTCCTTTGGTCACATCAGCTGCGCGGAGAGGGGGGAACTGCTGTGTGGGCGACATCGTTCCGACCTTAGACAATGCTCAGGCTTTCATCTCACTCGTTCGAGATGAACCATAGTCGTTCAACGACTGAAGGTGGTCAATATTGGCCAATAATAACCTTATCTGATACTGAGATGTTTCACATGTTAGGATATTATAAAGATCTAAGAATTTGTATATTCTCTAATCCTCATAACAAGGAGAATTCCGCTGCACCTCTAGATTTACCCTCTTTCAAAACTTCACATACTATCACACAAGTTCTTTTTAAGAGTTATTTTTAAAGGAGATAACTTTTGCAATACTATTATTTACATTAAATCCACAGTTATCTTTCATGCCATTGCCTCGTCGACAGAAGTGCTTTGGGTGGATGTTTTAAAAAAAAATATAGAAACGTTTATGATTTTCAGTTGGAAAAAGAATTTTTTTTTCTGTAAAAAATAATTTGGTCATATTAGACAATTAGTAGTATTTCAATTTATTGCACTAACTTACTAGCTTGGTAAGTTTTGCACATGTTATGTTCAACATTTAAAAAAAACACGACACCAACCATTTATTTGTCTGATAAAAATAAACCTGGTTACAAAAGGAAACTATATCGGTCTTTATATTTCCGGGAAAGGGAATTTATTCCAACGCCAACACACAAACATACGCACACTACGCCACAAATACCTATAAAAAAATTCGCTACAAGGACCTTGAAACGTAACCCATGCGATAGAGACGTGATTTGTGTGGTGCCTGGTTGAGGGGTTGTGTGAATGTAGGTAAAATAACATAGGCGTACTTCAACAGGTGTTATCCTCTTTCAACTACATCCATAGTGTTTGGTAGTAAAAACATATTGGCCCAGTGACAATGACAAAATAGCATGTGATGTCTGACAATCTGCATATGTCGTCTTTAACTAGTTGTTTGATTTCCCTTAGCCTAATTCATATAGATCTGATTATGGATTGAGTTTGCGAAAGACTCCTGAACTTCTTCTTATCTTATCTTATATAATACAGACGTTACTTCAAAAAAGAAGATGATTACGTCCTAAGCGTCATGCATTTAGTCATGCATATTAACCAATGACTTAAATTCTGCCAAGTCACTGTTTTTTCTGGCTAGCTCAGGCAACCCATTCCATGCTCTAATAGCACTAGGGAAGAAGGAGTATTTGTACAAATTTGTCCTAACATATGGGACGAGGAATGTGCCTTTATTTTTGTGTCTTTCAGAGTATTTTATTAAATTTAGTTTTTGTATTTGAAGATTATGGTTCAGTGTTTTATGTATAATTGCTACTTTACTTTTGAGTCTTCTGTCCTGAAGGCTTTCTAAATTTAGTGATTTTACTAATGGTGTTACTCTAGTCAAATGTGAATATTCATTTGTTATGAATCTCACTGCTCTATTTTGTGTTTGTTCCAGTTTCTTAATGTTTTCTTGAGTTGAGGGGTCCCAAACGGTGGATGCATATTCTATTATTGGCCTAACCAAGGTTAAATAACATTTTAGTTTTATGTTCTTATTTGATTTATAGAAATTTCTTTTAATAAACCCTAATGCTTTGTTGGATTTTTTAATAGTTTCATCAATATGTAGATACCATGACAGTTTTTCATTTATTATAACACCTAGGTATTTTGCGTTTTTAGTCTGTGTTACTGGTTTGCCATGAATAAGATAAGTGGAATTAATTTGTTTTAGTTTTTTTGTTACTCTTAACAACTGACATTTTTCTGGGTGGAAAGACATGCTCCAATTTGATTCCCATTTCTGTAATTCATCTAATTCTCTTAGTAAAATATCTGTGTCTTGTGTTGTTTTTATTGTTCTATATATTATGCAATCATCTGCAAATAATCTGACTTTTGTTCCTGAACTAATGCAATTTGGTAAATCATTTACTTTGTATAATCTATACCTTCAAAAATATTTAGATCAATATACATCACTACCAATACATCTAAATCTTTCTAGCTATATGTATAAACCACAGCCTTGAGTGGGTCTAGGTCAATCTAGGAGGAGTGGGAGGAAGGGTGGGCTTTTGAGTCAGGATCTCGCGTTGAGAACACCAGATAAAGTCTGGGGTGTTACTGTTGTATGGGGCGCCAACTTGTTGTGTGTCTAATTTCATTTCTTAAAGTAACAAATATAAGTTGTAACACATACGCTCTGGATTTTACAGTTCTTAGTCTACTTAAATTGGTCCATGTTTTATGCAGTACAAAGTCGATTTTTTTTGTCTGGGGTAAGCTGACTCAAAGACAAAGAGTCCGCTGTAGAGACTCTTGCCTGGATAGCAGGCCTACTTAACAAACAAATATATAGGTGGATAACACTTTTTAAAAGGTGTGTGGGTATTGGGCTGGAGGTTTGGGAGGACTGAGACACACAAAAAATGTCGGCCTATAAGAAGTTTGGATGAAAAGAAACATAATGATCACGCCTAAATACACGTATAAATGTTGGACACTTGGCACACACACACAATTACACACAAACGCTAAAACAATTAGAATTAAAGGCTATTGTCATTGACGTTGACTGAGCCCAAACTAAGGACGATAGTGGAGGACGAAAATCGGACTCGAACTTAAGACCCCCGTAAAGGCAGTCTGAAGAGCGTACCAATAGCGCTTCCAATTTAAAAAAAAAATCCACATGTGACTATCTGTACTAAATAAAACGCAATTTACCACGTTATTTGTTAAAAGAAATTTCTATTAATCAAATAAGAACATAAAACTAAATGTTATTTAACCTTGGTTAGGCCAATAATAGAATATGCATCCTCCGTTTGGGACCCCTCAACTCAAGATAACATTAAGAAACTGGAACAGACACAAAATAGAGCAGTGAGATTCATAACAAACAAATATTCACACTAAACTAGAATACCACCTTTAGAAAAATCTCTAAATTTAGAAAGCCTTCAGGACAGAAGGCTCAAAAGTAAAGTAGCAATTATACATAAAACACTGAACCATAATCTTCAAATACAAAAACTAAATTTAATAAAATACTCTGAAAGACACAAAGATAAAAGTGCATTCCTCATCCCATATGCTAGGACAAATTTGTACAAATACTCCTTCTTCCCTAGTGCTATTAGAGCATGAAATGGGTTGCCTAAGCTAGCCAGGAACACCAGTGACTTGGCAGAATTTAAGTCATTGGTTAATATGCATGACTAAATGCATGACGCTTAGGACGTAATCATCTTCTTTTTTGAAGTAACGTCTGTTTTATATAAGATAAGAAGATAAGATTTGTTACAATCGCTATGGCTGGTTTATACGTCTGCTATGTTCAAAAAGTTAAATCTGATGAGCCATTGCCCAAAGTATGAGAGGCCAACTTGTTTAGATGAATTCCTATTTACAAATTCAAATAATTTTAATCCTCAAGTAGAAATCATGAAACGATTGAATGTACACTATATATCAAGCAATCGTACACATTATAATCCAAATTTAACAAAAAAATTCACAAAAGTAGACTTAACATGAAGCTTGTAACATATTGACTGAACAGACTGATTTGTTGACCACGAAACTTGTATCTTCTTTATAAAGGTTTTGAAAGAGAAAGTTTCGATAGTGCAAAAATAATAACTTTTCATTTATAATTAACATCCTTTACATGTTTACTAGCAACTAAGACTACTTGGGCGCTACTACCAAAGATGCTTGCACTCCATCATGGATATACGATGGCAAAACCGCACTACAAACAGCGATGTCCTTGCGAACGCCTGTATGGGCAGTATAGAGGGACAGTTACGCTGGGCAGGGCACGAACGTATGCAAAAAGCAGTCTTTTTTGTGGTGAGCTAAAAGGTGGTCGACGTAACAGAGGTGCCACACGGAAACGCTTAAAAGACCAGCTTAGGCGTCAACTTGCCTAAGCTGATATAGAAGAGAGCACCCGGTTGCATGCGGCCTCAGAACGAGACAGCTTGAGTTCACTCACAAAGGCCGCGGGATACACATTTGAGACTAGGCCTATCCGCTACCGAGGACAGACGCAGACGGCGAAAAAACACATCTTAGTCGACCACTGGTGGACAATGGTTACCTTGCCCTGGATGTGGCAAAATATGTAGGTCACAGCTGGGGCTGCGTATCCACGGGAAAATATTGCATTCCTCCTTAATCTTTGGACTCGAAGACAAGCCTTATTATTATTCTGTTTAAAACTTGAATCTTCGAGAAGCCAATGTGTACACATCTCTTGGGACCTTGACGTGTACAACATGTGACAAACTTGTTTAAGATGGTTTGATAGCTCAATCTACTGTATCCATCGTATCCACCTAATGTCCTTTAGTTTTCAGTAAGATATATTGAGCTCTTAATTAACGGGGGGGAAAGTCCCTGATGAGCCTTTATTGTGGTATTCATTTTAGGCAATTAATAGTTGAACTAATTAAAGGAACTTTCTCAAATGACGCAATTATGTTCGCCTGTTATACAATATACAAAAATCAGGTCCTAGATAAGCATATGAATATATTAAGCCTTGTTACTATTTTGGTAAAATTTAAAAAAAAATAGTACGACTAATTAAACTGATTCACTAATTAACACATGATATGCTTATTACCATCTTAACTAACGCTTTCAGCTAAACTAGTTGACCTGACCTGAGGTCATAGTTATGTGACCTGAACGTCGTCTCTAACAAAACAATAAGCTACATAAGTACGCTCTAGCCGACGTCTAGTTCTGTTACAAAAGGCTCATTTAATGTATCAATAAAACCTAGTCCTTGGTTCTAGGCCTATCTGACGTGACTTGAAGTTTCGAACCTTGCTTATGTCAATACAGATCTATTGCAGGATGTCAGGAGTTGACAGCGAACAGTCTTAAAATGCAGGAGTCCTTGCGCGACACAACGGTGTAAATCCCAGATGAACCTTAATTATTTTTAAAGTCCAGTACTAAATCGGCTACTGATTTAATTGAGCGTAGTCAAATAGACAGGGGCGTAGTCAAGTTGACAGTAGCGCAGTCAAGTGCGTTGCTGGGTTTAGTTTTTTTGCTATAGATTCTTATAATGGTTACAGACAGTTAGGCCTACAGTTACTTATTGGACAATTAGTTCCCCCTGTCTTTATAAAGCCCCTTCTATAACTGTACGTTACGCTTGGTTGCACTGAGCCATTTGCCTTCAATGTGTAATCGCTCAGTCAGGCTTAAAAGTATGGCATATACTTTTTTGAAGTAACTTCTGTATTTTATACTATAAGATACGACAATTGATAAAATAGAAGGAAATAAAATGTGAAATACCAAAAGGGCTGATTGTAGAATGAATATCAATCTCTTATCTCTAATGTATACCCTGGTATTCCTTACTTTTCAAAGCCCCCCCCCCTTCCCCATCTATATGTGACTTAATGCTGGGAGTTGATAAGACCAAACACAAATACACGCATACATTCTTGAATGTGTTTTTGTAATAATGACTGCCTTGTCGAGTGGTGTGTGCACTGAACTGCCTTCTCATTAAATTAGGTCCGATCCCTGCCCACCGCCATCCCTCGCAGTCCTTCTGAAAGTTTTATTTCTGAAAGAAACATCCGAAACAGAAAACAAACATGCTGTAAACAAAATGTAATTTGAAAATAATGGTAGAAAGAAAAAAAACTATTTAAAAAAAAAAGACCACACCAAGGTCATGGACACAGTTGTGGTGCCTTGAAAGAGTCGTGTCCGGAATAGAAGAGAAGCCACGAGTTGTGCATGTGTAACTTTCTGTCTGTTTTGTAACATTCTTTTGAGTTCAATGAATAGCGTCGCAGCTGTGTCACGCACATTGTCACAGTGATCTCCCCGCTCAAGTCTGTAATGTGTCCACAAAGTTCCAACCCTCGCGTCCCCGCTCGGAATAGCTCAAGAACAAATCATTACAATCATTCGACCAGAAAGAGAATCAATTATTTTAAGTAGATAATGGTTTAGGTAATTGAACCTTGAACCCTGCAGATATGGGGGTATTTTTAACCACTGCAGAAGTTTTTAAAAAAAATGAAAAAGAAACTGTTATCTCTTAAAAATATGTTGATGTAGCCCTTAGTCTAAGTAATAGTATTTCGTTGACCTCAGACGTTGACTTATCACTGTAATTGATAAATAGCAATCTCCTTTGTAAAAAAAAACAAAAAACAACTGTATTTTAGAGCTGTTAGTAACATTGAAGTAGACTGTACTAAGGAAGTAAATATACAAGTGAAGCTTTTTATAACATATATGAATATATATCTCTAAAACCGCCGAACGGATTGACGTGAAATTGTGTACACAGGTTGCTTTTACAAATGGGAAAAGTTATATAATTTTTTAAAAGTATTTAAATGCTATTATGTTAATCTTTATGCATGATTCATTATATTGAAGTTGCAGCAAAGAAACAATGTAACTATTGTGTATAGATTAACTGATTATAAGTTACGGTTACTTCACTTAGTCCGTTTGACTCTTATTAGAGTTTAGAGCCTCAACAGTATTTCGCCATCGGACTGTTGGTATTCTTCTCAGTTGGGCCCATGTCCATCCTGCCGTCTTTGCTTCTAGGTCTACTGATCGACTCCATGTTTGCTTTGGTCTCCAAGACTTTCTCTTAGCTAGGGGCAAATTAGCTGTGTGTGCATCTGGGGCTATGTCGGGTAGCCTGCATTATGCTTCTGTCAGCTTAACTGCACTTACACATTACCTCACAGCATGAGGCTTATGTTACGTACAATCAAAGAATTCTTATAATCTAGAAATGTAGGCCTATACTTGGAAGAATCTATGACCGAACACATCTTACTCTATAAAGCGGTAACAAGTTTCCAAGTGCAAGGGGGTATCATATCGTATAGTTATTTAAAAATAAAAGATTTGGGGGGGGGGGAGTTTGTGAGGTAACGCCAGGACCGATTTCTACACCCTGTTTATCGTGCTCAAATTATTTTTGTACTAAAGCCATGTTAATAAAAACTAGCTACTCGAGGAGAGAAAAAGGGCCATTTATCGACCTTGCTTCACTTTCATTTCTTCAGACGTCATCAAAACGTGTGGTCTAGACTTTTCTGGTTGAAGGTATGTCGGTGAATAATGAACCCTACAACTTCTGGCAAATAAAGCAATGCGACAACAGCAGAGGCGTAAACTGGATGTGAATGTTGGGTAACTGTTTTACCGATTTTGCGGGTCCTATCAAGGTGTTTGTATTTGAAATAATAATATATATTTTTTTTTAAAGTAGGCCTAGTATTAAAGTTTCCCTTTCAGAAAATATAGTCTATAGGGCAGATGTTGTCAATGTCATCTGTTTCTGTGGCCCACGGTTAACGAGGGTGTCATGTGGCCAGCACAAAGACCAAATTCATTTACTTATGCATGATTAAGGATTTGTGAGTTGTCGTTATTTTCTGGAATAAATGTTTAATCATGGACTGAAAAATCCCGATTTCTTTTCGCAGTCATTGGGACTTATGGATGATAGGGTCTCCCTTTGAATAGGGATTTATCACAATTTTTTTTGTTAGGTAAAACTCATTTTGAATAACTTTCTTGCGTGTCTATAGCTTATTTATGTTTACCGCTAAAGCGTAAAAGAGCAGCTGCACCTCCAGAGTAGACAAAAGTTGTTTAGACAGCTACTTTCAGTTGTTCTTATATAAAGCCTTAACCTCATGACTATAGAACTTTTCATTGTATTATGCTTTTATTTCAGCTTCCTAAAAGAGACTCAAAAATAGTAGCAATAAAGACGAATACTAAGGATTTTCTGGCTCATGTTATCTATCATAGACGAACAAATTAGAATCTCTAGGAGCATATATACACATTGTTTATTGTCAAAGAGTGAATCATTTGAAGTCAGAATATAAGCACCTTCAATGGATGGATGAAAGATGTCAAAGGTTACATGATTACAGATAATTAATTGGCTACCTTGCTATTTGAGTAATTTGAAATTTTCTCGATGAACTAAACAAGGTCAAGGACTCTAAATTGACCTTCAAATTTGCCAGCTAAATAAAAGTAACAAACACTTAAAATAGAAGAGCTTATAAAATTTTATACTGAAGTGCTACAATGAGCACGGAAATTATCATGTAACTTTAAAAAAAAAATTAACAACACTTATTTAATTTTGAACACCGGATACACCAAAAAGCTGGCTATATATAGGTTTTCCGCCATGTATGAAAATCTCGAATACAGAAACTAATGCATTCAATAGTTCAAGATGTGGCAGCAGCCAAAAAAAAACATGTTAATGTTAAGTTTAATTTTCATTCTTTCATTTCTTTTTCTGTAGACTGCACCGTGCATAAGATTTGGTGGCCTTTTAAGCTGTTTTTTTGTTACTTAAACATTGGATATTTTATACTGAAACTAAACAATACTACGGTGAGTTAAGTGATTTTTTGGAGAAAGCAATGCAAAGATGTTATTAAATGATGATTTAGCAAGAATTGATGATTTGGAAGAAGTGATGATGTGGAAGAAAGGGTGGTTTGGAAGAAGTGATGTTGTGGAAGAAAGGGTGGTTTGGAAGAAGTGATGTTGTGGAAGAAAGGGTGGTTTGGAAGAAGTGATGATGTGGAAGAAAGGGTGGTTTGGAAGAAGTGATGTTGTGGAAGAAAGGGTGGTTTGGAAGAAGTGATGATGTGGAAGAAATGGTGGTTTGGAAGAAGTGATGATGTGGAAGAAAGGGTGGTTTGGAAGAAGTGATGATGTGGAAGAAAGGGTGGTTTGGAAGAAGTGATATTGTGGAAGAAATGGTGGTTTGGAAGAAGTGATGATGTGGAAGAAATGGTGGTTTGGAAGAAGTGATGATGTGGAAGAAATGGTGGTTTGGAAGAAGTGATGATGTGGAAGAAAGGGTGGTTTGGAAGAAGTGATATTGTGGAAGAAAGGGTGGTTTGGAAGAAGTGATGATGTGGAAGAAATGGTGGTTTGGAAGAAGTGATGATGTGGAAGAAAGGGTGGTTTGGAAGAAGTGATGATGTGGAAGAAAGGGTGGTTTGGAAGAAGTGATGATGTGGAAGAAAGGGTGGTTTGGAAGAAGTGATGATGTGGAAGAAAGGGTGGTTTGGAAGAAGTGATGATGTGGAAGAAAGGGTGGTTTGGAAGAAGTGATGATGTGGAAGAAATGGTGGTTTGGAAGAAGTGATGATGTGGAAGAAAGGGTGGTTTGGAAGAAGTGATGATGTGGAAGAAAGGGTGGTTTGGAAGAAGTGATGATGTGGAAGAAAGGGTGGTTTGGAAGAAGTGATGATGTGGAAGAAAGGGTGGTTTGGAAGAAGTGATGATGTGGAAGAAAGGGTGGTTTGGAAGAAGTGATGATGTGGAAGAAAGGGTGGTTTGGAAGAAGTGATGATGTGGAAGAAAGGGTGGTTTGGAAGAAGTGATGTTGTGGAAGAAAGGGTGGTTTGGAAGAAGTGATGTTGTGGAAGAAAGGGTGGTTTGGAAGAAGTGATGTTGTGGAAAAAAAAGTGGTTTGGAAGAAGTGATGACGTGGAAGAAAGGGTGGTTTTTGGAAGAAGTGATGATGTGGAAGAAAGGGTGGTTTTTGGAAGAAGTGATGATGTGGAAGAAAGGGTGGTTTGGAAGAAGTGATGATGTGGAAGAAAGGGTGGTTTGAAGAAGTGATGTTGTGGAAGAAAGGGTGGTTTGAAGAAGTGATGATTTGGAACAAAGGGTGGTTTGGAAGAAGTGATGATGTGGAAGAAATGGTGGTTTGGAAGAAGTGATGATGTGGAAGAAAGGGTGGTTTGGAAGAAGTGATGATGTGGAAGAAAGGGTGGTTTGGAAGAAGTGATGATGTGGAAGAAAGGGTGGTTTGGAAGAAGTAAATCACTAGTGCTGAGGATTTGGAAGAATTGATGATTGGGAAGAATTGATGGTTTTAAGAATTGATGGTTTGGAAGAAGTAATCACTAGTACTATTAAATAATGATTTGGGGAAGTGAAAATTTGGAAAGACTGATGATTTGAAAAAAAAATGATGATTTGGAAGAAAAGAGGATTTAGAGAAAGGGATGCAGTTGCTTCTTAAACGATTATTTATTCAACCATGGCTTGAAGAAAATGACGCAAGAGTGGTATCAAACTAGGATTGAAATAAAATGATGATCTTTGAGATTTGAATGTGCACGAAGTTATTTCAGTGAGGAAAGAGGTTTATTTGAATACAGCAATGCATTGGTCAAGTCCACAGTTCTATGTCATGTTTGTCTAACCGACTTCCTTTTATGCTATATGATTTGAACTTTGACAGTCACATAACTAAACAATAAAGTTGATATTTTTAATGTGCCCACATTAAAACAGAAGCCAAAGATTCGCCTTTTATCTATTTAGCTACGCCATGTTGTTGCCTACTAAATTGATAATTATCTTGCAAGTCACTCGCCGTGATTATCATGGGACATAATTAGAAGTGGTCAACGTCTCATCCTGTAGTACCTACATACCTGTTTTCACTGTTTCCAACTGGGTGCCTCCCCACACCGCCGTCCGGTCTCATCCTGTATGGAGTGGCACCCACTGGTGTTTACTGCTTCAAACAACTGCGGCTGATAATAAACCTGCTATCTATTTGTATTCACACTATCGCGCAGCCTTCTCCTGTACAGATTTGAGTGCAACAAGTTATGACTTTAAAGGGAAGAACCTAAGTGACACTAAATTCCGTATTTATTGAAGAGTGACCGTTCTTTATGTTGTAACGCAAGCCCCAATTTCGTTTAAAAGGGTTCGGTGCTGCATTAAAGAAGAGGAAACATAGATCTCAGGTTAACTGCACTAATAAGACGTGAAAGGGAAAAAAAACACTGCTTATAACGCGAATCATTTTAAAGCGATATCCGGATGTGGTCGTTAAGTGTAAATATCAACACTGTGACTGTAGGTTACATTCAGATTGATACGATTTTCTGAATCTACACGCTACTAGATCTAGGTCTCAGGCTAGTCTGTGCCAGTGACAATGCCTGCACCCGCCAAGTTTAAGAGAACCCCCTCTCAGATCAAAGTGACTCGGGGAGGAAGGGTTCTTCTGGATTCCTCCAGCAGATGTGAGTATACCTATTTTATAGGTCTGTAAAAGAAAAAAAAAAGTTGTGTATTTATTAGAGCATAAAATCAAGGAAAGGATCTGAATAGACTTACTTCGAGGTCAAAAGACGTGTTGACATATTCACCGACATTTTCACCCCTGCGGTCTTTATGGTAGCTTATACGATGCGTGTTCAAACACAGTGTTATTGTTGGCTGTATAGATAACTAACTAAAGGTTTGATGGAGTGTTTTACTCTCTTGTTTATGTCCTTTATGTCATGAAATTATAATGTGTATGATAAATAAGTGTGCAGTTGTACTAGTGGACATCTAGCCGTGATCTAACTAGTCATTTCTAGTGTGTGCAAAGAGTGTTCGGTATTTATAAAAAAAAATCATTTATTTTGGTTTAAAATGATATATAGGAAAGTGCGAAGTTCGAGCAGCCCCGATTTGTCAGGAGGTTCGAACAGTTCACTTTTTATTGCTATAACTTTTTTATTTGAATGTTTACCAAATTACCACTACATGTATATTGCTACTGCGTATGCACCTTTTTTCTTTACTTCCGACACATACTATTTTCTTTTCCTTGTAAAGGCTAAGTTCATGGTGAGGTCAAACTCAGGAGGTGTGGAGTTATTCTTTTTTACTACCCGGTAGTGAAGGAAATGGGCAATGGGCTTAAGGGTATTTTTAAGTCTGATTGCTCATCAGCGTAAAGAGACTATTTGAAGTTGTGGAGGGTGGGAAATGGTGCAATGGATGGTATTCTTGCGCTGGAGTAAAAAGAAAATGACTTTGTAGTAAAAATAAAATATTAAAACATGTTTTTAGATATATTTCCTTTGATCTGTTCGAACCTTCCACCAACCCGATCGAGGTTACTAACTGGGGAAAAATCCGCTCGAGGAAAAGTACGCTTGGCGATACTTACCCTACACCTCTTTGACTTCGTATTTAATTTTAACTAAGCCTAGTGATACATTAAATCCAATCTATTTTCATAGAAAAAGGACGAGGAATTCAGAGATACTATCAGTTTTTTTCATAGGTCAGACCGTTACGGTGCTATAAAAATCCAAACTTGAAAATTGCTGCCAGCGGGCTTAATGCGCTCGAACTTCGCACTTTACTCTATGTTTAAATCATCGTATGCGATTATAATAGTAGGACATATGGCAAAGAACCTCTTTTTTTGTTTTTTTAATCTTAATTTTTGCAATTTTAGGCGTCGCAAAACGAATGTATCTGGATCCCATACTTCTGCAGCCAATGCTCGCAACTCTTAAAAGATATTGTGGGTTTGTCTTTTCCTTCAGTTTTCTAAGAAGACTTCCACTAATTCTGTCACAATATTTCATGAGATCTCTATTGCATTTATAATTGGCATTAAGCCCCAGGTGATTCGGAGAGGGTATTTTTTTTTGTACAAAGTTTATATCAGCTCAATCTGAGCGCCTGTCTGGTAAAAAGTGTGTACACTTTATTTATCCCACACCCAATCTCGAAACAAGTTGAAGTTTTAAACAATTATGCATTGGCAGAGACAAGACATGAATCAATTTTAAAATATTAACCAATTAGTCAGTTATTGCTTATAATTAATTATTTTGTTTTATGCAGCAAGAGAAAGTAATCTTTCAGTATTCATGGATATGGCTAAACCTATAGGGTTTGGTCACCTTAGATAATAGTAAACATAGTAAACGCATCCTGAAAGTCATCCTCTATGGACAACTCGCGACTTGCTCAAGAAAAACTGGTCGCCCCCACCTCCGTTACTAGTGATGGGCAAAAGTTAACTAAAAAGTTAGAAACTTTTAGTTTAACTTTAAAAAAATTAGTTAAGGCCATTGTTTAACTAGAAAAAAAAAGTTTAGTTTAAATCGTAGTTTAATTAATTTTTTTAGTTACTAACTAAAAAGTTTAATTAAAATTTGTAAAACTTTTCAACATGTGGTCAGGGTTGAAACGCACTCCCTGTTTTCTGGTCATATGATATCAATAACTTTGATTATCAAAAAAATGATGCAGTTAACAACTAATTAGACAGTCTGCATTTTAAGAGGGTAAAGTAAGATCCTGGTAGAAGTTATGGGAGTAAATATTTACACTTTAAAGTATGCAGTATTATGAATGAGGTTGTTCCAAATTTTTTTGTGAGTTACGTGGAGGTGTTTAATTTCTGTTTCTAATGGGAATCTGATTAGTGAGTTAGGTCAATATTTAGTGGTTTTAATCAATTCATTTGCGGCAAATAATATTTTTTTTAACTGCAGGAGCATCAAGTACACCTTTTTATAGTCTTAATACTTAGTATTGAGATATATTAAGTCTAAATCAACAGCTAGGCCTATATAGATCTAAAAGCATTAGGGTAACCAACCCTAGAAAAAAAAATCTTAATCCAAACCCTCTCTGACCATAAAGTAAATAGACTGTGTCCAACTGATTTTAACAACCTGGTCAGCTAGACATACACATGACCACATGTAGGTCTAGTGTACCGTACGTGTGTAGTGGATAATACTGTAAGACTACCCTGCATTAAGCGTTATACAATAGTGTTTGCTTAATGTGGAGAGGTCAGACAAGAAAATAACACGCTGGCGTGGCTATTCAAGCATGTTTGTAGATATATCTTTACACTAAAATAGTTTTATACACCCTCCCTGCCCAGAAAGTAAATAGACAGTGTGTCCGACTGATTTTAACGACCTGGCCAGATAGATGTACACTTGTAGGTCTATATAGTGTACTGAGTGTGCAGTCCATAATGACAAGATCACCCAGTTTTTTTCCTTGCGCGTTTAACGGTTATTCAATAGTGTTAGTTGTATTTTTAGTGGTCAGACAAGAAAATAGCACATCGGCATAGTTAGTCAAGCATGTACTTTACACTATAAAATAGTTATACAGGTCAAATGTTTTAAAAATTCCAACGATTTCGTTTCTATTTCTTTGGATACTAGATCTAAATTTGAAATTCTAAATCCATGTTATTTAATGACATTTTAAACTTTACCAGTATAAGTAAGATTTTCCGCTATATAATAAGTTAATATACATTTTTTTTAAAAAGCGTACCATTTTTTTCTAATAGTTTTAATTCAAGGCAATAATACAAGCACACATATTTATTTAGACATTTTATTTTATTGTGCATTAACGTTTAGGTAAGAAACATTCCTTAATACTGATTTTATTATAGATAAATATTACTAGAATGTTAAAAAATAAGATCGAACCGTAGGTGTACAGTCGGATGATTATATCTATATAGGTCTAGTTCAACTCCGCCCCCCCCTCCCTAAAAAAAAGTTTGTTATAGTTTACTTAACTTTCTTTAGTTTAGTGTAACTATAGTTTGAAATTCATGATAAACTAATAGTTTACTTTATTTTAGTTGAAAACTAGTTTTAGTTTAACTTTTAAAAGTTTGTTTAGTTCGCGTCACTATCTGTTACATAGATGTAATAAAACGGGACCTCAAATCAGTGAACATCAATACTGATCACTGACAAGACATAGCTCTGGACCGCACCAGATGGAGAGAGACAGTGACCAAGAAAGCAATGGATAGCGAAAGAACATGGGCAGCAGCCCTGGAAGAAAAACGGACAATGCGAGAAATGGCCAGCTTCTCTACCACCGAAGCAAAAGTCACCTTAACCTGTGATATTTGTGGACGGGGCTGTCTCTCCAAAATAGGGCTCCACAGCCACAAGAGGAAGTGTGCTCTGAGATGAACCATAGACGTTCTACGACTGAAGGAGGCCAATGGAATTTCTCCCACATCCAATCTCGGATCAAGTTAAAATTTTAAACTTTTTATTGTACCTATCAAAATATGAATCAATTGAAACAATTAACCAATTAGTCAATTAATTATAGTTAATTAGTGCTTTTTTTTAAAATATCAAATAAGGGAAATAGCTTCTATAGTGTTGAGAGATAGTTCTTCCTTTTAGATAAACTTTGTTGTTGTTAAAGATTTTTTTGTATTTTAGTTGTCTAATTCTCTCATCTAGTTGTGGTATTTTATATTATAAATGGTGTTTGTGTGTGTATGTGTGCGTGTGTGTGTGTGTCTCCGTGCTACTTCTGCAAGCTCGTGATGCTGCGATCCAATCATTTTTGTCTACACCATTTGGGGGTTGGTGTAGTTACTAGTAGGTATCTGATAAAATGTTTTCGTGATAGCCGCTCGACATATCTTCGATCCTTAAAAAGAGATCGCTTGGATTCTTTTGGGTTTAATCGTTGTCAGACTTGTCCTGATATTTTTGTTGTTGGTCTTTGCTCGAACAATTAATCTAAAGGCCCTGTAAACAAAATAAAATAAAACATTTCTAATAACGTTTATCAAAATATGCCTGAAGAATAAAAAAAATGATTAAAACAAAAATAGTTCTAAACATGTTATAATAATAACAATAATGGCTCGCAGGGCCGGATTTTAGTGTGTGAAGACACCCCCTTGCACCACTCTGCGGGCGCCCATGTCAAAGTCAGATCAACAAAAAAGATGTAAAGGGATTTGTGTCTCTATCTGAATTTCTCCTGCGGTAGACGTAGAGAAAGTGTTTTATAGGTCGGTGATTAATGATGACCGCTCTTTTTTAACCTGAAAATAAGGAAAGTATAGATCTAAATGAGAAATTTACTCTTACAAAACTAAAGAGCGTAAACAAATTTAGTAAAGTTTCAGACTCAATTATTAATTACTAGATCTAATACTCAGTAATAGTAACACTGTCACAAAATACAGTTTTGTTTAGTCTCATTCAACTCAGCACTGTCAAAGATTTGTTTAACGTCTGGTATGTTATAAATTAAGAAATCTAAGGTCTTTTTAATTCTGTTTTTGGACTTCTTATATTTTATAATATAAATTATAATAAATGATAATATTTATAATTATAAATAATAATCATTATAATGATAATAATCATAATCACTAAATCAGTATAAATGAGAAATGGACGAGCTCTCATCCAAATCACAAGAAAGATGACGCTTACTATAAGCTATCCCGACAAGACCAACGTCTAATCTTTCGACTCAGGACCGGACACAACAGAATGCGACAACACATGTACCGGAAACTCAAAATTGGAACCAGTGAAATCTGCCCATGTGGAGAATCACCAGAGAATACAGACCACGTCCTCCAAAACTGCTCTCTATACCAAGAGGCTCGTGTAAGACATTGGCCCCAAATCACCCCAATAGAAAAGAAACTATATGGAGAGCTCCCTGATCTGGAAACCACTGCGCATTTCATCTCATGTATTGGTCTACTCATCTGAACACTCCAACATAATCAATGAGAACGAAGAAGAAGAAGAAAAACTAAATCAGTAATCATGAGAAATCTAAATTAAATTGACTAACCTAAATTGTCTAAATCATAAATCTAAGTCTTAAGTCAGTCTAAAGTAAATCTTTGTTTCTTCCTTCTTTATTAAGTTTAAAGTATATAGTATAATATAGTATATTAATATTAAATTAATTAAAATTAAATAATAAAATATTATTATAATTTTTTATATAATAGTAATTAAATTATAATTTATATGAATAGCTAGATGAAAAAGTATCTAAATTTAATCAAATCTAATCCATTTAAATTATAATAAATGATAATAATATTAAAATTATATCATCGGCTTCCTTCAGTCTTGAAACGACTATGGTTCATCTCAAACACTTTTTCATATATGGCTGTAAAGCCCTATTTTGGAGAGACACTCCCATACACATATATTGCATGTCAAGTTAGCTTCGCTTTGGTGGTAGAGGAGTTGGCCATTTTCCGCGTGGCACGCTTTTTTTCAAGAGTCAAGGCCCATGTTTTCTCGCTATCTATAGCTTTCTTGGTCACCGTCTTTCTTCAACTAGTGCGGTCTAAGGCTATCTCTTCTCAGTGGTCAGTATCAATGTTTACTGATTTTAAATCCCTATTAATCACATCAACATAACGGAGGTGGGGCCGACCAGTTTTTCTTGAACCAGATGCAAGCTGCCCATACAGAATGATTTTCGGGATGCAATTGTCCTCCATCTGGCAAACATGTTAGAACCAGCGCAGGTGGCATTGCCTGAGGACCGTAAAGATGCTGGGAAGGCCCGTTCTCGCGAGGTACTCAGTATTACACACTCTTTCTTTCCATGTTATTTTTATATCCTTCGAAGGCAACGCAGGTGGAATGAGTTTAGTTTTCTCTCTTGTTTTGTGCAGGTTGTCCACAACTCGCTGCTGTACAGTAGCAAGCTAAGAACGCTTGCCTTGTAGACCTCCATTTTGGTCGCTGTAGTGAGCTTTTGATTTTTTCCAAACTCTTGGTCGGAGTCTAGCAAAGGTTGATGCTGCCTTCCCTGTGCATTTTTTTTATCTCCTCTTCTAGTGACAGGTCACCTTGAATTGTAGAACCGAGGTAGCAGAATTTCTATTAGGGCGTCTAGCTTGTTATTGTCCATGAGGATGGATGGTGATGCTGCAGCAGGTGGTCCCATAATATTAGTTTTCTTTGTGCTACTGGTTAGGCCATACTCTTTGCAAGCTTTAGAGAAGCAGGACATTAGTGACTGAAGCTCCTCTTGTGAATGTGCCACTACCGCTGCGTCGTCCGCAAAGAGAATATCTCTTATGAAGGTGGTTCTGGTTTTAGTTTTGGCCCTCAGTCTAGCAATATTTAGAAGTTTGCCATCGAATCTGGAATGCAGATATATGCCTTCGGTAGATTCGTCAAACATGTGGTGGATTAGCATTGAAAAGAGTATTCCAAAGAGGGTTGGGGCCAGGACACATCCTTGTTTGACTCCACTGTTTATACTGAAACTTTTGGAGCAGTAGCCGTTGAACTGCACTGTACCCATCATATTTTGGTGGAAAGAGACAATAATATTTAGCAGCTTGGGTGGACAGCCTATTAACTGTAAGATTTTAAAGAGGCCTTATCTGCTGACTAGATCAAAGGCCTTTGACGGGTTGATGAATGCAATGTACAAAGGCATCCTTTGCTCTCTGCACTTTTCCTGAAGTTGACGGATGGAGAAAATCATGTCAATTGTGTCCTTGAGCGAAAGCCGCACTGTGATTCTGGATTGACTCGATCAGCAAATTTTTGTAGCCTGGAAAATATCACTCAAGCAAAGATATTGCCTACATAATAGACATTTTATTAGTAGATCTACATACCTAGGTATAGAAAATAAGAACTATATATCTAGACACTAATACAAGACAATGAGTAGATCTAGATCTTGATATTAATAAGGAATAATAAACCATCTACCTAACATTAGGGTGGCTGAGTGGTAAAAGAGGCTAAAACACTTAATCCGAGGGGTCTCGGGTATCTCTGTGAAGACTTCTTTACCAAATAATGTTTAGAAACATTTGAAAAACATTTTGACCACTTTTGTTTTTTTTTTATTAAAAAAATGTATAGAATTCATTATAAAACAAAAAAGTTGGAGCAGCTGAATATGCTCTGAAAGACACTAAGATAAACATAAATTTTTAAATTCCATATGCTAGGATAATAGAAGTGCTTTTTCTTCCATAGTGCCATTAGAACATGGAATGGGTTTTCCCTTATCACCATAAAAACCAACAATTTAGCAGAGTTTAAGTCAGATTAACATGTAAGACTAATTTGACTCTATTGAAGTAACATCTGTAATTTATAAGATTTAAGGGGACAGCTGATTTTAATATTATTAGAAGACTTAAAAGATTAAAGGTCACTCATTGTTTAAGTTTTTAAAGAATGTTTGGCGTAAACATAAGGGTATGATAAGCTTCTTTTTTTATAAGACCATATGTATTTTATTTTAAAAATTACATTAGTTAACATGTAGCTATTTAGTAGATTAATAAAATGTAAGAGCCAAATTTCTTCGAGTAGATACCATAACTGTATGTTCCCATTAATGAAAAGATAGTCAGGACTATATGATAACAGATATAGGATTCACATCATTGTCTGGCTAATCGTAATTTGTTACAATTTGACTAAAAATACCTAAGTTATTATATTTGTTCAAAGTAAAAATTTTGTACTAACCAATAAGGTTGATGGAGGCACAGTGGCTGAATGTTAAAGTACCTGGCTTCCAAACTGATGGGTCCTGGGTTCAATTTTTGGGGAAGACTGGGATTTTTTATTTTAATTAACTTTATATGTCTCTATAACGCAATAGTTGGGGGGAAAGTATACGCGTTTGGTTGTTGTATTGGCCACATGACGCCCTCGTTAACCATGGACCACGGAAACAGATGACCTTTATATCATCTGCCTCATAGATAGCAAAGTCTGAGAGGGGAACTAATAAGGTTGTTACAAATTTTATTCAAATAAGCATGTGTTGTTAGTTGTTAGTAATTACTATTTCTAACTCATTTACTGTAGTGTTATGTCATTGGCTAAGGTCTGTCTTCTTAAAATTATTTAATCCTCATTTTAAGACAAACTTGCCCTCCCCTAATTATACAGCCAACTTCATTCAATCAAGAAAACAAAACTGGACGACAACGAGCAGCTTTATTCAAGACTTAAGCAATGCACAAAGCTAAAGATAACATGCATGCTCCGTTCTGTACAAACAGACAGAGGCCCCACAGAGGCATTTGGAAAACAGGTTACACTTATTACATTTTTTCAACTCAACTCTCAGCATGCAATATTTAAAAGATGAAAAATAAATATTTGTCTGGCATCCCAAATGATGATTGACAATTTTTTGTTAACTACTGCATTTTATCATTTTACACCCTTTTTTTTTTTTTGCTAAATTTAGTACATTATTAAAAACAGAAATTCATACAGTTGGTTGTACTTTAGCTACATCACAAAGCTTAAATATTGTTTTACATTTTTTGAATGTTGCTTAAGAATTGGAAGTTATTACATCAAAGCAAAATTTCCTCCAGGAAGGCAGGGGATGGCTGCAAGCAGGGTTCAAACCCAGGACCAGTCAAGAGCGCATACCACACAGCCAGGAAGCCATTTGCTAAAGAGTAAGGCTTGTCTTTAAGACTGAAGATTTATAAAGAGCGCAGTATTTCATGTGGCTGCGCAGCGCTAGCTGAGACCTACATATTTTGCCACAACCAGTGCAGACAGAACCATTGTCAATTTAGATTACAAGATAAGAAAAGAGGCAATAAGATTATTTTGTAGGTTGGCTGAAATTCTTTAACTCTTTCTCTCCTAATCGATACCATAGACATGTAAAAAAATTCTTTACCTCTTTTTTTTTCAATTTCTTTTCTGTAGTGCATTTTATTATGATATAGCAAATTCAGTGCACTTTAGTTCGATCTCATTTATGGGGGATGTATCTTAGAGAAGGTTTCCATACAGGTTTTGGCCGCTCAGCCCAATGTACTAAACATGATAAGTAAATTCCACCTTTTGTAAAAAAAAAATGTGTCTGCTGATAATAAATTATATGTAAGTACTCATGATATAAAACATTACCATGCCTCAAATTCTTGTCCTTTGTAGAGACTTGTGAGACATTAAGAAATGTTGTTTTCACTGAAATTACTTTTCGATGAAATAACTAAATGTTTGGTCCATCTTATAGATTTACATAATTGAATCATCCCTTATTGTTAATATCTTATGTAAACCAAATAGTCTATCAGATAAGTTTATAAGTTAATATTTTGTGATTGTTTTATTCATATCTTTTTCGACATATAACAAACAAAAAAACACTCGGAAATCCACATTTTCCTTCTAATGAGGATTTATAAAATTCATTGTACGGTTTCAGAAATAGATCTAGTGTTTGTATAGTAGTACAGTGTTTTGTACTGTTGGAAAAATCTGTCATCAGTGATGATTTATTTGATTTGTATTTCTTCTTGACACTGGCATACTTTGGACTTTTTGTTTCTTACAATGACTGCAAATGGTAGAGTAGTTCGCTGTATTAACTCTTTCCCTCCGTAATTATTTTTGCACATTCAGACGGAATTTTACATTTTTTTCATTACTATTTCACTACCATAAGCGTTGTTCTTTGTGATCAGAAAATGTTTTGTTTGGTATAGATTATAGAATTAAAGGGAAATGCATGCTCCTTCTATATAACATAATGAAAAGGTTTTAAAATTAAATATTAATTTAATTAAATGTGGTCAAATCAACGATGGTATCGATTAGGAGAGAAAGAGTTAAAGTCTTCACTATTTATGTGTAATTTTTTTTATTAACAACTTCCAGGCCTCGGTACGAGTTGCTCCTCTTACTTAGCAGTGTACAGAATATTTCTTTGAAATCCCCCCCCCCCCCGTTTTTTTTTTCCAAAAAAAAAACAACAACACACAACACAGCCCTTTATTTTTACCGAGATCTTCATTTGTATTCGTCAATTTTGGTTCAATTAGACCGACATTTTTTTTTGTATTCTGAAATATTTTCTACAAAACACCGAAAGCACATACTACAAATCAACTGCCATTGACCTTCACCTTCGTTCAAGCGTTTCACCGCGAATACGTGACGTCTGCTATCAGCTGGTTCATTGATGTATTTGTAACAAAAAACTTGATCTAAAGAGTGTGTTGCCCGAATAATATTTTTTAGTAGTTATTAGATCCAATGTAGTGTATTCTAGGTGTGAGATTAATATTTCTTGATCTAACCATAGCTAGAGGGATTGCACAGAATGTTTTTATTTTCAATTAACAATAAGTAGCGGTATTGTGAAGCACAGCCACGTCTAATGCATTGTTTTCTGAGAATGGACTGTTGATCAATCACAATAGTATGAATATAACATCTGGTATGTTTACTTTTTTTTTTTTAGTTCATAGTTTTACAAAGTTAACTCAGTTCGTTTATCTGGGTAGATTTTTTTACGCTTTTTTCCCACCGCTTCCCATTTCGGATCTAGTTGAAATTTTGCACAAATATTCATTGTCGATGACAACACACGAATCAATAAAAAAAAAATCAAACTTATTGGCTAATCCATTAGTGGTGATTAATAAATTTAGTTTTTTAGAAAATTGAGAAATACAACTTACAATTTTTAGAAATATGGCAGCCGTTGAACGGTGCTCTCCCTTCTTCAATATATGCTTTTGATTTCGTAAAGCGGATAAATTCTTTCCCTTACTTTATGTTCTCAAAGAAACGTTACTCTCATCTAAAAATGTTCAGTAAAATCCACTCACATACCCCCCCCCCCCCCCAGAGTGACACGTTCCCCACCCGGAGTATACATGACTACAAAAAAAAAGTACTGTCAACATCAGTGAAATAATGTATATAGATCTAGGTGTCACAATACAGTATGTTGTGTCATGTCATGTGCAAGTATATGTCTTACGACATGGCATGTCATCACCGAAAAGTCTTTTGTGGGTACGTAGCGGTCGAGTGATAGAGCAGTTATCTTCCGCCTCGCGAGTTCGAATCTGTCATTGGACGCTCATGACGGTCATTCTCGGAATCTAGATCTGTTATTTGTATTATTTTATATGCCAAAAATGTGTAACTTTTATAACTTAACGGTGTAGCCTTGATCAGCTCGGGTCATTGCTCCTTTGGTGGTTTTTAATTTGGAAGGTTGTGACTGAAAATCAACTAACCGTTTCCTCCTTTTCATGTAGGGAGAGTCCATGTCCCTTGTTTTATTATGTATGTCCCTTGACCTGCTGAATCTTGTTTGGATAGGTCAAGAATTCGCGTTTGTGTTGTATGCCTATATGTAAACACGTACTACGGGCAACAGCATGTTTTGTTTGACAAAGCTTCTATCAGCTCACTCTGTCTGGTAAAACGTTTTTACACGTTATTTCTCCTACACCCAATCTCGTATCGAATTGAAATTTCGCACAAAAAACAAAAAATCCATAAAAAAATAATAACCCTTTGGTATCGAACAAGGGGAAATAAATCGTACTTGATAGATGTGGTGGTATAAGCTGACTCGGTCACCTTGAGGAGGCTTGGGTGAATAAGTGTTTTTTTTTTAAATGTATTTAAAAATCTATCACCGTAACATTTACAGAGATACTCCCTTTCCTATCTGGTCCAGACAAGTGATTGAATTATAGTGTATTGAGAAAGTTAGATGCAATGCGCTAAACAACAAAAAAAACAACAACAATTAGGTAAAAATATTTTTAATCGCACAGATGTATTATTGTTAGTTTGGATCTATTACACATTTAATCATATGACTTATCCATACTAATTGATACAATGACACTATATATGTGTTTTTAAAATTATTTTTGTATGTTTTCCTTGTTTTAAAATGTAAATCTCCTTAAAGTGCATGAGGCTTGATCCTTTCAAAGGAAGTTTCAGAGGAAAAATGTTGGTATTGAAGTATTGCAATAGTCTAATAAGACTTGAGGACGCAAACTATTTCTCCGTCATATTGAACCTATAAACTTGTCATATTGAACCTATAAACTTGTCATATTGAACCTATAAACTTGTCATATTGAACCTATAAGCTTGTCATATTGAACCTATAAACTTGTCATATTGAACCTATAAACTTGTCATGTTGAACCTATAAACTTGTCATATTGAACCTATAAACTTGTCATGTTGAACCTATAAACTTGTCATGTTGAACTTATAAACTTGTCATGTTGAACCTATAAACTTGTCATGGTGAACCTATAAACTTGTCATGTTGAACCTATAAACTTGTCATATTGAACCTATAAACTTGTCATATTGAACCTATAAATTTGTCATGTTGAACCTATAAACTTGTCATATTGAACCTATAAACTTGTCATGGTGAACCTATAAACTTGTCATGGTGAACCTATAAACTTGTCATGGTGAACCTACAAACTTGTCATGTTGAACCTACAAACTTGTCATGTTGAACTTATAAAGTGACTTTACGACTTGAAGGCTCATTTTTCTTCCCTATCTGGCCAACTCCTATGTTGACCTCTAACCATATCTCTAGTAGACTGCGCCTTCTCCACATAGTTCACTTGTTCGTACGTCACGGTCACATGGTGTCCCTGGCGCTTCCTTGAGCTCCGCCAGAAGACCTTGTTGTACAGCATGGTGACTGTGTTTTTAGTGGTGTCTACTTTTAAATAAACAATTTAAATAAACGATTCTTCTTTTTCCTGGTACCGTTCCCTGAAGGAAGGCCTTGAAGACCATCTAATTAGCGATAAGTCTACTTTATTTAAGTAATAAGTATCAGGTGACCGAGCCTCGCTCGGATGACTAATTTGTTAAAAAAGGATATATACCCGAAGTCATTTTGGGAATATTTTTGTAATTACGAAAATGAACGGTCGGGTAAAGACTATCAATCTGAAGAGTTGCTTTTTCGTTCAATGTAATTGTACATTGCGATTAGAATAGAAAGTCTCTAAAGTCCTCCTACAGTCTAGACAAACCACAACTCACGTCGTGTCGTTTTACATTGCATCTTTTGCGTAAAACTATTGGGCTATTATTGGCTTGGACGAAAGTCTTTGCAGTGTAACTTCTAAAATGGTTACGTTCTGACATTTAATATTGCAATTAGTATATTCATTATGGCTTTAGTTCGAAGCATCAAATGATGCAAAATTTCTTTATAGGGTAAAAGGTATACCTTGTAACAAAGTAAAAAAGCGCATTTTTTCCTAAGAGACTTAAAAACATCGCGTTAGTATTTTAAAGAAGAATTATTGTGGGGCATCTCTGTTACGCCGACCACCTTTCAGCTCACTAAAAAAAAAAGATTGCCTTTGGCATATGTTCGTCCCCTATACGGGTTACGTGCCCTGCCCAGCGTGACTGTCGGACTATAAGAAGTTTATACCATTTTGCAAGAATATCGCTGTGTGCAATGTCTTTGGTTAAGGCGTTCAAGAAGTCTTAGTTGCTTTCTATAAAGTACTCATGTCTCAAATCCACAAAGAGGGGTTGAGAGAACCACTGCTTGGTAGACGCTGATTTTTGTAGACAGGCGGAGCGATTTATTTCGCCGCACTCTCGCAACGAGGCGTCCAAAAGCACGACTATCCCTGATCACATATCAACCTCCCTAAGCAATGCGTCATTTGATACTATGCTTCCCAGATCTGTGAAGTTGTCTACCACGTTAAGGGATGTCTATGAGCGATGATCTTTGGGCTGAGTAGATTTTATTGGGTGACTTCTGGAACATGACTTCCGTTTTACCGAGGTCTATAGAGACGGCAACATAATGAAAATTCGTTGACCGCGAGCTGGACATCATCAGCCGCAGTGGGCCCCGAACTTTCATAAGCCCCGCACTAATTCTAGATGTAAATTGTTAAATGAAACCATTATAACTTAGACATATTAGGGTTTCCGTGGTCTCATTGTGTTCAAGGAGCTCCTAAACATTTCCTGAAACTCATAAATATTTCCTTAAAATAGACAAAATTGTCATTTTGGGGTGTCAATCAATATGGTAAACGCCAATCCTACCCGCGATTAAAAAAAAACGACATCGTCAGCTTTCATTTAATACAAATGTAATGCAAAAATTAATTTATTCAAACCGATATAACGGTCGACCTCGAGTTTTCCAGATGTGGCCAATGAGTTGAGAATTTTTGTCTCATTAATATACACATACCTTGAAATTTTAAAGTAAATCGTTTGAGCCGTTTTCGAAATAATTGCTCGCTTAAGAGTATAGGAGTAGCAGGTGACCTCGCCTCGCTCGGATGAATAATTTGTTAAGGAATGATACCCGAAGTCATTTTGGGAATATTTTTGTAATTACGAAAATGAATGACACTGATTTTTGTAGACAGGCGGAGCGATTTATTTCGCCACACTCTCGCTTGGAGGCGTCCAAAAGCATGACTATCCCTGATGACATATCAACCTCCCTTTACAGCAATGCGTCATCTATTTGATACTATGCTTCCCAGATATGTGAAGTTGTCTACCACGTTTAAGGATGTCTGTGCGCGGTGATCTTTGGGCTGAGTAGGTTTTATTGGGTGACTTCTGGAACATGACTTCCGTTTTACAGAGAGTCTATAGAGACGGCAACATAGTGAAAATTCGTTGACCGCGAGCTGGATATCATCAGGGCCGGCCATAGGCCAATGCAACCTATGCGGCCGCAGTGGGCCCCGAACTTTCATAAGCCCTGCGCTAATTCTAAGTGTAAATTATTACATTAAGCCAATATAACTTAGAATACGGTTCCCGTGGTCTCCTTGTTTTCAAGGAGCTCCTGGAAATCTCCTGAAACGCATAAAAATGTCCTTAAAATAGACATAATTGTCAGCTTTCATTTAATAAAAATGTAATGCAAAGACGAATTTATTTTCTAATGCAAAATCTATATTTTCACTCATTATCCTTATCCCTACTCTGACTGTACCGCACGCAATATATTACACATAGGGCTCCGCAAATGTTATGGCCGGCCCCGTGTATCATGTTCAGTGTGTGCAAGTAAGGCGTAGAGAAGCTGTATTGTGACCATTTCCTATGTTATGGTATGGGACAGTAGCTTGAACACATTGCAATAATTCACCAGCAAAATAATAACAAAGTAAAAGCTACCTACGGGTCTACGCAATTTATAAAACCTTTAAAACACAACAAATTTAATTTCATTATTTTTCTTCCATAGTTTTATATTAGATCAATCTACAATAAGATGGTGCGCAAATGTTTAATTAGGCCCATTGATTCATTAAAACGTGTTCTTCTTTGCAAAGAAATGTCTTAATTAAGTGTACTGCTGTAAGCATAGTGACGTAATCGGTGTCAATTTTTTTCCCTTTGACGTCATGGAAAAAATTTCATTCATATAACATTGTAGCCAAAATTAATTTTTCGATAATGAGACATTTTCAAACCGATATAACGGTCGACCTCGAGTTTTCCCGATGTGGCCAATGAGTTGAGAATTTTTTTCTCATTAATATACACATGCCTTGAAATTTTAAAAAAAATCGTTTCAGCCGTTTTCGAAATATAATATATATATATATATATATATTTACTAGAGTAGGCCTATAGGATATATACAAGGATATGCACGTGTAGATAAATAGTTCGACAAATCTCCCAATACTGGTATCCAACCTTTTTTGAATGATCACTTCAAAGAATGAGCAAGCCCACTTTATATGCATAACATTTATGTTCCCAGATAGTGCATAAGTAACTGTCCTCAAACCAGTAGGCTTTTTGGGTATTCCTTCTCCTATTTCAACACACACCCGATGTTAGCGAGTTGACGCCTCCCCCTCCTCTCTTTGCTGTTACCTCCAACAATAGGAAAATCCCTTTCTTCTTCCTATGTCGCCTCGCTACTGGTTGATATAAATAGACACGAACGACCTTTCGTGGCGTTGCCGGGGATAACTCGTACTTCACTTTTTGTTACAAATACGCTGCTCTCCCAATGTCAGTGGTTTAAAAAGTCGGACTCCTTTCTTCCGTCATTCTTACGTTCCGAATATAAACAAACGCAGCCTCCTCCTATATTATAATTTATGTTTCTATCGCTCTGGTATCATCAAGGTACCTGCTTCAGTTTAATGCTGTCGAAATGGAACTCGTGTGTACCATGTTCAGGCGTCACCATCACTCGTGATGTAAATATTACGTAATCCGTATAACAATATCAACCGAATAGCTTCAGTAAGAATTTGTGTTCAAACTTTCAAGATCTCTATTGATTAGACTTAAAGTGACTTAGACCTATTCATTACTGTGCTTCGTGTCTTAAGGAGTTCTGTCTAAAGTGTGATGCACCAATATGATATTCTTTAATGATATAATAACCTACACCATAAATATGATATAATGTCATTTACAAATTGTGAAAATAGTTTAGCCGTTCGCCTATGACATTGTACAGTATAAGAGTTCATTCGACTGTACTAGATCTAGATTGAAATACTGTCAGTCATTCTATGGCTAAGCGTTCACCTTCACGTTGCAAAATCATTTATCACACTTCTAATGTAAGTAGCTTATCAATAGTTACATTATATATGTAAAGTTTCACTGTATTACTCTATTTCTAATACAATTAAGAAGTACAGTAGACCTAATTTAAATTGTTAGTAATCGCGTGAATCACTCTCAACAATTTTATTCTTTGCTTGTTCATTATTTATACAATTTAAAAAAAATAAATTTTAATGTATTATTTTTATTTTTGGAAATATAGTTTATTATTGTAGCTATAGTCGTACAATTATATTATAATTCTATATATTATGTGTGGGGCACAAAAAGTTAGGATGACGTAGCTTGTACACATAACATGTACCCGCTCTTTGTTTTTTCTTTCCAATTTTTTCCCCCTTTTTTCACTCTCTCTCTCGCTCTCTCTCTCTCTCTCTCTCTCTCTCGCTCTCTCTCCGTATATGTGTAACGCATCCTAGCCAGCTTAGCAATTAGTGAAAGGATTTAAACAAAAAAAAAAAAAAAACATTTTAATGAACGTAATGTTTGCTCCAGACGTTTGTTGTGTAGATGTCAGCACAGGGAAAGTAGGTCAGTGTCAAATGTCATCCTTAAACTTTAAAAAAAAAAAAGAACAGCTTATAAAAAGGGGCTAGAAATGAAAGAACAGCTAAAGCAGAACTAACAGAGGTGTTTGAAAGAAAAACCAGAAACATATATACTATAGTATAGTTATATACAAATCCTTCTGAAATAAATGAGGAGCAGTGGCTGAGTGGTAAAATGCTCGGGGTCCCGGGTTTGAATCCTGGTGATGACTGGGATTTTAAATTCCGGGATTTTAGGATGCCCAACTTTAATGGGTACCTGGCTTTAGTTGGGGGGGAAAGTAAATGCGGTTGATCGTTGTGCTGGCCACATGCCATCCTCGTCAACCGTGGACCACAGAAACAGATGGCCTTTCCATCATCTGCCCTAAAGATCGCAAGATTGGTGGGGGGGGGGGTTGTGGTCATTAGTTGATTGTGAGTGGACGTGTGAGCATTGTTTTAATTCTGTCACTTTGTTTGGACTTGGTGGATTTCAGCACCTGTTGACTACAGCAGCGGCAGTCTCGCGTCAATGCAACCATCTCTACCTAGAACATTCTCTCTGTGACATTGATAGTGAGTATATTGAAATTCCCTGAATGTTTTTTTTTTTTGGCTGTTTGTTGTTCATTCGATTATCTGGTATTTATAGTTTAATTGTACAACGCGTTTTTTGTTCATATTAAACCTAATCTTATAAACTAAATGCTTAGATTTGTAATCGTATTGTTGTTTGTTTTTTATGTCTTGTTGTAGAAATCTAGATTTCGTTTCCAGACTTTTGTTTACAATAACTAAATCTATATTAACTATTGTACGCTTTTGTTCATCATTTTCTTTTGTGTAAACTTTCCAATAAATAGATTCTCACACAAAGCTACTTTCACTACCCAGAAACCTAATTTGGCCTTCCCGTAAAAACTTTTGAGAAGCGCTGTACTAGTTGTCTTCTCCTTGGCGTCTTTGTTCCAAATTTTACATTACTCATTTAGTATTCGTTTAACATAGAAGGCACAAACACACGCGCACACACACAGAGTGCCGTACGAAAGGCGATTAAAAAAAAACACTTCCAAAAATAAATTATTGTAAAGAAACACACAATAAAGTTAAGTTTGTCCAGAAACTGCTTGGAGCAATTTATATCAATTGAAGTAACAATAAAGACCTTTGAGTTGTGTGTACCGATATTGATTTTGATAAAGGCTACTTAAAAGGCTGAGATGCTAATTAGTGCTAGACTGTCTTGGTGTAGGCCTATAAGGTCTCGGGTTGCTGTGTGTGCTGGGAACAACAACACAGATTTACTGCTGCAGGGGTGAACGACTGTTATAGAAAATTCAATAAACATGCATATAGGTAACATTGCCGGACCAATAAAGACGGGACCAAGTAAGGCAAGGCTAATATAGGCAAGTTTATTGTGTGTTTGGAGAGGGTGGCATGTGAGAACAGTTGGCGTGCTTTTCACAACGAAGGACTTTTGAATTAATCTTTCTCCTAATCCTGATAAGAAAAGTACGATTGACCCCATTACATATGTCGGACTAGAAGCGGCCATGTCCATCCATCCATCACAGTGGCGCTACAGCCCATGGAGGGCTCTGGCCTGCTTTAACACATCCTTCCATTCAGATCTCTCCTGGGCCTTTCGTCTCCACGCCCTAACCCCAAGCTGCTTCAGATCTGCTTCCACATCATCTATCCATGGCATTCGAGGTCTGCCTTTTGGGTCGCCTGCCTTTTGGTTTTTGCCTGTATACGATTTTCGCTCCTCTGTTGTCTGACATTCTTTCAAGGTGACCTGCCCAACGTAGTCTGTTCTTTTTTATTTCGTTCACTATTGGTGGGTCTTCATACAATTGATATATCTCATGGTTAGTGCGTGTCCTCCACCATGTTTCATCCTGTATGGCACCATAGATTTTCCTAAGAATTTTTCTTTCCCAAGTGTTAAGTAAATTTTCAGATGTCTTTGTTAGTGTCAGAGTCTCACTTCCATACATTGCTGCTGGTCTTATTATGGTTTTGTATATTATTTTCTTGGTTTTCCTTGAAATCGTTTTGCTCTTAAGTAAATGGTGGGTGCTATAAAATGCCCTGTTGCCTCCTGCTATTCTTTCCTTTATTTCTGTTAGTAGGTCATTTTTTAAATTAATAGTACTTCCTAGATATTTGAAAGTTTGGACGTTTTCAAATTGTAAAATGTTTTACATAATTCGGATGTTCCTTCAGAGTTGCTAGGATCAAGATTCATTAAAATGAAAACAAAATTCATTGTTTGTTTTTAAAATGTTTTATATGTTCCTTCAGAGCTGAAGATAATTACTTCCTAGTCCAAACCTCCCGCAGGACGACGGGGGATGGGAGCGGGCAGGGTTTGAACCTTCGATCGTCGATAAATCCGAACGACAGTCCAGCGCGCAAACCGCACGACCAGGCAGCCATCGTGGTCTTTGATTTTGATATTTTGTCCCTCTGTTTGATCGTCTCTTGTCATTGTGATGTACTTGGTTTTACTGTCATTGACCTCAAGTCCTGCTGGTCGAGATGCTTCTACTAGTTGTATGAAGGTTTCTTTACCCAATAAGACAATGTCATCAGCATAAGCAAGGTATTGTAGAAGTTGGCTGTATATCGTCCCTGTTGCTTGTGGACCCGTGTTTTCTCTCCTGAAGTAGTTAGTAATAGTTCCCCTTGTGTTTATGTGTATATTTCTTATAACTTTCTCCAGTGTCAAATTGAAAGCATGCAGGAAAGTGCGTCTCCTTGTCTTAATCCTCGTTTAATCCTAAATTCCCGTGAGTGTTCTCCTTGTATTATGACTTTACTTTTTGAGTTGTTTAATGTCATATGTATAAGTCTTGTCAGCTTGTTGGGTATTCCAAAATCCTGTAGAGTGTCATATAGGTATTTCCTTCTGATACTGTCATAAGCCATTTTATAGTCTATAAAGAGTTGGTGGATTGGTATGTTGTATTCATGGCATTTTTCTAGTATACATCTTAGTGTGAAGATGTGGTCGGTTGTGGATTTGTTGGGTCTGAAACCACATTGGTAGTCACCTAAGATTTCTTCTGAATATTTTCCAAGTCTCTTAGTTATAAGCCTAGACAGTATCTTATAAGTCACATTTAGTAGAGAGATTCATCTGTAATTACAGCACTTTAACTTGGATCCTTTTTTGTGTATTGGGGTTATAAGAGCCGATTCCCATTCTGTTGGTCTTACTTCTTCTTCCCAAATTCTTGATATTAGTCTGTGTATTTGGGAATGTAAGTCTTTCCCTCCATATTTAATCAGTTCTGCTGTGATTTGGTCCTCTCCTGGTGCTTCGTGATTCTTCATGGTCCTAATTATTTCTGATGTTTCCATGAGTGTTGGAGGGTTCGCTAAAGGATCTGGTCCTCCATGTGGCAGTTCATATTCTCCATTGTCTTCATCTTCAGTGGTATTTAGGATCTCCTCAAAGTATTCAGCCCATCTCTCAATGACCCTGCTGTTTTCTGTAATAAGGTGACCATCTTTGTTCTCACACATGTGTGATCTAGCTTAAAATCCGTTCTTTTCATCTTTAATTTTCATATACATTCCTCTCATGTCTCCCTCCTTTGCTAGTTCCTCAATTTGAGTAATCTTGGACTTTTCCCATTCCCGTTTTTTCTTTCTTACAACTTTTGTGGCTCTTCTTCTTGCTTCATTGTATTGCTGTCTAGTGTTCCTGGTTACTCTCTGTAGCATTATCATTCGGGCATTGTTCTTCTCTTCTATAGTTTGTCTGCATTCATCATCATACCACCCTATTGTCTCGTTCTTTTGTTTCAATCCAACTACCTCTTCTGCTGTTCTTTTGATAGCATGCTTTATTACTTCCCAATGCTCATTTATGTTATTTTTGCTGTCCTTTTCTAATGTTGTCAGTTGCGTTTGGAGTGCCATTCTATAAGTTTCTGCAACAAGTGGATCCTTTGTGAGTTTTTGACTATCATATTGCTGTGCTCTCTTTCTTTGGTAATTGTGTATGGTACTTATTCTTTGTCTAAGTTTAGCTTTTACTAGTAGGTGGTCTGAGTCAGCATTAGCTCCTCTGAAACTTCTTACATCTAGTATGTCTGATCCATGTCTCTTATCTATGAGTATATGATCTATTTGATTCTGGGTGTTGCCATCAGGTGAGATCCAGGTAACCTTGTGAATATTCTTATGTTGGAATTTTGTGCTGCTGATAGACATTCCTTTTCCTGATGCAAAATCCACTAATCTTATGCCATTATTGTTGGTCTCTTCATGTAAGCTTTCTTTGCCAATTGTTAGTCTGAAAGCTGGTTCCTTTCCAATTTTTGCATTGAAATCTCCTAAGACTATTTTGATGTCATGTTTTGGTGCTTCATCATAAATTCTTTCCAGTCCATCATAGAAGGCTTCTTTTGTGTTATCATCTGCATCTTCAGTAGGGGCATGAACATTGATAAATGATATGTTGAAGAATTTTCCTTTCAAACGTAGTGTGCAGAGTCTATCACTTACAGGTTTAAATCCAATGACATTACCTACCATATCCTTTTTAACAGCAAAACCTGTACCTAAGTTGTTAGTGCTTCCACCACTATAAAATATAGTATACTCCTTGGTTCTGAGAATGTCCGAGTCTTTCCACCTGATTTCCTGTAGGGCTACAAGGGGTATCTTATATTTCTTTAACACTTCAGTAAGTTGGGCTAGCGCACCTGCTCGATAAAGGCTTAGCACGTTCCATGTCGCAAAACAAAAATCATGTCCTTTTCCAGGCCTAGGTCGTTTTCCGTTGAGATCTGTCCGGGTTTTCTTGTGTGTATTAGTTTTCGTAACAGTATTTTTTATATGACAGAGTTGTTAGCCCTGTGCATAACCATCTGGGGGGGCTGCCCCTTTCAGCTCTCTGGATAGCTGCCTTTATTTTCGGATAAGGTGCTCTTGCCTTTGTGGATCCCTCCACTTCCTGCAAGGCAGCAGGTTTGATTTTGGTCCACCCCGGGTATTTTATTTTCCCGGTACCCACCATATCTGGAGGGCATTCCCCTATCCGCCACCTGGGGAGGCGCTCGATGGGAGATCAAAAACTCCACACGAGAAGTGGCCATGATTGTTGCTATTATTTTGTTCTGAGGAAAACTGATGAGAATCGAATGGAACTGAAGCAAATATCACTTTAAGCTAGACGCTAAGTAAATAAAGTGTACAATTTAAAGATGACATGTATAGTTGATGGTATTCCCTTGAAAGTGATATCATAACATTAGCATATGTATGTACTGTAACACTTAGCTATCTCATAAACACTGCTCCCTCGAACTGAACCGAACTGTAAAAAAAAGTATGTTGATAAAGTGATTCCCACCGCTTGTAACGCACGCTAGGAATCGAAATGGATTGATGACGTGATAGCAGAAAGACTTTAGTTTCATGAGATGTTGTTCTCGGGGAAATGTACATGCTCGACTATTATCGTTACTTGTTAAGTCAACGTTTTTTAGCGTACCACAGTTGCAGCGCAACACAACCCAGCACACCACAACCCATGCGATCAACTTTTGCATTTGTTACATGCCATCCTGGCTATGACTGCTATCCAGTCTGAATATTTTTCTATTCCATATCCCTGTCGTAAGGGAGGGGATCTCGCTGGGTCACCAATGATGACTCTTTCAAATTCACGCCTTTTATTGTGAACGATTATATGGGATGAGGTTTTTGGGGGTGGTGGTGACACCTTGGCAAATCGCCCTAGCGACGCCACTGGAGTGCACACTAAATATTTTATTTGCTTGACCGCTAGGACACTTATTTATTTATTTTTTTACATATCAGTTCGTGATATCATGGAGTCGTTTTATCTCTTCTGATGGCACAGAAGAACCACAATGAACCAGGCTTCTGTTTTGTTTACTGTGACGTCTCAATGAAATCGATATCAAACCTTTCATGGTACCCTCATTCATTCGCCCTATCTAGATCTCTACATTTAGTTCAATGTATTTAGACTAAGCCTCTTCCACTGTCCACTCACAAAGGTAATGGCATTCGTAGAAGTCAACAGGCTCCGTCCATTGATTTCTTGCTCATGATTTGTTTTTTGTTTTCTTAAATTTCTTAATGCCAGGCAACTCGACAGATAATTGGATGTGGCTGTAACAAGTAGTATGTAATTTCCACTCAGAAAACTTTATTGATTTTTTGCTGGGTTGTCCACTGACGCCGAACGCCAATCTTTCGTTTTTTTTTATTTTGATTCAAACATTATAGATCTAAATCTAGACAAAGAGTGGTATTGATTCATTTGTATGTTTACAGTATTTGCGGTATCCTCTTTAAAAATCAATATGGTCTTATATACATATAGGCCTATATATATTCAGAACCAGTACATTATTTGATATTTCATTTAAAATACTAATAGGCCTACTATTATTTATATCATTGTTACAGTGCTATACCTAAATGTATTAGATTTTTCCATTTAAAATATTGACTTTGTCCTAAATATGACATAATACTTCAAAATGTGTTTAGCCATAAATCTTTTTCTCCTGTTTTCTATTGCCAGCATATCTTTTTTTTTCTCAGAGATCTAGCTCCAGGCCTATATTTCTTCTCTATTCATGTCAACGCTTTCACTGACCTGACCTGTACCTTCGTAGACGTGATTTTTAGCGTTGTAACATTAAAATGAGCCGTTACAATTATAGAATATATCGAATGTATACGAAATACTGCGGTGGTAGCAAAATGAAACTAATTCAGCTTACTTCAGTAAAGCCCAGGCTGTTAAAGGAGTTGACTGTTTTGTTTGCAAGGTCAAATCACTGGAGCGATATCTTCAATGTTACATTTTATGAACTCTGCTAGTTTCTGAATTTAATTACTTCACTTTGCTTCTCCAACGTAGTTTGACTATTTGGAGATTTATTTTTAAAGTTCTTTTTTGTGTTTTTACAAAGCTTTTATCAACTCACTCTGTCTGCCTGGTAAAACGTTTTTACACTTTATTTCTCCCACACCCATTCTCGGATCAAGTTGAAACTTTGCACAAATATTCATTGGCATAGACTAGACATGAATCACGAAAAAAAAAATTACCAGTTGATCAATTAACTACTGGTTATTAATTATTTTGTTTGATATTGAGAAGGTAAATAAATCCTTTAGTATTCACAGATATGGCTAAATATGTAGGGTTAGGTCCCCTTATATAATTGTTCACATTGTTACTTTTACATGTTTCGAATGCTTCGTCACAATTACACCCTAGTCCGAATGTCCTGTTGAATGGGATGTCGGTGGACAGGGTTTAAACCTGGGGCCATTGAGACCACATTCCAGAACACATACCACACTAAAGGCTGCCATTTCATTCCCCCTCCTCCCTTTAAACTATGCCCACACCATTGATACAAAGTCCTTCCACTTTTGTCAGATGCTACCAAGTGCTATTATTATACTAGGAGTCTATAGTGGTATGTCAGTGAGCTATATAATAATTACACCATATTTACATTTTAAGGATTATAGCTTCAAAAAATGGGCAAGACACACACTTGTTTGAAACAATAAACACAGAAAATTATTGCCTTGCATTCATAATTGGCTGGAGAGCTGCATGCAGTTTGGTGACTGTGGAAAACCTATGTTTAATTTTCATGGTTAATTTTTAGGTTTTAACATGCATGTATAAAAAGGGGAGTAAAATGACTTTCTTGTTGATTGAATATCAAAATGATTACCTGAAAAGGAGGCTGCGTATTTTACATAGTTAGACTTCTTAATAACAGATTGTTATGTGTAATAATTTAATTGTATACGCTTGAACAACCATTAAAAGAATGACTTTTGATTCTTGAAGTCTTGTATCAATAATTTTAAAGTTGTATTTTTCAGCCTGCTTACATATAATTAACTACACTAATGTAATATTGTTTTCAAAGTTTCAATATATATATATATATATATATATATATATATATATATATATATATATATATATATATATATATATATATATATATATATATATATATATATATATAATAAAGTTCTTCAATATTTCTCATTATTGTAAAACTATTTCTTGTTAAAATATTGTGGCAAAAAGTTAATTTTAGGTTAGTAACTAAAAAAAGTGTTAAGAGAAATTAGAATAAAAATATTTCTAATTGACAAAATGTAATCCACAACTTATATTTTTGATTTGTTTAAATGAAACGTTTTGATATTATGTAAAATGTGCAATGGTTCATTGACTAGTATGACTTGGTACTAAACCATTTTACCTATTTATCTTTACTGCTAAATTTCTAAAGTATGTTTCGCACAAATCACTAATTAAAAAACATTAATTCATAGTTTTTAATGTTTGTTTCATTTTTTATTCTGCTGCAGGGTCCCATGATGTTGACAATGCTGAGAGTGAGTCTTTTGTGGAAGATATGGTGGTCATTGAGAGGCCAATCTATACACAGAATGATTTTGATCAGGTCAGTGAACCAAGTTTTCATTTCTAAAGTAAAATGTAAAGTTCCCCTTTCAGACCTTTACATTAACTGCCCCATAATATCTAAAGTAATTTTATTATTTCATTTTTAAATGCTATTGACGACCATCTCTCTCCATTCTTCTCTGTATTTTGCCATGACTAGAATCTTTTTTGATGATGCCTTTGTATGTTCCGCAATGGTCCAACAGACTAAGGAATAGGTAAAGATGATCAATGAATTTATTTTTCTTTGATTTCTTTAATCTCTGTTGATAATTTTGTAGATTTATAGATCATATATTTATTAATGCTTATCCATGCAATCATTTCATTTATTTTAGGGGTTCGATGCTGGTCAGAGACCCAAACATACTGCTCTCTCCTGGATGAAGGGAAAAGTGAAGAAGTGTGAATGCAGTGCAGCATGTGTCCGCAAAACAGTCTCCCATCATTTCCCTTTCCTGTCCATCATGAAAGAATACAATATCAAAAAAGATTTCTTGCCAGACATTATAGCAGGCCTGACTGTAGGGATCATGCACATTCCACAAGGTACATTTTGTGTTATTAGACTTGTTTATTTTTTATTTAAGTCGTCCTCTTGTTCATGAAGTAGAAGTCATCATGAGTCTTCTTTATTTTATTTTTTAATTTTATTTTTAAAAACAAAATTGGCTGTGCTGACCAAGCAGGCATGAGCATACATTGTTTTCCTAGCTCTTCCCTTTCTCATCACACAATTTTTGTCTTAACAGGAATGGCATATGGTCTGCTGTCCACACTACAGCCAGTGTATGGTCTCTACGTGTCTTTCTTTCCTGTGATTCTTTACTTCTTCTTGGGCACATCAAAACATATTTCATTGGGTAAGTTTTTATATGTGTGTGTGTATACATGCACACATATGTTTGTTTATGTAATTACTTGCATGATATGTTTTTTTTTCCTACCAAATTCCTATAATTGATGATCAAAAGCTTAGTAATTGGCTGAATGATGTTTCAATTTTTTTTTTAAAAGACAGAAACTTTATTTGATGGAAAGAAATTCCAAATCAAATAATCAGATCTAAAACTTCACAATATTATATTAGTTCAGGTCAGAGTCTTTGGTTTAATTAGAAGTTTCATATACTTGAATTATTTTTATTTATTTGCTTACACTACACAAAAAAACGCACCTGATTGACCACCTTAAAAATTGTTACCTGATTGTTTTATTTTGTATCCTCTGTGTTGTTTTTATTTACATCTATATTGTTATTGTTACAGTAGTAATGCTGAGGTGGACAATTGTAGTTAAACAGAATTTCAATTTGTTTGTACCAATAAAATTATCTTTTTTATCTTATCAGTTTACTACACAATAAGGGCACAACTTTCAGTCAGTTACATTCCAGATCTTAACAACTGTTTCTGAGATAGGGAAAGAACAAACTTTAATAATAAATGGTTCTAAATCAAAACGAATAACTGTAAACTCAGGTGTACCTCAAAGGAACAGTCTTAGGTCCACTACTATTTTTAATGTACATAAATGATTTACTGAATTGCTTTATTTCAGGAACAAAAATCAGATTATTTGCTGACGATTGCAAAATATGTAGAACAATAAAACAAAAACCCACAAAATACAGAAATTTTACAAAGAAAATTAAATGAATTACAGAAATGGGAATCAAATTGGAGAATGTTTTTCCACCCAGAAAAATGTCAGTTATAAGAGTAACAAAAAAACTAAAACAAATTAATTCCACTTATCTTATTCATGGTAAACCAGTAACACAGAGTAAAAACGCAAAATACCTAGGTGTTATAATAAATAAAAAAACTGTCATGGAATCCTTATAGTGATGAAACTATTAAAAAATCAAACAAAGCATTAGGGTTTATTAAAAGAAATTTCTATAAATCAAATAAGAACATAAGCTAAAATGTTATTTAACCTTGGTTAGGCCAATAATAGAATATGCATCCTCTGTTTGGGACCCCTCAACTCAAGAAAATATTAAGAAACTGGAACAGACACACAATAGAGCAGTGAGATTCATAACAAACGAAAATTCACATTTGACTAGAGTAACACCTTTAGTTAAATCACTAAATTTAGAAAGCCTTCAGGATAAAAGACTCAAAAGTAAAGTAGCAATTGTACATAAAACACTGAACCATAATCTTCAAATACAAAAACAAAATTTAATAAAATACTCAGAAAGACCCAAAGTGCTATTAGAGCATGAAATGGGTTGCCTGAGTCAGTCAGGAAAATTAGTGACATGCAGAATTTAAGTCATTGATTAACATGCATGAGTAGATGCTTGACTCGTAAGACATAACCATCTTCTTTTTTTAAGTAACAACTGTATTATATAAGATAAGATAAATTGAAATTTAAAGAGATTAAATTGTGATAAATTCACAAATGTTTATTTAAAAATTTGATAGATTTAAGATTATATTTTAAATTTATTTCAATCAATAAAAAAAACAAAGCAATATAAAATCCATTTTCAGATTATTTTGAAGAAAGTCTAGAAATAGAGTTCACAGTTGGTGAATAACACATGTTTGTAATGTAACTATTTTGTGAAAAGTAACATATGTAATGATTTTTTTTAAGTCTCCATTATTTAAAAAAAATGACACTTTGATATTGTAAGCCTTTACCTATTTCGATTTATCTAAATTTCCAGCTATATGCATAATAGTAAAACTTAATTATAGTTGTTGTTTTTTTATTACTTTAGGTGACGTTATTTTTTTTAAAAATATATAACAATTATACAGAAGTATAATTTAGTTTTAATTTGAAAATATTATCTTCTAATCTTTCATAATGCACATTTGTTGTCATCTCATAAATTTTACCAAAGTTTTACTACCAACATAACACCTGGTACAGCATTCAACGTATATTACCATGATTTTGCTAGGTACATTTGCTGTCATTTCGCTGATGGTTGGTTCTGCTGTAGACAAAGGATTGAAAGACAACAACATTGTTCTAAAGACTTGGAACCAGACAGTGGATAATGGAGGTGGTAATATAACATTTGAAATAGTGGACAATAGTGATGAAGTGGAGACAGCCAAACTAATGCTGGCCATGTCAGTTACTTTTATAGCTGGTGTCATACAGGTAACACTTCACGTTAGTAAGTTAATGATATATGGGTTAGAATAGTAACATACAGAGATCCTTTCTCGCACTAGTTTTTGCCCCCTAATTAATGTGATGACCAATCGGTGTAAAAGATTTGCGGGAAATAACCTTAGACAAGACTAAGAAAAGAAGAATGAAAAAAATTTGCAGTCCACGTCCAACATGGCATTGGACATTCTAGGAAGACCTGAAATCCATAGCACCGTATGGGACAAGGATGTAGAAGTCACATATAACCAATCTCTGCGAAGATAGATAGCCACCCCATGTGCTGAGGACCTCAGTTTAAGTTAATAAGTAATTTAAGATTGTGAATTTAGATTTTCTTTTTTTTCTTAATCTTCCCAGTTTCTTAATTAAAACTGTTTTATTTAAAACTGTTGAGTTAACTCCAAATTAAAAAGTGTGGTGTGCACATAAACAGCAAGTTTGTTTCCTTTTTAACGTCCTTCCCAGTTATGATAAGACAATATATATATACATCTAAATGGAATGAATAAAACCCAGTGTTAGAACACTGAAATAACTCTAGACCGTCCAAATTATCTTGCTAAACAATGAATTTCATGAAAAGCTATGGAAGAACCAGAATCTTTATTGTTAGTGCCTTTGAACATTTATGAGTTATTTTTTAGATCTTTTTCAAGATTTCAGCGGGTTCTAGAATAATAGCGTCACAAATCAACTTCTATTATTATGATGTTGTTACATCTATCAATTAATTTTATTTGATGTATTAGTTACCATTATACATATTTTATGCTGTGACTTGTATCATTGAAACAGATGTATTAGTAATGGTAACTAGTATCATTGAAACAGATGTATTAGTAATGGTAACTAGTATCATTGAAACAGATGTATTAGTAATGGTAACTAGTATCATTGAAACAGATGTATTAGTAATGGTAACTAGTATCATTGAAACATGTATTAGTAATGGTAACTAGTATCATTGAAACAGATGTATTAGTAATGGTAACTAGTATCATTGAAACAGATGTATTAGTAATGGTAACTAGTATCATTGAAACAGATGTATTAGTAATGGTAACTAGTATCATTGAAACATTAAAATCTTTTTCTCTTGTAACTTTTCTTGTGCTAGATACTGTTGGGAATACTTCGTCTTGGTTTTTTGACAGTCTACTTGTCTGACCCACTGATCAGTGGTTTCACAACAGGAGCTGCCTGTCATGTCTTCACTAGTCAAATCAAGCACATTTTTGGTATTCATACTGATAGACACAGTGGTGTTTTCAAACTTATTTATGTGAGTATACCAGTCACTACCAAATCTCCTTATATTTTGTTCATGCTTGTGTACCACCAATTTGGTGTACATATCAAAATGAATTTTAATTGATGACCACGTGTTAACATTATTCTTTGGCCAAATGCTAATTAAAATGTTCTGAGACCACCACCAGGATGAACACCTCTATTTTCAGTTCAGTTTTAGAATGCCAGATTACTAAACACTGTAGCCTTTCGGTCACAATATCCCATCTTCATTTATCCCTTAGTCTGTTGGACAGTTGCGGCAATATACATGATTTGTAAAATGTTTGTTTGTAAAATGTTTTACATAATTCGGATGTTCCTTCAGAGTTGAAGATAGTTTACTTCCTAGTCCAAACCTCCCTCAGGACGACGGGGGATGGGAGCGGGCAGGGTTTGAACCCTCGACCGTCGATAAATCCGAACGACAGTCCAGCGCGCAAACCGCACGACCAGGCAGCCATCCGACCGTCTTTCTCCATTCCTCTTTGTCTTCTGCCTTGGATAGAACCTCTTTCAATGGCATGCCCATCCATTCCTTTATGTTGTCTTCCCATCATTTTCTCTGTCTGCCTCTTCATCTTTTTCCTGGTACTGTTCCCTGAAGGAATGTCTTTGTGAGCCCCAAAGACCCTGTTTATGGCGATAGAGTTAGTTTGCATTTTTTTTTACAATAGTTAGCTGGTCTTAACCTTCTTGGACTTTTAACTTTATTGAAAGCATTTTTTTTTAAAATCTAGAACAGGATTGCTACATTAAAGTTTTTAAATGATTTATCACCTCTAGTCAAAGTTATAAATAGTAAGCTCAATATTTTGTTGTTGTTTATATAAATGATTGTAAAATTTTATTTTTTTTAAATTTAATTATTCAATCTAATTCAAATTCATTTCTTTCTATTTCCAGACCTATATAGATATATTTACCAATCTTCCTCACACCAAACCTGTAACTTTGATAGCTTCCATTGTGTGTATGTTTATACTTGTGATTATCAAGGAGTATATAAATGCCAATCCAAAAATAAAGCCAAAACTATTTATGCCTATACCAGTAGAACTAATTGTGGTAAGAGAATTTTCTTTAGTACGTATAGTGATAATTTGACTACAAAAATTATTGACCAATATTTAAAAATGCTTTACTTTTTCTATATTACTAAATTGCATATAGCAATAAACTGGTCAATATAATCAGTTTATTTTTCTTAAAATTTTGGTAGAAATAGTTTGCTTTAATGTATATATAAGAGACTATAAAAAGGAATAATTCTATGTGTGTCCTTGTCTAATGATGTCAAGAAGAGATTGACATGAAACTCTGACTACGTTAAACTCAAACAAAAATAAAAATTATAACAAATTTCCAATGGCATGCATCTCAGAGAACCTAATGACAATTAGTCCAAGTCATGTGTTCATCAGATACTGAGTTAGGCAGAATTGTTACCACTGATGGGAGAAGGGGCATGTTAGTCTTGTCTGGCTGCCCACCTAGAAGAATAAAAACTTTGTATCCAAACCTCTGTTGCCTTGTGGCTATAACCAAACATTGGAAAGACACTGAGTCAAGACTAAGGAAAAATCATGAGCTGGTGACCCTCGGACATTTTGAAACACACAGTGATACACCTTGAAAGAACCTGTGAAAGTGCTGATTCTAAACTGTATCAATACGTACTTTTTTTGGATACATCAGCTGCATGGAGAGAGCAGAATGGCTGTGAGGGTGAAAACATTCTGACCATGTCTAATTCAGCTCAATTCTATAAGAAGATCCATAGTTACATCTTGATTGAGGGAAGCCATAGTATGCCTAATACTACTAAAATAAAATGGTCAAAAGTAACGTTGACAGAGATGAAAAAATATTATTGTTAAATTTTTAAATTAATCATTTCCTACCCATCTTTTCTTGTTTAGTAAATTAACTTTGTTAACAAAGAATTAATTGTCACTATACTTTATATCTTGTAGGTTGTCCTAGGAACAATCATTTCTTACTTTGCCCAGCTCCAAGAAAAGTACAGTGTCCAGAATGTAGGGGACATTCCTATTGGGTAAATAGTTGGATCTTTCTACTTCTACTTCCCACCACCTTGGGTCATTGGGGCTCTTAGTTGGAACTCATTTTTTTTTGCTTTACTTTTTTTTTACCACTGTTTCAATTGAATCTTTTTTTTTTGTCCTAGATATCATCCAACCATCTTCTCCCCCACCTCCCTCACTTTAAAAGCTTTTTTTTTTTAAAGCTGTATAATATGACACATCAACTCTGCTGCCATCTTCTGCTGTCCCTGAGGAAGTTTTGACTATAATAATAATCTTCATTTCTGATGGAACATCCCAACCATGAAAAAAAAAAAAAACAATACATGTATTTGTAAATCCTGTTTTGCAGTTGTATTAGCCATGTAACCTGACAGCAATTATTTATTTATAATTTAATTAATTTAATTCATTGAATATGTGTTTGTCAAATTAAGTTTTACAAATATACAAAATTTTAAGTACCAGTGAAATGCATGGTGCTTCACTAGATAAGTAGCAAATATATATTGACAGAAGAGTCGTCTGTAACAGAATCATTGTATGAAATATGTATTAACATGTTGTTTTTATTCTTTTTCCTCAGTCTTCCAGTCCCTAATTTGAATGCATTTAATTACATTTCTGATGTGATTGCAGACTCCATTGCTGTTGCCATTGTTTCTTTTGCCATTTCAGTTTCTATGTCCAAAATATTTGCCAAAAAGCATAATTATGCTATTGATTCAAATCAGGTAGTATTTTCATAGATTTTTCATCTAGTACTTTTTTTGTTTTGGTAGTAAAATACATTCTTTACAAAAGAAATTTTAACTTTATATTATGAAAATGTCTTTAAATTCCTTTAACTTATTTTAAAATCATTTATTTTTCTTTGTTCAAAAAATAAATTAACAATTATCTTATTTTGTAGGAACTGCTGGCTTATGGATCTTGCAATATTGTTTCTTCCTTTTTCTCTGCTTTTGTATCAGCCGCATCTTTATCTAGAAGTTTAATTCAAGAAGATGTTGGTGGTAGGACTCAGGTGAGTAGTCCTGCTGGACCATTTCCCAAACCTCTTGGAATTTAAAAAAATACAATAATGTTTTTGTATTTTTTTGTTTTTTACATAGAGTAACAGTATATATGTAACAAAATTTTTTTACTACCTTTACTATTTTAACTGTGAATAAACCTTGTTTTTAATGATTTAACCGTATAGAATTTAGCCCTTGTTATGTGAATGGAGAGTGATCCTTAAAGGATTATGGGCACGACATGGCCTAAATTGTGCCGATGTGCCTAAACTCAAAAACTAAAAAAAAACAACCTCTAAAGCTGGTCATCTCTTCTTCCACCAATATACATTCACAAAGCCTTTTCTCTCTTTTAGAAGTTCACCATTATCTTTTTTTTTTTTTTTTATTATTATTTTAGTACCCTCAAGCAGTTCATTAAGTATCCTCAGAAGTGAGCCAGGCTGCTCAATGTTAAGAGGATATTAAAAAAAATAAAAAATTAAAGTTTTAATGTTTCATTGAACTATATTGGTCTTGTTATGTATCACAATTAGATTTTATGTTTAAAAACTTAATCCATATACAAAATAAGTATCATAACTGAGTTTATATTTTTTTTTTCTTTAAAGTTATTGTTAATTTAACTTTCAAGTGACTGGTCTGGTTATAGTTTAATTAAGTACAAAATGAGTACTATAACTGTGTCTTCATAAGTGTTATCTTTGAAATGATCAATGTTCATTTAACTTTCAGGTGACCGGTCTAGTATCCAGTACTTTATTGTTAATTGTGCTACTGGTTGTTGGACCGTACTTCAAAACTCTGCCAAATGTATGTACTTCACGATCTTATCAACTATTAGACTAAAAAAAAGATGAATTTAACATCACTAGGTCTCTAATGCAATTCAGATAATTATAACTGTTTATTTCATGTGTGCATTGTTTCAGTGTGTTTTGGCAGCCATTATTTTGGTTGCACTCAAAGGAATGTTCAAACAGTTTGCTGATCTGATAGCTCTTTGGAAAATTTCTTTATTTGATTTTGTGAGTATTGTATTCAAACAAAATGAATTACCTAAATCACCTGATTCATATTTAAATGTAACAAATGTTTATGAACTAGGACAACTAGTGGAAGTTACACAAGATTTTCTGCTTCTGATGAATAGGAAAATAAGTCCCACAGAACTTTATAACCAATCATCTGATTGGACAGTGGGTAGATTACAGATAACAATGATGTACTTTGTTAATATTACAAAAAAGTTTTTATTCTGAATAGTATGAAAGAACTTGAATAATTGCCCACATAAGGAAGAGAAATAATTTTTAAAAAAACACATTAAATTATAACTTTTGGAAGTGCCTTCAGAAATGGAGATTGTTATGTTGTAGTCCAAGTCTCCTGCAGGACAGCACAGGAGGCATACATTTGTGCTGAATGTCACAAATATACTGACGCTTTGAAAGGCTTTTACCTAATAAAGATCCTTGTTTCTAATTGTAAATCTTTCTAGAAAACCCCATTGTTCTTGGAATATCCATGAAGGCCTTGTTAGCTGCTGATCCTGGCATTAGTTTTTAATTGTAACACCTGTGTAGAGAAAAAGGCACTGCTATTTGGGTAACATTTCCATCATAAATTAAACATAGGCTATCATCTCAATCTTTATGTGATGAACCAGAGAAAAATAAAACCTAATTAATACTCAGAAAGACACAAAGATAGAGGCACATTTCTTATTCCATATGCTAGAACAAATTAATACAAGTGCTTCTTCTTCCTTAGTGCTATTAGAGAATGGAATGGATCGCCTGACTCAGCCAGGAAAACCAACAACTTAGCAGAGTTAAAGTCATTGATTAAGATAATTAAGATACATGACTAGATTGACACATGAAATGCATAGGACATAATTATCTTCTTTTTTGAAGTAACGTCTGTAATATATAAGATAACATAGACACCCTATGACTGAAGGGGGCCAACATTGTGTGTGGATGTTTCTTGACTTGCATGTCTGAAACTAAGATGTATCAGCTTACTAAAACTTAGTGCTCTAGAACAAATGAAGTTAATCAACTTGAGTCTCATTCAAACGCTCAGCTGCTACTTAACTTTAGTTAACCAATTTATGCACATTTTAAAGCTAAACTAATTAACTAAACCAAGTTTTTGTTTTCTAGGCAACATGGCTAGTGACATTCTGTGCTACAGTGTTTCTGGATGTTGATCTTGGCCTACTGGTTGGTGTTGTGTTTGCTTTATTAACAGTCATTATGAAATCTCAAAGGTTAGTCTCTACGACTTCATCTGTCAGTCATACTTTTTACTCTGAGTGGATTTATACCTTCACTTAACCATACATTTTTTTCCTGGGGAGGGGGGAATTGGAGCCAGGATAAAAATATTTGATTTTTAAAAATCTATCATTCATTAGTTATTAAGTGTAAAATAATCGCTCTTAGGAAAAGTCCTCAGATTCTTAAAGAGGTATGCTCTTTTTAAAAAAAGTTTTGGTTTGTTTCTTGTTATTCTTATTGATTTGATTTGCTTACAAATTAAAAGAAAGTTAACAAAACTCATCATGAAATTAAGGCAATTAGGCAAACTAAATATTTTGCTTTAACATTCTAAGAACCAGGAGATTAAGTATTAATATTATATTTTTAAACAATTCGAAAATTTAGTTTTCTGAATAAGCCTGGAAAAAAAAAAAGAATTACACAATTTAAATTTCAAATAAATGATTAGATTATCTTAAAGATACACAGTTATCTACTTTTTGAAGAAACATCTTAAATTACAAAATAGAAACTTTTGTTTTGTAGGTATCATGAAATTGGCATATTTATTCAGAACACTCACATTTATTTATATATGTGAATGTCTTGTCTTATTTAACCTAAGGTCAAAATAGTTGGGTTTTGTTTTAGCTTTCAACAAACTCCAGACATAATATTTATGTAAAAAAGGCACGACATGGCCTAAATTGTGCCGATGTGCCTAAAATCAAAATCAAATCATTTATGTAAATGATTATTAAGGTCATTATGTGTTGTTAATTCTCTTATCCTTTGTAGGCCATATTCCTGTTTACTGGGTCAAGTACCTGGCACAGATATTTACAGAGATATCTCAGTTTATAAAGTGGCAAGTATTGCATAAATGTCTTGTTAAAAATTTAAATGTGAACTTTTGCCATGTTGTATAGCACCTTTATCTTTAGTACCAAGAATTTATTCTAAAACAATTTTCAACATTAAAATTTACATTGTTTTTGCTTAAAGAAAAGTCAGTTATATTAAAGAACAGAAACAGACTTTGTATTAATGCAAAATAAAAACAGTAAATTCAAGAATTAATATTTTTTTATAACTTCATAACCTTAAATTTAATTAATCAACTTCAGATTTGTGTTCATCAATTTAAAGAAAGCTCCAAACTAAATTTCCCTAATTCTGGGGTCATTCTTTGTAATATGATCACATTCAACTAGATTCTATTGAAACATATACTTTTTTTGTTTATGCTATAAGCTATTTGAGTTGCTTCTCTAAAAAAAATAGTGAATATTTGTCATCATCCTAAAAAATCATTTGAGTTAGTGCTTGAGAGAATAAAATACATTGTTTTAAATATTTGCATTTTCTTAAACATTTTTCTTAGTTTTGTTCAGTTTAACTTAAATATGATATCAATCCATCTAACATAAATAAAACAAGTTCTCATTAATTGTTTAAGAAAAAAAATATCTTCAACCAACATTTTAAACATTTTTTCACTTTGATATGTTATTACTTATGGCATAGTTTGACAGAACAAATCATACGAGCTAGTCCCACAAAACTCCCAGCCTTCTCATTGGTTACAAATATTAAACAAACAAAATATAAACAATACTTTTTAAAAAACAAAGTTGGTTTTTTTTTTCGTTTTTTTTAAATATGTTCCAACATCTTTGGTCTTACCAACTCCTTTTATTTTTATGAATGATTTCATCTTGGGTGCCTGTACATCTGGAAAAAAATGGCAGGCCTTTAGATAAAAATGAAAAAAATAATTCTTAAAAGCCAATATGGAATTCGGTAAAAATAGTGAGGAGAAATAGACCTAAAGGTAGATGGAATGGAAAAGATTTTTTTGGATTTAAAAAAAGGTTCAGGAATTCTTGTTACAGTGCTGTTCTTAGTGTGCCTTGAATATGGGGTATGCAAATGCCATGACATTCTTTCATGTGACTCACTGCTACTGATAGACTTTTAAAAAGTCTGCATTGACAAAAGCAGATAGAATAAAAAAAATAAAGGCAACACTGGCCTTGTATGTTTATTTTAACACATTGTTGTACTTTTTAATCTTTAATTTTCACAAAGCAAATATTGACAACAGCATGTTTTAAATATTGTTTCATTGCAGGCAGAAGAAATTCCAAACATAAAAATCTTCAGATTTGACTCTGCCATATTTTTTGCCAACTCAGAGTTTTTTAAAAACTCTTTATATAAGTTGACAGTAGACCCATATCAGTTGAAGAAAATGCAGAGAAAATTAGACAAGAGAAAGAAGAATGAAAAACAGTTACTCAATCTGACAATAGTAAGTACACCTTTCCATATATGGACACTGGTTAGCACAGGTTTTGCATTTTAGTTTGAATGAATTACTTATGATGATTATCAAATAATTATAAAATCAGCAACTTATTTTATTCTTGGGTCAAGGGCTTGTGGAATGTGGCTCATAATCCTATTCAAAAAGTTAATTTTATATTGAGAGTATGTTTTTGCAATATACAATGCACCAAGTACTAGTCAAGTTAATCTCATTTTGGTTTGTACCATTGGTTACTGTACCCATATTTATTTACTGTAATTTAAAAATATTTTTTTTCTTATGTATATTGTATTGATGCAACATTTTAGATTATCAATTATTATTTGTATTACTTTTGAGGGAAATTCCTAAAATACTGAAGAAATCTACATAATTGTATTATAAAGCAAATTTTGATTTTTTTTTTCTAGGATTCCATAGGCAGCGCTGACATTCCAATTCCTGATTCAGACTGGACTGACACTTTGACCTCACCCCCAGTTATACAAAACAGTGAGGCCAAGTCTCCACAGTTTGTGAGCCAGGTCCCTACCCTGACAGACATTCATTATATCATCATAGATTGTTCCACCATGAGCTATGTCGACTCCATGGGAGTGAAAGTTTTGCAACAGGTAAAATACAATGTCTTAAAACAATGGACATTTTTTTATTAACATGTACAATTTTTTTACAAATATAATATTTTTCTTACCTAGAAAAGGCAATGTTAGTGGTTTGTTTAGTCAACAATTAAAAATTAGTTAAATTTTATGAATGAATTGTGTTGAAATGGTAGCCCTAAATATAAGCACTGCATCTTACATGACCATCTACCCAATAACAGAGAAAAAACTACCAGATTCTCAAACATAACTCCTGGACTTTACTACAAACAGCCAACCATTTTAACTACAAACAGCCAACCATTAAAACACATTTAATAAATAACACGCTAACAAAAGAATCAATTCCACTTGAGCTCAAAGTAGGCACGCTTGGAACAATTGAAAGCTATCCAAAAACAGCCATCCATATATACACCCATGGATCAGCCTTTAAAGTCACCATCAATGCTGGTCTTGGTGCTTTCCTGGTCTTCTCCGAAAATAAACACTTTGAAATAAGTGCACCCTGTGGCGACTTCTGCTCAAACTTCCAAGCCGAAATTGAGGCAATTAAAATAGCTTTGCAGACAGTCGAAAACAAATTATATGAAGGGATACAATCACCATCAGATATTGTTGCCTTTACAGACTCCCAATCCACTCTTCAAGCATTTAACAGCAGCACCTCAAAAAGCCCAAGAGAGCTGACAACACTAACAGAGATGATACTCCAGATGATGACAAAATTAAACATCAACATCACATTACAGTGGATCCCTGGACACATTGGCGTCATGGGAAATGAAAGGGCAGATAAGCTTTCAAAGGCAGGATCATCTATGGAACAACCAGATAGACCTGTTAACTACCTCACTTTAAGGCTAATGTTAATCAACAACCACAAAGAGGAGTGGCTCAACCAATGGGCAACAGGAAACACAGGCAGAGCTATGTACAAAGAAATGAACATGCCTAAAAAAAACTGGACAGTATTAACTTCCTCCCCCGCAAAGAGCTATCTACAATCTTCCAACATCTCTGTTAAATTACCATCTCAATAAAATAAATCCCACACAACTCCCCCTTTGTAGACACTGCACCCACCCTTATGAAACCGTAAACCATATTTTTTGAATGCCCCTTCCTAATCCACCTTAGGGAGACCCTACTACCACTCCAGCCCAACATAACCAACACCCTGTATGGCAGTGCTGAACAACTGAAGAAAACAGCACACTATTATTCCTTGGCACAGTCTGCAAAAGAGCTGACAGCTCAGCAGCAAAAAGCTGGCTAGAAGAAGAAGAATGAATGAATTGTGTTGAAATGGTAGCCTTAAATATAAGCACTGCACCTTACATGACCATCAATAACCAACACCCTGGAAATAGTGATTATTACTGTTACTTTATTACTGTTACTTTAACTCCATTATCTCCATTGATGTGCTACTTGCTCAAGACATCAACAACCAGGATAGCTTAAACAATGGCCACTATTGTCATAGCTGAAAAGAAGAATGAGGGACAATAGTTTGCCAACTAATAATAACCGAAACCCTAGTTTGTGCCTAGAACTCTGGCAGCAAAACATGTTCCACTTACTCTTGGCAGGAAAATGAGCTCAATATCTTCCCCCGTCTATACTTAAGACCTATTCTCAAAATAAAGTGGCAAGATAAAATCACCAATCAGGAAGACCTGCAAAGAGAAGGTTGCCAAGACATCCACACTGGTTTAGTCATTTACGCAGAATGAAACAGGACTGACTTCCATAGGATGCATTGTATTGTGATTATTAGATGGCTGGAGAGCTGCATGACATCCACTCTTATGATACTTCTATGTGTGTAAGCGTGACATGAAGCTTTTGAAGATCCAACAACAGTTGGGAGGACACAGGATAGGACCACATAGAGGGCAAGCCTAACGGAGGAGTCCTGGATCACAGAAGTTTGTAAAAGGTTGCAGTATCTGGTGATTACAAATACCTAACTGGGACTGTGAATGTGTATCAAGGATGGACCTAGCAGCAGAAGTTGCAAATGAAAGAGATCATCTCAGAGACATACCACATGCTGAAGATGATTAAAGTTTGGCGTTTTTTTTTTATTAAAGACTCAAATTTTTGTTACCAAAAGTGGATCACATTATTGGAAATAAATTGACAAGTTTCAAGTGCATGAGCAGTACATCTATACTATAAAGTAGAAAGTAAGGCGTATGTATGTATGTCCTGCATAGAAATCAAAACCGTTTCACCAATCTTGATAAAACTTGGCATAAATGTTCCCTGGGTACTAATTCGAACTGTGACATATGTAAAGTAGCTCTAAAACAAACTAAAGACCCTAAAAAAAAAAAGTTTTCCTACTCTATGAAAGTATTAGTATTTCATGGAACTATGCCATGTTTACCATGTTTAGATCGAAATGATCGAGATCTAATTTTTAAAACTACACTTTGCACAGATAGTTTTTTACTTTGACACATGAAAATACAAAATATAGTCCATTGATTTCATTAGTTAATAAAATTAACCTTCAAATTTGTTTTTCAAAAGCAATTTAAATTCGTTCCTTGTATCTGCGAATTTTGAATTCCTGGCATACATTCTTTCTTTAGACAAGACTGAAATGTTACACATCTCTCTATTCCTATGTCTAAAACTCTAATTCAACTCTAAGATGATAGAACTTCTCCCCGCAAAGATAGTTTTATACTTTAACACATGAACATACAATTTATAGTCCATTCATTTCATATTTCAATCAAATTAACATTCAAATTTGTTTTTCTAAAGCATTTTTCATACATGTGTTTGCTATAGCTGCGAAGCCGTGTTGATATACATTTTAATATTTCCATTCAAAATTCACATACATCTAACAAAAAAGGTCACACATGCGCATATGGCTAGTGTGTTTATATTTTAGGTGTGCACATTATCTATAATATGATCGGAGGAATTATTTTTGAGCATTTCTATCAAGTATGTAATTTGTCTTTACTAACAGTTGTCCAGTATAGACTTGCTTGTATTTTTTCTAAATGTTTTTAAAGCTCTCCCATAAAGTATTTTGTTGAAATATGTATTATGACTTTTGTCTCCAGGTGATCTCAGAGTTTAGAGCTTTCAATATTACAGTTTATTTAGCACAGTGTAAATGTAAGTGTTTTTTTGTGCTTGTACCAACTTTATTGTCTAATAGCTCAATATACTAATGACCTCTTTGACCTGCATTTTGGGGTGGCCTTACTAAAGCAAAGTTTTCAACTCTTTTTCTGTCATAAGCCATTCAATCTTGTCAAAATCAACTGGTTTTTTAATTATTTTCATTTAAAATAAATTTAATGTCTAAATGAAAATGTGCAATTTAACAAGATTTACTGAGCCAACCCACAAGGTGCTGCTATCATCATTTTTTACCATTGTACGACAGGCCTTAAGTTGTAGCTGACCCATCACCTTCACTTTTCTCTTTCACTTAAATTTTTTTTTTTAGGTTTATTATATTTTATCATTAGTCTTGTGTTAATCTTCTATAGAGAATTTCTTATATGAGCTTTTGATGTAGACGATTAGCCAACTTTTCTATCCTGCAATGTCAGTCAGTGAGTTATTCTAGCAAACATTGGTGCTACTTTGTACTTATTTTAGGGCTAAGAAATGTTTTGATTGATTGATATCTCCAAACTAGGGCTCCACAGTCACATAAAAAAAAGGTTGTTCTACGACAGAATGAGGCCAACAGGCTGTACCTAAAAAAAATTTTCATATACTTTAAGATAATTTAGAGAAGAGTGCCTAAAGCTTTACATCATCAGCTTTGTTCCTCATGGAACCATTTATTTAGTTATGGCTTCCTTCAGTCGTGGAGAGACTGAAAAATCTCATAGAAATGAGATGAATGCCTGGGCATTGGCTTTGGTCAGAAGGATATAGATCAAACATCAGTTCCCCCCTCTCCATGCAGCTATGTTTCCAAAGGATAGGCGAATGCCGATACAGTTTGGGATTAGTGGCATTGCAGGCTCTGCCAGTGTGTAGCACTGTGTGCTACAAACTGCCTAAGGGTTGCAGGCTCCTGATTTCTCCTCAGGAATAACTCTCAAAGCATTTCCCATGTTTGGGTGTAGCTGCTAGTCAGCAGAGGTTTTCAATTCAGAGTTTTTCTTCTCCAGGCGAGGCTTATGAGCTCCTACTGGTTTAGGTGCCAGTTACTTGCCTTCATCCCTTTTCCTGTTAGTTAAAACACTTCCATCAGACCCAGTATTTGAGCCATACATGAAGGCCATGAGTTGGACTGATTGTCAGAGGCTATTCGAGACACATGCCACTAGAAATCATTTTATAGGTAGTGGATATGCCTATATCCATTATCACTTTTGGCAGTAAAAGTCTTATGGAACATAGAGCCACAGTAAAAAAAAAAATTTTTTAAATGCCTCTCTTCATGATGTCTTGCTAGTCTTTTAACCTGCCTGCCCATTCCTGCTCTCTTAACTTCATGTAGTTCACTGCCTCACCTTATTTTTTATTTGATCTTTCTCTGCATCTTGTACCCTGAGGATGGTCTAAGGCCTCTCTAGCTCTTTTTTTTTGTTGCCATTTTTACTTAGAATGTGACCAATCTATCTCCACTTTCTTTAAACTTGTCACATTGGACAATCTCCTTCTCTATTTTTTTTTTCTCCTTTATTGCTTTTTACTTTCATAATAAAAAAAGATGTCTATTGTATTTTCTCTACTACTTTGTTATAAAAGTCTGTAAAGTGAAGGTCAGCAGATCAGGTGCTGCTAGATCTCAAAGTACACAGCTAATGACCCATGCTTTTAGGCCTGATTATTAGTAATACAACAAAAGAAACTCTACATTAATTGTATATATACCAATAAGAATCTAATAGCCATAAAAAGTAAATTTGTTGTCCCCTCAGCGAGTGTAAGAGAAATGTTTGTAAAAACCAACTTCTACAAGACAGAAAGTAAAAACTACTTGTTTGTGACCATCCATGATGCTGTGGTCAGTGCACAGTTACATCAGTGGGCAGTAACTGGGGTGAGTTTACTATTGTGGTTTCATAAATTGGGCTGTTCTAGTCTTCAATAATATAAACCTTCGCAACTAACATCAGTAATGAAATACTCATATTGACTCCAGTACCAGAAAAGCTTTAGAACAGAGCCTTATCTATCATAGTATTGGTAGCATAATTGCTTATACAACACTTGCATTAAATCCCATTGATATGTTTAAAGATATAGAAGAGATAAACACAAAATAGTGAAGTCATTCAAATTCAGAATTTATTTTTAAACAGAAACGTCCATTTAAAACTCTGTACAGGTTAGTGTTTATCATTACAGAGTTTCATTTTTGTTTCATTTTGTTAAATATTTGACACTGTTTTTGTTGTTTTTTTAAGCCATTTCACATTGATCAAATCTATAAGAAAGTTTTTGAATTATTTCCCCTCTTTATTTTAGTTAATGAAATCATTTTTATCATGGCATTTATATGGCAGTAACTTACTTATTAAGCTGCATTAAATTAACTTTTGAGCTAAAGTAAAAGAATCATCTTTATTTTGTTCAGCTGACTAAGCCTTCTTATCTTTTGGTCTATAAACAAGGACCTGTGATGAAATTTATTCACATACATATATATATAATATGTTTTCCTAGGAGTCTCTAGCCAATACTGGCATCAGTAACACAGCTGGATCAAGTCATGAGATAGATCTTGGTATCACCATAGGAGAAGCAACAAGCAGGGCAGAAAATGTAAATGACTTCAACAAATCAAATGGAGTTAGAGGCATTCCTCAACAAGATATTACAAGCAATCCTGTGATAGAAAATACACATATTTGAATGTTACAAACATTAGGTTGCAGACTTGTAGTTGTTATGTTTTATGTGTGCAAAGACTAAAGAGTTGTATGTGTGTCATTGATAGTATGTACAAGTAGTTACAATTTTAGATGAAAGTATACTTCATGAGGGACTAGTATATGTCACCTTATAAAAGAGCTTTCAAACCTTTTTTTTCTGCATTAGCTTCATGAAATTCTAACTACATTTCATATTTTCAAAGATAGTGTTACAAAAATAACTCAGAAGGGAATTTGTTTCAACTCTTCATGAGTTTAAATGGTCTTATAAACATCACCTGAATGAAAATATGAGACAAACTAATCTTTGTTGATGCTACAACTGCTTGTTCAAGTCTGGGTTAGACATTACTGCCTTGAAACTTAGTCAGGGTGGAAACATTTGAACTGATGTACTGCTTTCTTTCAAGCAACCCAGCCCACACTTACTTTTACAAACATATACCATGAGTATAAATCATCATTTTTAATCTTTTGAGTGAGAACTTGAGAGATTGTAATCCATTGTGTCTATTTTTGTACAACTTAATTTATCTTTATATAACGTGAATTGTTATGAGCATTAAATCAATAACCACATTGTGTTTGTTATAATGATAAAAGATATACAGTTGTTCTTTAAAGTGAAAAGTCAACAAAAACAATCTGGATGAATTGCTTATCAGTGACTTTGAAATGTTCCTACCACTTAGCTACCTCTAACAATGTGTGAACGAATCTTCTCTTTCCCTCTTTGTTTATTCTTCACAATTACCTTGATAACTTACAGAGAAATGTTAGCATCCCTTTGTAGGTCATTTTGAAAAAATTAACCTGGTCTGTAAGTCACTCAATGGTGCTGTCAAACATCGTTTTAACCTATGTGAAATTGTAGCTATTTTTTTTAAATCTAAAAGATGTTTTCTTGCCAATCTTGGTTAATCTAATTTCTTTCTGTTATTTATTAGTCAGGGTGGAAACATATAGGAAAGACTTGACAACATACTAGAACAACATAAATCTAAAAAAGTTGTGTTTAAATTACACATAGAAAAACATAAAAACAAGTTGTCACTCTAGGCTTTTTAAAGCAAATAACAAAGTTTGTTTATTTTTCTGTTAGAGCTTTTGGGGTCATATTTAAGTCAAAGTTTTCTATAGCATATGAACTATTAAGGTGAATAAGTTTTGTTACAACTGTTATTTATCTATACCTTATTATTCTTGTTCATAAGTAGCATTTATGTATCCTGTCATAATGCATTTAGTTTTCACACAGTGTATCATGTATTAATTCATGGTGGCAATACTTTGTAGATCAGTAATATCATTGTGAACATAGCAATGCATACTTATTACCTACAAATAGCAAACATTATTTTCTAGTTTCATAAAAAAATAGTCTACATTTTCAAAATGTCTTTTCTAACTATTTTTATATTTGTAAGTAATTTTTATTTTATTGTTAGTTCATGTGTGTATTTATTTGTCTGGCCTTGAGAGTTATATTTTTAAAGTACAGAAATAATTCAATGTCTTTCAGATGTTGGTTTATTCTATCTATCCTAAATTGTGTCATTAAATTAATGTGCCTTTATGATTATGTAATGTGAATTATGTTGTTATAAAAACTAAAATATTATGAGTACAAAAAACACCTTAGTAGAAATATGTATGTTTTGTTAAAAAGAGGTGAAACAAATGTGATGTTTTAAAGTGTCTGTATCCTATTTTATATTCTGACCATCTGATAATATTTGTATAGTTGTGATCATGAAATGTAAACTTGACTGAATGAATATTTTTCAATGATTTTTGGGTTTGGTGGCCTGTGTGTCTGGTCACAAAACATTTAAAAAAATTTTTATAGACAAGCTTTTAACAATGTGTGTTGAATGAAAGAACATTCAGTTTGTACTAAACTAAGTTTAGTTTTCAGATCTAATAAAGCCCATTTCTTGAATGTTTTGTCTCTTTGAGCTGTGCTCTTACGTTGCAGCTAATAACAGGGCCAGAAAAAAGAATTGGAGATAAATGCACATTTGCTTTAGTTACTTGACTTTGAAATGAAGAAATAGTCTCTGTTTTGGCTTGCCTCTTTATTTGCCATGGTCAGTGGGTCTTTTAAATCCAGCTAGGTTTCTATAAGTATTAATGAATCTCAACATTAGTTTTAAAAATCATTTTTTTCTGTTTTTTTATTTGTTAATTTCACTTGTCATTAGATAAGGTTTAGTTTTTATTTAACCTATTGATGACATCAAAACTCTCCTACTAGTTTATGGGATAGTGGAGACTTTCTCAATTCATGCTTAAACAAGACTAATTATTGTATGTAAAGTATGTATTAAGTTTCAAAATTCCTACATTATGCTATTTCGTGTATCCAATTAGAACACACATAGATCTATATTTATTAAGGTAAAATGTATGACAAAAAAAAGGTTTCTTGCTTGTTGAATATGAAGATTGTAAAGCAGCTCTACAGGACACCTACCAAATCTAGTCATCATTGTTCTTTATGAAAGCAAAATGTGATATGTTGTATGTTGAGACAAAGGCCCCTGAGCTTTTGTTCTGTGACATTGAAGATTTTGCTTCACTTGATTGATGTTTATAGTCTTCCTTTATTTTCTATTGAACAACACTTGATTGACAGTCCTTAATAAATTCTCAAACTTGGAAATCTTTTTTGTTTTGAAGAGCTTGCAATTTTTTGATTCGGAAGGCTGGTTAAGGGACAATGACACTAACTCTGTAAAACAGAATTTTTCAGCATTTTAATTACTTCTCTATTCAACTCAACTACTTATTTGTTTTCTTGGGTGTGAAAATATTGGACCTTGTTGAAATTTAATTACTTGTGGCTTATCTGTGCTAATAATTTTATTGTTTCTGTAGATAATTTTATTTTTGAAAAAAAAATGTATTTATATCAAATGAAAGTATTTATTTCTGCAGAAACAAGTACCCAAGTTGCTTGTATGTCTTAGTCACTAGTCATGGTTTGTATTTTTTCATGTAATCCGTATCATTCTAGATTTTATCTATAATTGGGCAGAAATTGTCAACTTCATTTTTTTTTTGTGTAAATAATATAAATGTCATTCATTTAGCCAAAACAATTATATGAAAGTGTCAAAGTTAGAAAAAAATAATTTACTATCAAGTGTCTGTGAAATAAATTATTTGAAATGTTTAGAGTTTGATGACAATACATTGATATGAACATACTTTGGTTTGTGTAGTGATGTTTTTTCTCATGTAATTGTATAATTATTCTAATGTATATTTTTATGGTTTAGGGGTGCAGGCTTGGGACTCTGCTGGAGTCAAGCCTGATCTGTAGGCTGCCACTGTGTTATTGTATGGACCCTACTTGGCTATCGTCTATGGTTCTAGGTACAAGATAATTACAAGTTTAAGTACATGTTACGTAAATTATTCAACATAAATATATAATATAGCACACCCTAATCAGAGTTCAACATTTCAACTTGGGTTTGCAATGCCCACAATCCACGTTTTCGCATGAGTGAGCCGATGACCTAAACCTTTTTTTTTAAGACTAAGACTTCGAATACGTGACATTTTTAGTTTTACAATAAGCTGGGTTTTTTTATTTGTTGTGAAGAAAAAAAGATCATGAGGCGCACAGTTAATATATACATCAAGTCTTAAACGGGGACAAAGTGAATTTCTTTATATGAAATATATTGTCTTTCATCCTTCATTTATACATTTTATTTAGAATTCATTCCTTTGGATATTAATTCAGAAAATGTGTTGGCTTTGAATTCTTTCTGATATATACAATGGAGCAGAGAATTACTGTGAAATCAGATAGTTCATTAAACAATTTGGTTCAAGCATATCATAAATATTACCAGTATGAATCAAGAACTGGCATTGTCAGAGAGAGAAATAAGATTAGAATTTTGAGCAATATAAAGTAAAAATCTACTGGATCAAATCAAAAGTAAAGTGTGACTACTCCTGGCAATGTGTCCGCACAATCATCTCCCATCACCTCCCTTTCCTGGCCATCATAAGAGAGTATTATGTGGATTTGTTATTGTAATTAGTTTAGTATTGCATATTCTAACTTTGCATATTATGTGTTTCAATTTTGATTTTTGAAATATTCAGTCTTTAAAGAGGTGTTCTGTTAGTTCATCCCCAATTCAAATATCTCTGGCTAATTTTGGTAATTGAGTCATCAAACTTTGTGTCTAAGAGTATAGAATCTTACTAAACACCCAATTCAAGCATCAAACAATGCAAGCAAGAAGAATTTTCTATTCATTTAGATTATTTAAAAGTACAAAGAAAAACTTCTTGACTTGATTTTTAGCACTTTAGAGAAACTGTTAGCAAAGAAAATAATGTTATCAACAAAGAAACATTATTAAAATTAAGTCTCACCACAATAAGCTCAATGGGGACAGGCATCAACATTTTTGGCTTTATCTTTGGATGTGTGTTAATATACTCTTTAACAATTACAAGTATTATTATACAAACAATTGAGGCAATCAAGTTCACAGCTTTGGTCTGCACTATGTTTTTAATAAAGATGTCTCGGTAAGTCTGAAATGGAAGAAAAATTGGAGCAAAAATATAATTTAATTTAAAAAGTTTGTTTTCTAAACTTTTAATAAAGTTTTTAATAAAGATGTCTCAGTGGGTCTGAAATGGAAGAAAAATTGGAGCAAAAATATATATTTGTAAAAGTTTTTCTAAACTTGACTTTTTATTGAGAACAAATTCATGTGTTTATTACAAGATTATGTTACCAATTACCAAGACAACAATGATATACAAAGCTACATTTTATCAATAGAACAATTATATGCTTAGCCTTATAGTAATAGCCATGGAAACAAAACAATGAGGAAAGGCAAACAAACAAATGACATAAAAGGCTTAAAACACCACTGTAGGCTCTAGTTGAGACACCAAATAGCTGCTTGATTTGACTAGTGAACACATAGAATGCTACCCCAGTTGTGAATCCACGGATGAGTGGGTCAGACAAGTAGACTATCCGGTAAACCAAGTTGGTACAGACCAAGTACAAACTGAAAAAAAAACAAAAAAACATGTCAATAACTGTTTTGTTTTAAAGCTTAGAAAATGGTATATATTACATTTTGTGGGTTATTGTTGCATTATGGAAAAAAACAGATGTATATGTTTTCATATTTGTGATTCAAATGTTTTTTACAAAGCTTATATCAACTCACTCTGTCTGTATGGTAATAAGTTTTATAAACCCTAATGTTTTGCTTAATTTTAAGCTTGCGTTTCTTTACAATAGTTAGCAGGTCATCATGGGGTCCGATCGCTGCAGTAACCCTGTCTCTAATCTCTTGGTTAGTGATGCGGTCTTTGAAAGTGATGCCTAGGATCCTTCTGTACCATCTCAATTCCATTGCTATGATCCTCCTCTCTAGCTCTGCAGTCAGCGCCCAAGACTCGCAAGCATATAAAAATGTGGCCATGACCAGGGAGCGCATCAGTCTGATTTTGGTGCCGAGGGCTTAGCCTTTGTCTTTCCATATTATTTTCAGTTTTGAAAGAGCTGCTGTGGACTGTGCCATTCGGGCCAGTAGTTCGGGTTTTGTTCCCTCATCTGAGACAATAGCTCCGAGGTATTTGAAGCTGTTAACACTAGTCAGCTTTTCACCTCCAATACTGATTCCTCTTTTAAAGCCCTGTTGGCTATTGGTCATAATTTGATTTTTTTCGGCATTTATTTGCATGCCATATGCTGCGGAAGTTTGTCAATGCGCATCACCAGGTCAGCTAGTTCTTCTTCTGACCCTGCTAGGCCATCAATGTCATCTGCAATGGGCAAGTTAGTAATTCTTCTTCCTCCAATGCTAACAGTACCGTTATAGCCATTATCCTTTTAAGGAAGATATTGAAGAGTGTTGGTGAAAGTAGGCAGCCTTGTCTTACTCCAACTGTGGTTTTGAACCAATTCCCAATATTGTTGTTGAAGTACACCGCACTGGTGGCATCCTTGTAGAGGTTCTGGATAACTTTGATTATGTTTTTATTTATGTTGAACTTTTCCATTGTAGCCCAGAGTGCTCCTTGCCATACTCGATCGAAAGCTTTCTTGAAATCAATAAAGACATGGAAAAGATTCTCTTGGTGTTGGAGATATTTTTCACAGAGTATTCTGAGGTTTAGGATTTGTTCTGTTGTGCTGCGACCTTGTCTAAAACCCGCTTGTTCTTCTGATATGATGTTGTCTGCTATCGGTTTTAGCCGGTTTAATATAATTTAACAGTACTATGCTGGGATGGCTTATAAGGCTGATGGTGCGATAGTTATGACAGAGTTGTAAATTGCCTTTCTTTGGAAGGGTTATGATGAGTGATTGGGTCCAGGGTTTGGGCCATTCTCCTGATTGCCAGATCAGTGACTGTAGTTTACTTAAGTTTAATTATAATTACTTAAGTTATAACCTCAAAAGGTTTAGATAACAAAGAGCAAATAGATGCTATCTTACTAGATTTGTTCAAACTCAAAGCTTTTGATAAAGTTAACCACCATAGTTTGCTTAAAAAATTAAAATATTTTGGCAGTGATGGTCCATTGCATCAGTGGATTAAAAATTTTCTAATAGAGAGAGAACAAACTGTAATAATAAATGGCTCTAAATCAACACCAATAACAGTAAACTCAGGCGTACCTCAAGGAACAGTCCTAGGTCCACTACTATTTTTAATTTACATAAATGATATACCAAATTGCATCTGTTCAAGAACAAAAGTCAGATTATTCGCAGTGAATTGCATAATATTGTAATAACTTAAGTGAGGCAACTCAACTAGGCACATCGATATTTATTTACAAGACATCACAGGTACACAAACAACATCTATCTTAGGCACAATCTCTCCATATTGGCTCTCTACTTGGGCGGAAATCGTTCTCCTCTTCTAATGTTGACATCCTTTCCAGTCTAGTTTATCACAGTGCGCACCTTCTAGTTTAGATGGCGGTGCGCATGATGGAGTTATAACAATATATAGAACAATAAAAACAACACAAGATACAGAAATTTTACAAAGAGAAATAGATGAATTACAGAAATGGGAATCAAATTGGAGCATGTCTTTCCACCCAGAAAAATGTCAGTTATTAAGAGTAACAAAAAAACTAAAACAAATTAATTCCACTTATCTTATTCATGGTAAACCAGTAACACGGCTAAAAACGCAAAATACCTAGGTGTTATAATAAATGAAAAAACTGTCATGGAATCCCCATATTGATGAAGCTATCAAAAAATCAAACAAAGCATTAGATTTTATTAATAGAAATGTCTATAAATCAAATAAGAACATAAAACTAAAATGTTATTTAACCTTGGTTAGGCCAATAATAGAATATGCATCCTCTGTTTGGGACCCTTCAACTCAAGAAAACATTAAGAAACTGGAACAGATACAAAATAGAGCAGTGAGATTCATAACAAACGAAGAAGACTAGAGTAACACCTTTAGTAAAATCACTAAATTTAGAAAGCCTTCAAGACAGAAGATGCAAAAGTAAAGTAGCAATTATACATAAAACACCAAACCCTAATCTTCAAATGCAAAATTTAATAAAATACTTAGACACAAAGATAAGGGCATATTCCCCATTCCATATGCTAGGACAAATTTGTACAAATACTCCTTCTTCCCTAGTGCTATTAGAGCATGGAATGGGTTGCCTGAGTTAGCCAGGAAAACCAGTGACTTGGCAGAATTTAAGTCATTGGTTAATATGCATGACTGAATGCATGACGCGTAGGACGTAATCATCTTCTTTTTTGAAGTAACGTCTGTATTATATAAGATAAGAAGATAAATTCCACTGGAGTGTTACTGGTTTACCATGAATAAAATATGTAGTTTTTATTTGTTTTAATATTTTGTTAGCCATAATAACTACTATTTTTCTGTGTGGAAAGACATGCTCCAATTTGATTCCCATTTCTGTAATTCTTCTAATTCTCTTTGTAACTTTCAGCATCTTGTGTTGTTGTTTTTTGTTAAACATAATATGCCATAGTCTGCAAAAAATTTGACTTTTGCTCCTGAACTAATGCAATTTGGTAGGTCATTTATGTAAATTAGAAACAGTAGTGGGCCTAAGACTGTTCCTTGAGGTAAACCTGAGTTTCCCATTATTGGTGTTGATTTGGAGCCATTTATTATTACAGTTTGTTCTCTTCCTGTTAGAAAATAGAGCCCAACAGTTGGTAGAAAATGTTAACTTTTGTTCTGCTATAACCCGATTTGCCTACGCTCATGAAATTAGCTATTGTACCATTGCTTTTCCTGTTGCTGGAAAAAAAAAGGGGGGGGGGGTCTAAGTCTGTCTTCGGCAGCGGATTTTCTTTTGGTCTCAAATGTGTATCCTGCGGCCTTTGCAATTGACCTCCAGCTATCTCGCTCTGAAACCGCCTGCAACCAGGTGCTCTCTTCTGTGTCAGTTAAAGCATGTTGGTGCCTAAGCTGGTCTTAAAAGCCTTTCCTTGGGGCACCTCTGTTACGCCCATACATGATACATGCCCTTCCAGGCGTAACTTTAAGATAATGTAGAGAAGAGTGCCTAAAGCTATACATCATCAACTTTGTGTTCCTCATGGAACATCTACTTAGTTATGACTTCCTTCAGTTGAGGAGCGACTATGAATAATCTCATAGAAATGAGATGAATGCCTGGGCATTAGCTATAGTCAGAATGATGTTGACTTCACATCAGTTCATTCCCTCACTCCATGCAGCAGTGACGGCCTTGGACCGAGTAACGAGGTCGTACCAAGCAAACAGCGCACCACGCCTCGTTCCTGGGTCCCGAGGGCAGCGCTAACCATTGGGGAGTTTGTCTCATATACTGTAATCGCCCCTGTTCCATGCAGGGACCGCCACTCCACTAACGACACGGATTTCGGCCCCCTTTGTGGAAAGCGGACTTTTTGGACTGGGGTGCTGGCTATTTGTTCCATCCCCGAGATTAAAAAAAAAAATAAGCTCATCCAAGGTATCCTGCAGGGGTCTTGTTCGCGTCCCGTTCTTAGCCTATCTAGTTTCCACAACTAAACGTTTCCATGAAGGCGCCACGCCGAGGCGACGGGGGCTGAATCCAAAGTAGCCAGAAGTTTGGATTACCCTGATGGGCCAGTGTTACAAGTAGTAGTAAATAGTGCAGTGGAAAGGCGGTGGCTGAGTGGTCGACTATTCGTCTGCTGAACTGAGCTGTTAAGTAATCTTTTTTAAGTAAGACGAAAATGAAACTCTTTTGTGCTACAAGTTAAAAGTATAAAGAGTTACGTTTTGAACAAGAAAAAAATGCTAAGGAAAAAAAAATAATTTCCGGCTAAGGGTTAGGGTTATATTTATACATGATCTGTGGTAATGACTTTAAAAAATGTTAATATTCTTATGTCTGTCCTATCGTCTCGGTTAAAGCTACTAAATCATGCGTTCGTAGTTTATCCCTTATGTAATCGTTTGTTACCTCCCCTTGTGCACACTAGACCATAACAACTATGCGAATGAAATACCAGTGCTTAGCTAATGGCTTACATACGAATCACGTTAGTGAGTTGTAATTCTTGAAAGTGTCTTCCGAGATGAGTCAAACATATTTCTGCGCAGGCCATGTCATTCCCATTGCAGAGCGATTCGTCTAACCCTAACCCTAACCCTAAAACCAACTTTCGCAAACTTCTTCGTTCGTTTGTTTTACGTGTAAGAAATATTAAAAGTATGGAAACATTTTCTCTAAATACACTTTTTTTGTTTTGGAGAGCGCCATTAGCTCACATACATACATGAAAACTGACATGACCAGAACACATACGCATACATGTATATCTGTATATAACTCACCCCCCCCCCCCCATTTGGTTTCACTGGGGAAAGTGATGGTTTAACATTAAAGTGCACCCTCCAATACAAAAAAATCAAAAGCAAAACAGTCACAAAATTTCACTCCCCCGCGATATTGAACTCCAACTCTAAATATCAATGATAACTAGACTAAATGCAGCCCAAAAAGTCTAGTAGAAAATATTGGAAATGTATTTCAATAGAATCCTATCGAAAAACAACCTTACGGCATTTATATAAGGCAGCGGCAACCTTCACCTTGTTGCGCAGACATCTAGGACATCGTCGATTGAACAACGTAAAATACGTGATGTCGGTTTCAAAAAAAAAAAAAGACGCTATGCAACTCCATGGTTATCATTTGTTTCATGGTGAACTGATTTTATTATTATTCTAGCCTTTAAATTAATTCAAGTCTTTCGTACTTAGTATTACATTTAACTTGGACAACCTTTCCTAATTCTTTCCTTGCAATTAATCTATCCCAATAAAGAAGTCAAGAAATTTAGCAAAAGGTTTGTTTACGTTTTTGACGATTACGGAAAATTTGCAGCCAGCTATTTTTTTCCCCACATCAAGGCGCCTAAAAGAGGAAGAAACAAAACAACATGGCAAATTCCAAGGCGCCACAACGATTACTTAGGGCCTAGTGATTCCAAGGTGTCACAAAGTCTACTTCGGGCCTAGTAATTCCAAGGCGCCACAACGTCTACTTCGGGCCTAGTGATTCCAAGGCGCCACAACGTCTACTTAGAGTCTAGTGATTTCTGATATTGAAAATCTAGTTGAATGAGCTCACCAAAAAAAAAAAAAAAAGAAAGGATTGTGTTTTTGATTTCTAGTCTCTAGGTCTAGGTTCTATTCTTGAGAAAAGAAAAAAAAGAAAGGATTGTGTATTTGATTTCTACAGTCTCTAAGTCTAGGTTCTATTCTTGAGAAAAAAAGAAAGGATTGTGTATTTGATTTCTACAGTCTCTAGGTTCTATTCTTGAAAAAAAAAAAACTTTTATACAAATTATGAACGTAAAGAAAACAGTAATAGATGGATTTTAAAAACTGAGATCTATTAGATCTATTCGATGAATAATCCCCTCCTTCCGATTAAGTCTCATTAGTTGTCTTAAATTTGATGAACTTGTAGAATTGTAAAGCTATTTGTTATCTTAACTCGTTATCGGTAATTGTTACTTAGCTCATGGGCACCCTCACCTTACTACGTTTCCGCATGAGTGAGCCGATGACCTTAACCTTTTTTTTTTAAGACTACGACTTCGAATACGTGACATTTTTAGTTTTAAGATCAGCTGTTTTTGTATTTGTTGTGAAAAAAACAAATGATCATGAGGCATACAGCTAATATAAACACCAGGTCTTAATCGGGGACAAAGTGAATTTCTTTATCTGACATTAACCGTCTTTCATGTTTCATTTATACATTTCATTTGGAATTCATTCCTTTGGATTTTATTCATATATTGTGTTTGCTTTTAATTCTTTCTGATGAAGCAGAGAATTACAGTGATATCAGGTAGTACATAAAACAATTTGATTAAAGCATAAATATAAATATTACTAGTAGGCCTATGAATCAAGAACGGGCATAGTCACGTTTAGTAGTCCTATCATTTTTTTAGTCCCAATAATATGATCGCAGAAAATGGGGTTTTAAATAATTGAACCTAACTTGTTGAATTTTTTTTTTTAATTTCGGAATAAATTTGAGGTATCTCGAATCATATATTAGCAACTATTTCTCGCTATGTGGTCATTATCTTATAGATTACAGACGTTACTTCTAAAGAGAAGATTATTACGTCCTACGCATTTGAATGTAGTCACACAACTTAATCAGTGACTTAAAACGTATGCTCTTTATAAAAGCAAAGTTTCCCACTGAGTATGAACGGAGAATTCATAGCTGGTTCTGCGATAAAGCCTTTGTTTCTATTTTATCTTCAGATTCGAATTAAGCTTTCTGCTAGCAAGGATAGCGAGTGGAGTTCCATCAAACCCAATATAGGCCTACTCCCTTTCTCTGCAAGCGTTCGATCAGACATAAACAAATAAACAGACAATCGATCACTGAATCAGCAGGTATAACTAAACAAAGTATTGCTGGGTTCTATTTTAAAGAAATATTTACTTACAATACAATAGGCCTACTACTCAGCGATAGGTAATTTCTAAGCCTTTTTTTTTTTGAGTGACTTTTACTAATGATTATAGTAGGCCTACAAGTAATTGATTTTTTTTCAATGTACTGCGTACATAAATAACTACCCTGTTTTAAAAAAAACACCACCACCAAATTAAAAGTACGTTTCATTACTCTAATATCAGATTGGAAACTATGTGCCATTGTGTGATTTGAAGACACATCAAGATTATAATTTGGCTACTCAGACAGACGTATAAATGGCAGCACACGATTCAGTAGCCGATCGTGAGATCGCATTAAATGTTAGGCCCACACAAGATCAAATGTTAACATTTGGTGAGGTCTCAACGGAAGATGTACACCTTCCTACCTTGTTGGAGAGCGTCAATGAGCAAGCTAGCAATCGACATATTCCACGCACTCCCAGTAATGACGCTGTAGGGATGTTTACCCAAGATGAACATCTTGGAACAGACTCCAACAACAAAGTGAACAATTTGAACAAAGTTTCATCCAACGAACCATCCAATCGTGGATTAGGTTTAGATGAAGCATCTCACAGGATCTACCTCAACCACGCCTTTGAGCACAGTGATGAAACAGTCTTGGAGCCTGGACATTTGTGTAAGCAATACTTGTATTTCGAGCGTAATTTATACGATAAGATAAAATAGACATTTTAGAAATCTGCAAAGTCCAAATATAAAAGGGGGGGGGGGTTATTACATGACATTTTTGCCATTGTAGCTGTGTATGAATTCTGTATGTCCATTTTGGACGCAGTTCATTTTCATTTAATTTCTCTTGTATTAGGATATTTGTACATTAGATATTCTAAAGCACAATTCAGATTTTAAACATTTCGAAAGCTGTGAAAAAAAAAATAAAAACGTGAAAAGAAACTATGATTTGCATGTACTTAAATAGCTCCTACTTTATGGTCGAAGATGAGCCCATTTCTCATTTCATATGAACTCGTAGATGACTGTAAAGTCCAATCCTCGCTTTGAAAACCCGGTGGCAGACCTGGTTTGATCTGTTGCAGATAGCCCTGCTTCTTCTCTCAGCTTTTTGTTGGTTCGGCGATCTCGTAACTCCCGACACTCACAGCTTCACGCCAAGAGGAGCGATCAAGAGCTAGTGCTTCCCAGCCGTGAATGTCAATATCACAATATTTGAATGGTGTCCATGCCACTTTAAAAAAGTCCCAATTTCGATGGGCGGGACACGTAGTCCGCATGCCAGGCAATCGTCTTTGTTTCGGTCGTAGCGCAGCATGGTGTGCATGAATAAAGGTGCGAATTGGTGTAATGAATGGAAGGGATGTAAAAAAGAGGAAACCGGGAGAAAGCGACAGGAAGAGAAATGAAATGCTGTGTACATAAATCGTTATAATATTAAAGTATTGCAAGAATAAAACCTGAGAGTGTATTATTATTTAAAGAGTCTTGTGTCGTAACAAGTGGCGCCCAACGGAAAAAGCAAGACCTGCGTTATATCTGTATCTAATTCCTGTCTACTGAGGTATTACTATTACTATAAAGTGTAATAACATTTCTAGATCTCTAGATCTACTAAGATTGAGAGAGTGATCGTCATCTAGACCTCTAAAGCTACGTGCTAAACTACTGGTAAACATAAGTTGAAACTTAACTAAAAACATTATTGCTGATTTAATCAATTGGCTTAACATTTAAAGCTAGTTATATCATTATAATTATTATGAAGGCCAATTCTCAACATTCGCCAATGTGAAAGCGTTGGTGGATTACCCAGTGTATTTGGATGTGTTATGAATTTATTGTCAAAAAAAAAAATTAAATAAAATTAAAAAAATAAAATAAAATAATCATGTCAGTGGCTGCGGAAGTACAGGTTCATTATTCTGGCTAGTCAGAGTTCTCAACAATATTGATGGAAATGTGTACGATTATTAGCACTGCTGTGGGCAACACTAGTGAATTGTGACTACGGTGGAGAACAGTGCCCAGTTAGGACCAACGGATATACACTGACTACGGCATATAGACAAACAACGAAAGACACATTTCACCGGCTATACCAGGAGGAAGAAGAGTATTCCGGGAAGTAGATACATATTTGTATTCAAATGACATTAAACGTTTGGTTCATTACATTACATTTAGATATGAACATTGTTTTGGGTCCAGGCATTAAGTATATGAGAATCAATTATATTTAATTGATATGGTCAGATAACTCTATAAAGACAATTTACAAATGGCGGATAAAGCTGAGATAGTTGCTTTGAAAGAAGGGAGACTATTGGAATTAGAAGGAGCAGAGCTGAGAAAATATGTACAAGAAAGATTAATAGAAAGGGAGAATTTAGTCATGGAAAAGGAAAAGTTAGGCATGGAAAAAAAGAAAGACAGACAGTTAACTATTGATAAAGATAAATTAGCTATGGATAAAGAAATGGAGAAAGAGAAGCCAGCTATAGAGAAACAAAGGTTAGCCATAGAGAAAGAAAAGTTGGCAATAAATAAAGAAAAAGCTAAAGATGAAGGTACTGGAAAGAAAAATGACGTGTCTGGAAATAAATTGGCAAAATATAAAGGTACCATGTGTGATGGGAATAAAATAGACATAGATATCTTCTCAAAGAAGTTTGAAATTGAAATGAAAGAATTGGCTTTTCCTGAAGATAAATGGACATTTTTGTTTTCGAAATCATTTGCATCAGGAGATAGAAGATTGGACAAATTGTTGTGAAATGGCCACTACTCGATCTTGTAGTCAAGATGTAGAGGAAGTAGCTTTAGCAAAGTTGTTCGAGTTATCAACTAAGGGAAAAGAGGAAAAACAACATGAAGACACAGAAACAATTGAAATCAAAGACATAGGATTTAACAAAGAAAAATTTATCACAAAACAAAAAAAATGATCCAGAGTTACGCCAACTAGCAAAGAAAGGAGGTAGAGGAGGAAGATTCTATGTAGAAAGAGGAACTCTTGTTAGAGAGATTGAATGGCGTGGAAAAAAAGTAATTCAGTTTGTGGTACCCAGAGAATTCAGGCAGCTGGTAATGGAAAATGGACACGATATAGCACACACAGAACATCTGGGACTACACAAAACGAAACAAAGAATATTTCCGAATTTTTATTGGCCATCAAGTAGTAAGGACATAAAAAGTTATGTGACTTCGTGCCAACTACGTACTAGAAAAGAAGCAAGAAACATAAAAGCACCATTACAAAGGGTGGATGTACCAGATAGAGCATTTAGTAAAATAGCGATTGATTTAATTGGTCCAATGCCAGTAGTATCAAATAGGGGTCACCGTTATATCCTAACTGTGATAGACGTGTGCTCCAGATGGCCGAAGCTATCCCACTCAAACGAATTGAAGCCAGAGACATAGTACAAGCATTATATACGTTATTTACAAGATTTGGATTTCCTAAAGAAATATTGTCAGATAGGGGAACTCAATTCAACTGTCAATTGGCTACAACATTCTTGAACATGTTTGGGATCCAGCAAAGGTTTACAACCTCGTATTATCCACAGAGCACTTGTGAACGTTCTTTAATGTCAATCTAAAGAAAGCATTATCTAAAGTAAGGGATGATAAATCCAAAGAGTGGGATATGGCAATACCGTCAATACTATTTGCATACAGGGAGAGTCGTAATGAAACAACAGGGTTTTCACCATTTCAAATGATTTATGGAGGAAATCCACGAGGTCCAATGACAATACTGAAAGATTTAATAATCCCACATGGTCATGTAGTAACTAATGACAGTTACGATATTGTGACAGAAACTAGAAATCAGTTTATTAAGGCATGTGAAGAAGCGGTTAGACAGGTGCTAGAGAGAAATGAATTAACACGTGAATGAACATAGAAAAATGACGGAATTAGAGGTAGGATAAGATGTTTTGGGCTTACATATGGATAACAATAATGCTTTGGGCACAAATTAGCTGGGATCATACAAAGTATGGATTATGAAATAGTCATTGATTCGATATTAAAAATATTTCATGTGGATTTGTTAAAAGATTTTAGACCAAGACAAAGAAGTGAAGAAAGGAGTAAAGATGAGTCAATGACAATGGGTGCCTGTGTGACAGGAAGAAATGGAGACAGCGGGAAAGTTTAGATCAATAGAGACAGTGGCAACACAAAAGAAGGCAAACATGGAAGGATGTCGCGGTGAATGGAGTTTCTCTTAAAAGAGCTAAAGAAATCAAGGCTAATTGTGGATTATAAGAATATTTTACGGATTTACCCGGTAAAACAAGTATTATAGAACCTGACATCAAGTTAACTGGCAAAGTTCCAAATAAACTGCCACAATATACGATCCCATTACACCATAGAGAAGCATTACAGAAGGAAATTGACGAGCTACTAACACTGGGAGTGATAGAATCATCTAGTTCACCATGTGCTGCACCAGTCGTACTTGTTTAAAAAAGTGTGGCAACTTAAGATTGTGTGTGGATTATCGACAGTTGAATAAAGTCACAGAATTTGATCCATTTCCAATGCCACAAGCAGAAGAAATGTTTACTAAGCTAAAAAATGCAAAGATTTTTAGCACGTTGGATCTGTCTAGAGGATACTGTAAAATGTTTTACATATTTCGGATGTTCCTTCAGAGTTGAAGATAGTTTACTTCCTTGTCCAAACCTCCCGCAGGACGACGGGGGATCGGAGCGGGCAGGGTTTGAACCCTCGACCGTCGATAAATCCGAACGACAGTCCAGCGCGCAAACCGCACGACCAGGCAAGTACCTCTAAAACAAGAAGCTAAACCATTATCGGCATTTAAGACACCTTCGGGCATATATCAATGGAATGTGATGAGCTTTGGCTTGGTAAATGCTCCAGCCACGTTTAACAGAATGATGGCCAAATTATTCAGCCATAGAAGAGACACAATTTGTTATTTAGATGATGTATGCATTTTTAGTGAGCAATGGGATGAGCATATACAAAGCCTTGGAGAGGTTTTTAAAATTATCAAAGAAAACAATTTAACATTGAAACCAACAAAGATAAAAATTGGCCTCAGTGAAATTTCATTTTTGGGGTATAAGATTAAAAATGAGTACATTACCCCACTGGAAGAAACAGTATCAAAAATATTGGACATTAAGGTACCAAAGACAAAGAAGCAAATCAGAAGCCTTTTGGGTCTATGCAACTTTTATAGAAAAGTTATCTCAATTTTTTCAGAAATAATTGAACCACTAACAAATCTGACAAAGAAAGGAAAACCTAACAATATAGTGTGGACGGAAGAATGTCAAGAAGCACTGGACATAATTAAAACTTTCTTTTCTGGAGTACCGATTTTGAAATTACCTGACAATACTAAGGAATTTTTTTTGGCAACAGATGCATCAGCCATTGCAATAGGAGGCTGTCTAATGCAAAAATGGAATGGTGTTCCACATCCTGTTTTATATGTGAGTAGAAAACTGACAGCAGCTGAGTTGAAATATGCCACCATTGAAAAGGAAGTACTAGCCATTGTATGGTGTATAACAAACCCTTATGGTTCTATCTAATGGAGCTAAATTTGAACTATGGACGGATCACGCTCCCTTGGCCTTCATTAATACAAATAAACTAGGGAACAACAGAATAGCCAGGTGGGCATTGCAACTTATGGATTATAACTTTGAGGTCAGGACAATACCAGGGAAAGACAATGTGATAGCTGACACATTATCACGGTGTACCTAAGGAGGAAAAGAAATGGAAGTAAGGAAAGGAGCTAGGCCATGTCAATTTTGTTTCAGTAAAATACTGTTGATGAGAACATAATGAATAGCAGTGTAATGAATAGACATGTATAACTAACTGATTGGAATAGTTTGTAAATGTACACGTATATGTATATTGGTGTCAGTTAGTGTAATCGAAGACTGTATGGATTGGCGAAGCTTTGTTGCATGTGTGAGATGTCGAGATATTAATATATGGTTTTATATTGAGAATTTGATGAAACCATGGTTAAACATTTAAAATATATTATTACAGTTACATAGTTAATTATAGTTTATAATTGTGAATTATGAGAGTTTCTCTGATTGGTTCGTTGGGGAAGTCTGGACATTATACATTAGGATGGATTAAGTAATTTTGAACCTAAAATAATAATGTAGTGAATGGTGATATATAATTTTGCTGTTGGATTTTTTTGTTGTTGGTTTTTATCTGGTTTAACCGAATGAGAATTAATGAAGATAATATAATTATATTGAACAGTGGTTTATAATTTTATTTGATATTTGAAGGACGTTCGATGTACATCGAACTTGGCAAACAAAGGGGGGGGGGTGTTACGGTCGTAGCGCAGCATGGTGTGCATGAATAAAGGTGCGAATGTGTGTAATGAATGGAAGGGATGTAAAAAAGAGGAAGCCGGGAGAAAGCGACAGGAAGAGAAATGAAATGCTGTGTACATAAATCGTTATAATATTAAAGTATTGCAAGAATAAAACCTGAGAGTGTATTATTATTTGAAGAGTCTTGTGTCGTAACAGTCTTCTAAAACGACTTCTGTACGGGGATCTGTGTGCAGGAAAGCGCTCCCTGGGGGGGGGGGGGGTCAATACAAGCGTAATAAAGACACCCTTAAGAGCTCCTTCAAGGAGTGTGATATTGATAAATATATTACTTGTACTTACTCATTACGCAAAACATTAATACATTCGAGTGCAAAAATTAATTATATCCCCGATTGACTTTACATAATAAATCTATACGATTAGAAATATTTTTACCAATTGTTTTTTGTTTAGCTTTAAACTTTTTCAATGCGTTATGATCCTATCCCTTGTCTGGACCAGTTGGGAAACGGGGAGGGAAAAACTGGGAATCTTTGTGAATGTTTACATTATCTTTTTTTAAATACATAAAAAAAAGTTCACTAAGAGTTCAAGTATCCTCAAGGGGACTGATATAACTTATACCACCATATCAGTCAAGTAAGATCTCTTTCCCTTGCTCAAGGTACCAAACAAAATAAGTAATTACCAATAGTTTATTAAAAAATTAACGAAAGTGAACAGGCTGTAAGTTTTCATCAAGCTCTGCCTACAATTCAAAAAACAGAAATGGAAAAGTGGTTTGAGTGCTGGGACAATTCTCAAAAAGCCAGTGGAGTCTGCGAGCGCATGAGGCACCCTGACCGCACTTCCCCGTGGTGGAGGCTGTCCAGGCCTGAGCAAGCTATTATAGCACAGTGCAGGACAGGCCATTGTCCTGTTGGCTCATATTTCTCACGGCTATGGCCTAATTTCGATTCACGGTGCCCCCGCTGCGGGGAGAAAGAGGAAACCGTGCCTCATATTCTCTGTGACTGCCCCAGACTTGCTGATCTCCCCTTGACTTGCTGATCTCCGTCTCGACAGGTCTGGGAAACCAAAAATTCTCGACCTGTATGGCGACATTTATGGAGCCTCTCAAGCCCTTACTCAAATGGAGTTTGGTGATGATGATGAATTAAATAATTGGTTAGTTGTTTTTTTTTATATTCTTGTGTTGTCAGGTAATAGAAATAATTGTGTAAATTTCAGCTTAATCCGAGATTGGATGTGGGAGAAATAATGTGTATAAACTTTTTTGCCAGACAGACAAAGTGAGTGAGTGGATTTAAGCTTTGCACAATTCTTTCTGGAGCTAATTGGAGAGGCCGCAAATAAGGGAATCTGGGGTTGGGGGTGTGCTGTAAACGTCCACAAGCTGGGTCCTGAGCAGAGCCTTGTTATTTACTTCATTTGTTTAAGATAACTTTATTGGTCAAAACAATTGGAAATTCGGTTTGATTATCATTCTCACTTCAGGGCATCAGTCTGATGCAGATGAGCATGGGGATCATGAGTCCTATTCTGATGACAAAGTGATCATTGACAGACCAATCTATTCCCAAGATGGTTTTGAACAGGTAAGTTCATAAATTAGATGCATATGTTCGCTGACTGCAGAACTAGAGAGGAGGATCCTAGCAATGGAATTGAGATGCTACAGAAGGATCATAGGTATCACATTCAAAGACCCCATCACAAACCAAGAGATTAGAGACAGGGTTACTGCAGCGATCGGACCCCCATGATGACCTGCTAACTATAGTAAAAAAAAAAAATTTTTTTAACGCAAGCTTAAAATCTATGGCTATATTACAAGATCTTCGGGGCTCGCAAAGACCTTCCTTCAGTGTACAGTACCATGAAAAAGAAGAAGAGGCAGACAGAGAATGCGATGGGAGGACAACATAAAAGAATGGACGGGCCTGCCATTGAAGGAGGTTCTAACTAAGGCAAAAGACAGGGAGGAATGGAGAAAGACGGTCGACGAGTCTTGCTTGGTGCCCCAACGGTCCAACAGACTAAGGGATAGGTAAAGGTAAAAATGTTCTAATTACATCGTATTATATTCAAGCATCTCAACGACAATGACACATTGTTTAATACCAGATTAGACACACAGACCAATTTGACAATCTGCCTTCGTAATATATTAGCACTCTTCTCAGCTGCCATATTAGCGGAAGTCTTTTTCTACAATCATGTCCTCTTCTAGGGCGGAATCATTCACTAGTGCACACCATAATAAGCAAGTTGGTCGAGAGAAAAGCGAAAATTTGTGAAACAGCTATTTATTTTTACAAAGAATAGCTTTGACAAAGTTTTTTTAAGGCATATGTTATATTACACTAATAGATGCTCAAAATGTCGTTCATGCACTTCAGAGCAGCGTCTTTACCTAGAAATCCAAGCTGGTGTAGCATTTTGAAAGTAACTTGTGAGAAATCGTTCTGAAGCTCTGTTAATAACAAACTCCAAACGCATTAATGCATGACATTTGAGTCTGGACTTTTGGATCTCATCTGACCCTCAAATTTTCCACTTCTCTAGTGACCATCCTGTAAATATACTTAAATGCATTATATTTAACCCTTTACACGCGTCTGGTAATTTAGCCTCTAAACTCTAGCATTGTAAATCCATTTTGTATGCACTCATTGTAAAAAAGCTCAGCATTTTAAGGGTTAAGAGAGGTAGAGAGAGAGGGAGTAATTCTGAGTAATATCAAGAATGAAATTAGTAATCTCCCCAATAATCGCATCATTACTTAGTTAAAAAATTATATGGTATTAATATTTTGTGTTGCCTTTCTTATTGATAGGGTCATTTGCTGTACACTATATAGGCTTCAAGTAGAGGATTTGCTTACCTGTAAACCTAAGAGCATTGTGAGGTTAGAATAAAGACTAAACATACTTTTTTCTTATTCTAGATAATATTTATTCTTATTTGCACTAGGGATTCGGTGCTGGGTCGCTCTCAAGTCAAACAATTAAGGACTGGATTAAATCAAAAGTAAAGTGTGACTTCTCCTGGCAATGTGTCCGCAAAGTTATCTCCCATCACCTCCCCTTCCTGGCCATCATGAAAGAGTATAATGTGAGAAAAGATTTGTTAGCTGACGTTATTGCAGGCTTAACTGTGGCCATCATGCACATACCCCAAGGTAACATTAGTTCTAGTTCTATATATGTATTAAATTCATTTGATGAATGCTGCTATACGATATTTCCATGTCGCATTGCTTAGAAGACCTGTAACTTTGTTTTGTGACCTGTTCAATAAGCCTGTTGGTATTTGGAATTAGATGTATTATGTATAAGATCTGACAAGAAAACTTTAATTTTCCTTTTATGCTTAAAAAATCTATTCTAGTTGAATAGTTTTGTGTTAAGTAGAGCAAAATACATATTGCTTTGACATTCAGGTAGGCCTCATGTCATTAAATTTTGAATCTCAGTATTTACATGAATTCAAGACTCTTGCCTATAAAACACAAAAGTATTCATTTTTCATGTCCAAATGTTTTACAAAAGAATTTTCCCTAATTTTTGTGAACATAAAAAAAAATTCCTAATCTTTTGTTATCTCAGTTGTTGCAAATCAGTAGGTTTAATAGGTTCTTTTAGTTCTAGGTTTCAATTCAGGATCTTTAGAAATATAAACTGCATCCTTAATTATTTACCAACAAAGACTGAAAACATTAAAATGTATATAATCAAGATTAATAATAATAATAATAAGGCTTGTCTTCAAGTCCAAAAATTAATGCAGTATTTCCCGTGGGTATGCAGCCCCAGCTGTGACCTACATATTTTGACACATTCAGGGCAAGCATAACCAATGGTTAATCAAGACTAGAAAAATGTTAACAAATTTAGGCCTATTTATATTTTAGAGAGCAGAAAAATAAAACTATGACTCAATTCTTTACTCTATAGAATGTCAGGTTCTAAAACAAAACTTTTATGACTCAAATCTTGTTTTATCTTTAGGAATGGCGTATGGTCAACTAGCTAATCTTCAAGCAGTGTATGGTCTGTATGTGTCATTTTTTCCAGTTATCCTTTACTTCTTCTTTGGTACTTCAAAACATATTTCTATTGGTAAGTACCTAAAGATATTTCTTTTTATTAAATGCATATATTTAACATTTTCAGATGCGGTGGCTGAGCGGTAAATGGCTTGGCTACTGAACCAGGGTTCGAATCCTGGTGAAGACTGGGATTTTTAACTTTAGGATCTTCGGGCGTCTCTGAGTCAACCCAGCTCTAATGGGTACCTAACGTTAGTTGGGGAAAGTAAAGGCGGTTAGTTGTTGTGCTGGCCACATTACACCCTCGTAAACCGTAGGCCACAGAAACAGATGACCTTTACATCATCTGCCCTATAGACCACAAGGTCTGAAAGGGAAACTTTTACTTTAATGAAAATTCATTTAAGATGATGCTATGAACACATAGTGTATTTTATGTGCATATAAAAAAAAAAATTCTTTTTCATTAATCCTAATTTATATTTCTTTTAGTCAGTGAAGTAATTGTATCTCAATTCTTAACAATATTCTTATCACACATGCCACATTACTCTGTATTACGCAGTTGTCTTCTTATAAACAAAGACATTTCAATCAATGGGGGGAGGGGGAAGGATGTAAAGTTCATCTGGTAAAGTAGGGTGTCATATGACTAGCACTATGACCAACCACATTTTCTTCCTCAAGGATTGATCAGGTGGACTTCTAGGTGTACTGAAAATTCTGAAGCTCAAAATCTCAGTCACTATGTCCCTATCTTACCTACAGAACTTATTCAATTATTTGGTCTTATTGAAAAAAAGCATATCATTTGTTTGTTTGTATCTGTGCACATACTTGATTTCCTGTGTATACTACCTTTGGAAAGTTAACTATGTACACATTTGAAGCTTGTACAAAATGAATAATATGTAGGAACATCATGTACAAAACTTGATTATATTTAGGAACATTTGCCATCATATCTCTGATGATGAGCTCTGCAGTCACTAAAGGCTTACAAAGTCAAAATTTAAGTTTAAAGTCCTGGAATCAAACAGTGGACTTGGGTGGAGGAAATGTAACATTCAAGATAGTCGACAATAAAGAGGATATAGATAGAACCAAGCTTATGTTGGCCATGTCGGTGAGCTTTGTTGTTGGAATAATACAGGTAATCTTTTGAAGTTTTTTATTTGGAGTTGAAATAGTTTTGTGTTTAAATTTATCATATTAAGAGATGAGATATAGTTAATGTTTTATCTTCTTGTCAGGAAAACTTTTGTATTCTCAAATCAGAAGGATGTTCTTTATTTGTATGATTAAAAGCTTAGCATCTTATTTAATTCTAATTTGAAAATTAATTTACTTTTATGACTAACCAAAATGGATGTCTGCCTGGTTGTGTGGTTTGTGAGCTGGACTGTCATTCATACTTATTGATGGTCCTGGATTCAAACCCTGCCCCCTTCCATCACCTGTCATCCTGCGGGAGATTTGGACTAGGAAGTAAATTATCTTCAACTCTGAAGGAATATCTGAAACATGGAAAACATTTTACAAACATTTTTACAAATTTAAAGTATATAGAAATTAGATTGTAAAAAATGTTTGTAGCACAAGTGTGAAAACATATACATCTCCTTTTTCTATAGTGCATTATGCAACAGTAACCCACAAAATGTAATATATGTCTGAGTACTACTTGTTTGTCTTTTATATTCTTATTTTCTAAGCTTTAAAAACAAAAATAGTTATTGACATATGCTATTGTTGGTTTTTTTTCAGTTTGTACTTGGTCTGTGCCATCTTGGTTTCATCACAGTTTACTTGTCTGACCCACTCATCAGTGGATTCACAACTGGGGCAGCATTTCATGTCTTTACTAGTCAAATCAAGCAAATATTTGGAATCTCAGCTGGAACCTATAGTGGTGTATTGAACCTTTTTTATGTAAGTTTTTGTTTGCCTTTCAACGTTGTTGTTTCCATCCATTATCTAAAGCATATCATTGTTCTGTTAGTATTATATAGCTAACTACATCATCGTTTTCTTAGTACTATAAAGATAAGAAAATAATTGTTCTGTTAATAAAATATAGCTTAGCATATCTGTGTTGTCTTAGTAACATAATCTTGTAATATACCCATGAAATTATTCTCAATGAAAAGTCAATTTTAGAAAAAAACAACTTTTTGTAATAAATTATATTTTGCTTCTATTTTACTTCCATTTCAGACCTATCGAGACATCTTTAAAAACATTCCGCAGACCAAAGCTGTGACCTTAATTGCTTCAATTGTTTGTATAATAATACTTGTAATTGTTAAAGAGTATATTAACACACATCCAAAGATAAAGCCAAAAATGTTGATGCCTGTCCCCATTGAGCTTATTGTGGTGAGACTTTATTTTAATAATGTTTCTTTATTGATAACATTATTTTCTTTGCTAACAGTTTCTCTTAAGTGCTAATCATCCAAGTCAAGAAGTTTTCCTTTGTTCTTTTAAATAGTCTAAATGAATAGAAAATTCTTCTTGCTTGCATTGTTTGATGCTTGAATTGGGTGTTTAGTAAGATTCTATACTCTTAGACACAAAGTTTGATGACTCAATTACCTAATCTGTAGCCAGAGATATTTGAATTGGGGATGAACCAATTGAACACCTCTTTAAAGAATTGAATATTTCACAAATCCTAATTGAAATCAGAGAATGAAAAAACACACACAATATTAAAATATGCAATACTAAACTAATTTCAATAACAAATCCACAGAATAGATTCAATATCAAGTTATAAAATGTATGGATGCTCATGCCCAGAGCTTTTGCTTCTTATATGTACATGACCTAAATATAGCTTCTCAAATATTCTCAAGTACTGTTACTGAGCAATTTAATTAAACATTTTTTCACAGATAATAAAGATTATTATTTTCCCTGAACAATTTTTAGTTATATGGACTTAGTAATTTCAAGACTAAATCATGTTTTATTACACATTACATTTTTTTTGTAGGTTGTGTTAGGCACTATCATATCACACTTTGCCGAGTTAGAAGTAAAATATGGTGTCAAATCTGTTGGGGACATTCCAGTTGGGTGAGAGCTTTATGTGTGTGTTTTGTTTTTTGTATTCTACTCTATAAAAATATCTCTGAAAATACAGCAACAGAAAAATGAGAACACCTCAAGTCCACCATACAAAAGACTTCCCTGGAAATCTTTGGAAGAAAAATTACAAAACAAAATGATTGGTTCGACTCTAAAGCAGTTATTTTAGCACCAGTCATCAGAGCAAGCTACTAAATGTACTAAAATATGATGGGTACAGTGCAATTCAACGGTGCCAGCTCTGAAAGTTTCAGTATAAATAGCGGAGTTAAACAAGGATGTGTCCTAGCCCCAACCCTCTTTGGAATACTATTTTCACTGCTAATTCACAACGCGTTTGACAAATCCACTGAAGGCATCTATCTCCATTCCAGATACGATGGCAAACTCCTAAATATTGCCAGACTGAGGGCCTAAACTAAAATCAGAGTCATCCTCGTAAGAGATATGCTATTTGCGGATGATGCAGCGGTAGTGGCACACACGCAAGAGGAACTTCAGTCACTAATGTCCCGCTTCTCTCAGGCCTGTAAAGAATATGGCTTGACTATTAGCATAAAGAAAACAAATGTTATGGGACCACCTGCTACAGAACCACCTCCATCCTCATAGACGATAACAAGCTGGACGCCGTAAACGAATTCTGCTATCTGGGATCCACAATTACAGATGACCTGTCTCTATAAGAGGAGATGAATAAACGCATAGGGAAGGCTGCCTCGACATTTGCTAGACTCAGACCAAGAGTTTGGGAAAACATAAGCTAACTACGGTGACCAAAATGGAAGTCTACAAGGCATGCGTTATGAGTACACTGCTGTATGGCAGTGAATCATGGACCACCTACGCAAAGCAAGAGAGAAAACTAAACTCATTCCATTTGAGATGTCTCCGTAGGATCTTGAAAGTCACATGGAAAGAAAAAGTGTGCAATACTGAGATCCTTGTGCGATCAGGTATTCCCAGCATCTTTACAGCCCTCAGACAAAGCCGTTTGTGCTGGCTTGGACATGTTTGCCGGATGGAGGACAAGCCCATCCTCTATGGTCGACTCGCGACTGGCACAAGAAAAACTGGTCGCCCCCACCACCGTTACATAGATGTAATAAAATGTGACCTCAAATCAGTGAACATCAATACTGACAATTGGGAAGACATAGCTCTAGACCGCAACAGGTGGAGAGAGACAGTGACCAAGAAAGCTATGGATAGTGAAAGTACATGGGTCTCAGCCCAGGAAGAAAAACACACAATCCGAAAAACGGCCAGCTCCTCTACCACCAAGCAAAAGCCACCTTAACTTACGCTATCTGTGGACGGGAGTGTCTCTCCAAAATAGGGCTCCACAGCCACACGAGGAAGTGTGCTCTGAGATGAACCATAGTCGTTCTACGACTGAAGGAGGCCAATGAATTCTACTCACACTTTTCTGTTGACCAATCTTTTCACTTGTTTTGTTTCTTTTTCAAAACTGGTAGCTCATAGTTTTCAACATCTTTCTTGTTGTTAATAATGATACAATTATAATTATGTTATATGATTACAAACTTTTTGTTCTTTTTAGACTGCCAGCTCCTAATTTGAATGCCTTCTCTTACATACCTAATGTAATCACAGATGCCATTGCTCTTGCAATTGTGGCCTTTGCCATAAATGTTTCCATGGCTAAAATGTTTGCAAAGAAACATAACTATAGCATTGATGCTAATCAAGTAAGAGATGATATCTTTCTCACATTTTAAAACATTTCAGTTGTTATAAACACATTTATCTATTGCCAACTATACTGCAGAGAAATCTAGACAATTGAGCTTGAATAAATAGAAATTCTGCTTATTTTTTAATTCTTTTCATTTTTTAAATTCTTCTTATTGAAAAAAAAAGTTAATTCAAAGTCAGCTAGTGTTGATGGGCTGTTTGGATTTTTCACCTAATTATAACAAGCAAGAATTTAATTCAATCTTATTTATTATGTAAATGCATTGACTGGTCACTATTCCTAGTAAAGCCTAAAGGCTTGCCATTGACCCTTCCCCCCCCCTCCCAGACATGAAAAAATTAGAAAATATGCACTATTTTGTAATCACTATCACTAGCTATGGGGGCATGATGGTCAAGTGGCATTGCATTTGGCTTCAGAACTGAGGGGTCCTGGGTTTGACTATTGATAAAGAATATGATTTTTAATTTTGGGATTTCAAGGACATACATTGAGTACACTCAACTCTAATGGCTACCCGACATTAGTTGGGGAAAGCAAAGTAGTTGCTCATTTTGCTTGCCGAAAGACACCCTTGTTAACCATCAGCCATAGAAACAGATAACCTTTACATCATCTGCCCTAAAATTCGCATGGTCTAAAATGGGTACTAGCTATATCACTATTTTAAGCTCTAAACAGAATGACATCATCATTTTTTGTGTAGTCCAAATTCTTTAAAAACAAAAAATACAAATCTTTCCCTCTCTCATAAGTGAAATAAAAAAGGAATTGCTGCAAGGAAATGCCCATGAAAGCTGTTGCAGAGAAATATATTCTGGTAAACACTTAGTCAATGATATCAAAGAACTTACTTTACTTACAAGGGAAATAACTTTGTAGTACAGCAATATGTCATTTACATTGTGAAAGTGTTTTTTTAATCCTGTTTTTTGGGATTTCAAATGAAGCTGGTTCCACTGTATTTTTATATCCTTGTATTTAATTTTTTTTTTTTATGTACTTTCAGATTTAACTTGTTACATTTCTATTTTTTTACTTTTGTTAGGAATTACTGGCATATGGGACATGCAATATCATCTCATCATTTTTCTCTTCATTTGCATCAGCAGCCTCTTTATCTAGAAGTGTAGTACAAGAAGATGTAGGTGGTAAAACACAGGTACTGAAGTATTCTAGCATAGCAATTTAAAATATTTTTGTTAAATTTGAAAGTAGTGAACATGCCTTAGCATTTTGATTTAAAAAATGTTTACAGCTGCTAGTAAATTATTTGTAAGTATAAATGTTGAATAACATAGCCAATAACATATAGACAATGATATTTAAAAAACAAACAAACTAATTACTGTTTTAAAAAAATCCATAGTTTGTTTTTTTTAATAAATTTTGTGTTTCATTTGCTAAGAAAGCTGGAACATATGTAAATGTGCTCTCTGATCCCTTAAACTTCCTGACATTGTTTTCTTTAGCAAACATAATTCAATGCAATAAACTTGTGTCCAATGAAAAATACCTTTGCTTTGCTAAATCAAAATACGTTTCCAATGTTTAATCAAAAATACCTTTGCTTTGCTCAGCTTAAAAAAACACATTTACTGAATTTTACTTATTGCTTTAGCATTTTAAAAAAATGTCAATAAGGAGAATGAATTGCTAACTTGAACTTGATGATGTTTCAGCTTTCAAAATTTTTTCAACCTATACAAAACAGTTCTACAAACTTTATTAAAAGCATTGTTTGGAAAGCTGTATGTCTAAAACATCCTTGTTATTAGTCTTGTACTACTGTTAATCACTTTTTAAGTACAAGATTTCCTATGGGAACATTTTATAAGGAAACTGTTGTTTTTTTTAACATGTAATGTAGCCTACTTATAAATATAGAAATATAGTCACGAAAATGAGTGTAAACATAGGAATTCAGCATGTTGGCAAGTTCATTACACCTGCTGTTTTTAAAGAACTAATTAGATGCATTTATTAAATCTCTAAATACGATTTCTTTTATTGTCTGTAATTACACAGGACTAGATTTTATAATTCATCTATTTATTACTTTTGTGTATAAATGTACATTATTCTGAACTAGAAAGACATTCTGAAAGCTATTAATTACTCCTTTATTGCTCCTATTGCAGGTAACTAGCTTGGTGTCTAGTGCTATGCTTCTAATTGTGCTACTGGTTGTTGGTCCATATTTTAAAAGTTTACCTAATGTAAGTAGGCCTACCTTTAAATAAATGTAAAATTTTATTTTTATATCTTAAATTACACATATGTTTCATATAGACCTATAGATAAATAAAAAAAAAGATGTGCTAACAATGATTAAATATATGTGTCTTGTATAAAAAAAATACAGTTTCAACAATAACAGGTACAGTCCTAAAATAGTTTTAAATAGAACAGACTGTGATGCCAAAAGTGGAAAGGAACAATAAGGCACATTGTATTATTTTATAGAAAGGCATACAAAGTATTAAATTCCTTTTGAATTTTACAAGTCTGAGGGGCATAAGTACTGAACAGTGCCATATTTAGACTTGAAAAGGCCCTAAGCTATTTGAAATATGGGGTTGTTAATAAGTCCAGATATTATGTCAGTGCTAAATATTTCTGGGGGACCCTAAGCTATAGCTCGTGTTGCCTATAGCTAAATTTGGCATTATAAGTGAAAGCCCATCCCCTACAACCTATTGCTCTGACCTCAAAATGTTGACTTAGATGCCACTAGTCCAATGCCCTGTTACCTTTCCTTTTTATAAATGTATAGATGGTAGTCCTATCTGGACTTTAGTGACCTTATTTGTCCTTGCCACCCTTGTTTCACAGATAAGTGTTACCTTTCCTTTTTATAAATGTATAGATGGTAGCCCTATCTGGACTTTAGTGACCTTATTTGTCCTTGCCACCCTTGTTTCACAGATAAGTGTTACCTTTCCTATATAAATGTATAGATGGTAGCCCTATCTGGACTTTAATGACCTTATTGTCCTTGCCACCTTTGTTTCATAGATAAGTGTTACCTTTCCTTTATATAAATGTATAGATGGTAGCCCTATCTGGACTTTAATGACCTTATTGTCCTTGCCACCCTTGTTTCACAGATAAGTGTTTACACACCTCCACCCATCAATAGAATAAAATACAAGTATTCCTTTTTTCCTTTACAAGTATCATAATAGGGACAAAGTAGTCTTCAAGTGTTTTCTCATGTTTGTTTATAATTCTTTTTTCCAGTGTGTTCTAGCCTCCATTATTATTGTTTCACTTAAAGGAATCTTCAAACAAGTTTTTGACTTGAAAACTTTGTGGATAATCTCTTTATTTGACTTTGTGAGTGTTAGATTGAAATTATTATTATTTTTAACTTATCAAGGATCAAGATTCATTAAAATGAAAACAAAATTCATTGTTTGTTTTTAAAATGTTTTATATGCTCCTTCAGAGCTGAAGATAATTACTTCCTAGTCCAAACCTCCTGCAGGATGACGGGGGATGGGAGCGGGCAGGGTTTGAACCCAGGACCATCGATAAGTCCAAACGACAGTCCAGTGTGCAAACCGCACGACCAGGCAGCCATCCATTGCAGTCCTTTAAGATTGTATAGTTAATAATATTACAATTTAGCCTTGTGAAAATATACTTCTTTTTATGTTCATAGTTATCATTTACTACAAACAAAAAATATATAAGAATTCCTTTTTTTAAACACATATCTTATTGTGTTCTTGTACTTTATATCAAAGTCTGCCCTACTTACTAAAGAGAATATGTATAAAGTATGTAAAGTAAGCCTATCATCTTTTCTTATTTCAACAGTTAAATTTACATTGGTATCATGTTAAGTGGGTAAGCTACCTTTCCTTTGCCCCACAGATTTTCTTTACATATAAGAAGTCAAAATTCCCTGAAATCCAGCCTTTGACTTTGGGACCATTCTCAGCCACCTCATAAATTTTTTTGTTTAAAATCATTTTTTTTACTTATATAACAGCTTATCCTATCTTATAAATTAAAGATATTTCTTTACAAGATAAGATAATTATGTCCTAAGAGTATTGATGTGTTAATCTAATCATACTTAGATTAGATCTGCATTAAATTAGTTTCAGAATGAAGTTTAAATATAACCTTCATCACTTTTTATATTTCAGTTAACATGGGTTGTTACATTTTTAGCTACAGTTTTGCTGGATGTTGACCTTGGTCTACTTGTTGGTGTAGTGTTTGCTCTTTTGACTGTCATAGCCAAGTCTCAAAGGTTAAACTCAGTTTTGTGTTTGTTAATAAACTAGTTCATTTATGACAAAAGCTAACTATACTTTTGAGCTGATATTGAATGATATAGAAAAGTATTTTGTTGTAAGTATGAAATAATTCTTTTGAGACCAACTGACCTATGGGATAACTTACTTTTGAAATACTCTTATTGTGCAGACCCTACTCATGTTTGATGGGCCAAGTACCAGGCACAGACATTTACAGAGATATCTCAGTGTACTCAGTGGTAAGTTATGAACATATCCCTTTAATCACTACTAGCTCTGTGACCAATGAAACATACATGGGATTTAATTATATCTTTTTGTACAGTTGGGGTAAAGCAGAATGGCAATATATATTGACCCTTAATGTTTCTACAGTAACAGGACCAGGCTGGTGTCTGAGTATCGAAAATGTAAGATTATCAAAGGTTAGCTGTACCTCAAAGAATTTACCCATATACGTCAAGAAAATTATATTTTACATGTACAGTAATATGTTATTCTTTTAGATTTTCAACTTTCAATAGTATAAAAAAAATTTAGTGATTTAAAAAATGCAACTTCCTCAACTTGGGGATATTTGTTTGATTTAAGTGTTTTCACTTGGTGTGGTCTTCAATGGATTTCACAAAATGTACTATATTCTCCCTATTTTTCATGAAGTCATAAATGGTAGGTTGCATGTTGCTATAAGATAAGATTGATAAGATAAAATAATTTTTATTGGTCCAAGATAAGATAGATAAGATAGGATAATTTTTATTGGTCCAATCAAATAGAAATTCATTTTGACTACAATTTACTGTCAACAATAACAATATATATGCAAGTACGAACAACATTCACACAGGGAACACATACACAATCACAACCAACGCATTTATGAATGAGACTTTAATGTACTTCTCCATGATGAAAATCTGACCAAAAGTGGGATAAAGGAAATGGAAGTGAATGTTTCACCAAGGTCTTTATAATTTACCATTTTTGTTAGGAATATCTTCCATTTGAAAACTTTGTTCACCATCTTACAAGACATAACAAAAACTTCAACACTAAAAAAATATGGCGGGTAAACTGTCTTATGGAAATCAGGAATGTGCCACCACTTAACACAGCAAGAGTCAAATTTGTGTGTCAAAACAGTTTAACTACTGAGTGTGTCATATTAAAATGTGTTGGACTATTAAGGGTCATCTGTACTGAACATTCACACCTTGACTATAATTCAGCTTGTAAAGCATGCTAAGAATCCTTCCAAAAACCTACCCCATCAAATTTTTTATTTTAATTATGAGATCTGATTTTTTCTGTAATTTAAGTATAAAAAATTATTCTCAAAGTAAAAAAAAAAATATACACTTTTAATTATTTTTTTTTACTTTAATTACCAGTGTTTATTATTATTTTTTGCTTTTCCTTTGTTATAGTTTGAAAAATTACAATTGCACAAAGTCCAGTGATACTGAAGGAATTGTGGTGAATTAGCATTATGATTTCTCAATTTTTGTGGTAATGCATTACAGCCTGCAAACAATTGTTTAGAGCATTATGTTTTTACCATTGTTAGTAAATTGAATGGATTAGAGCAACCTTAAGGAAGTTGACAGAGTTTACCTATTTCAATTGGATTAACCCTTCTCTTTCCATGTGCATATTCTCTCACTGCCTTTGTACCTTATTGAACTGATCACTCCAAGTGTCCCTTGGACATACGGATTCAATGATAAGGGCATCATCATCTTTTTTATATTCCATAATAAATAACGCAGGGTGCATGCCGCTGTTGTAGAAAATTCATGGAATATCTTTGAAATCAATTATTTTAAAATGTTCTGAGTCACTTAAAATGAAAAAAAAAAAAGATGCCCCACTGGATTAAAACACTTATATTTTTGTACAAATATTTTCAGGCTATAATTTTACTTGTCAATAATTCTAGGCTAAAGAAGTACCCCATATAAAGATCTTCCGGTTTGATTCTGCAATATTTTTTGCCAATGCAGAGTATTTCAAAACTTCTCTCTACAAGATGACTGTGAACCCGTATGATTTGAAGAAAATTGAAAAGAAGTTAACTAAAAGACAAAAGAAAGTAGACAGAGAGATGGAAAGAGTAAGTAGAATGGATTCTCTTGGGGGAAAAAGTTTTCCTATTGTATAAAAGTCATGGCAAAATGTGTGACTGTCTACTTGCAGTGATAGTGTGCTTAATTATTTTAGTATTTGTTAAGTGAAGTTAGGACCTAATTTTAATATTTATTGTTTAGAAAATCAGAAAACTTGGGATTTAGTTGTCTCTTTGATTAGCAATCCTAGACACTCTGCAATTGGTGGGTTTTGTTCCCAAGGCATTAAAAAGAGAAATATGGAGTGTCTTTAGCCCAATAGCTGCTACCACAGTATTGGGCATCTTTTATGGCCTATTGCACTAGAATGTGTTGGGATGCTAGCAATAGTTTGTAAACTTTCCAATAAAAATAGCTCATCATGTCTTGTTAAGAAAAATGAGAGGGTAGTGACTTTTTAAAATTGAAAACTGGATGTGTATCTCTTTTTTTAAATAATGTTTCAAACAGGCCTCTAGCATGACCTTTCATCTAACTTTTTTTCTCAACTCCAAGTCATAACATATAATGGTTTATTAATATGTCAAAATGAGTATTTTTTGTATTCTAAAGGCATATAAATAAAGGCATATATTTTTTAAAATTAGGCTCAAATCCAGGACTGTTGAGTCATAGATCATATTGATGATTTCTTTAGAAGACTTTAGGAAGCTTTCAAATCCAGCTCTTTTATAAAGAAACAATATCACTATTGAAATTTCCTGTCCTTTTCACTTCCTATTTGTAATTTTTTAAAATTTAGACAACTGGAACACCTTGCCAAGGGTTCTTTTAGGAAATCATTTCTTTTCACAGCTAAAATATATCTGTTTGCATGAAATCTGTTTTTCACCTTTCAGAGCCACCCTAGATCAAGCAGTTTGCAAGAAACTAATATGGACAGGAGAGAAGGCAGTGCAATAGCTGTTGTTTCCAACCAATGGGATGCTGTGAACTCTTCAACCTCTGCACAGAGTGAGAACACCACAGTAACGGATTCCAAGCTTCCAGTATTGACTGATATTCATTATATTATTATAGATTGTTCAACTATGGGTCATGTGGACTCAATGGGAGTAAAAGCCATACAACAGGTAAACTTAGTAAGGAAAAAGTTATTTTAAATGTGCAAATATTATTTTGAAATTAAAGTTTTAAGGCTTACATTACATATTTTACTTTACTCTACAACTCTCATGTCTTGGGCCTCTCTGATCTTTCATATAACTTTTTTTCTCAACTCCTAGTCTTAAGTTGCCATAACATGGTTTAATGATATGCCATAAACAAAAATAAACAATTTAACATCTCTGTGCTTTAATATGTCAAGTCTTGAAAATTTAACACTTTTATAATTGTATTTTTATACTATTTATATTTTTATAGGTGATAACAGAACTAAATGTTTTCAACATTACAGTCTATTTATCACATTGCAAAGGCAAGTTATTGGTTTCTTAGTTAATACTTTGTGTTTATACACAATTATGATTCATTAGAGATGGCTAAGTGTTGAAGCATTTGGCTTTGAGCTAAAGTTGTTTTTGTTTTAGATGCTTTGAAACATTTAAGGATAAATTCTGTTTGAGAAATAGTCTTTTATGTGTCTGTAATAGATTTGTTTTTCTTACTTTTATTTTGTTGCAGCACATGTCAGGGAAATGTTTGGCAAAACAAATTTTTATAAAACAGAAGGCAAGAACTATTTGTTCATAACAACGCATGATGCAGTAGTCAATATACTGCAGAGATTAGAAGTAACTATTTGTTTGTTTTTCTTGTTGTTTGTTATTGTTAATTAGTTGTTTTTTACTTTAAGTTTTTTTTTTTGCTTGCTTGTTATTTTTAGAAAGTCTTTGTTTCTTGTGAGGATTGTTACTACTATTAGATTGCCATGTAGTTTAGAATAGCTATTTATACTGACCCATTTGAATATAGGCCTACATAAGGGGATGCATTAAAGAGTCATTAAAGGTGTACACTTATTTCTAATTCCTATTTAGACTTCTCAGTGTATAATTGGGTCAATTATCTCCCTACAGTCTATTTGGGTAGTTTTTCCTAGTCCAGGTTTGATCCACCTTCATTTTGTTTTCTGCTGTTGTCACTTGTATTTGCCTTCTCACCATTGAAGTACACATTTTGTCCTTTTGGATACATTGTGTTTTTAATGCATGCATATAGCTAATCTGTCTTCATTTTTGTTGATAAAATTTATGTTATCATTTTGGTTAGTTTTCTTAAGCAGATTCTTTTTGGTTAGTCTTCTAGCCATTGAATCCTCGGATCAAACAAGTATTAAAAATGTGTATTTTTGCTTCTTATTCTCAGCGTATATTAAAAATCATTAATGTAACATATAACTAAATTTAGCTTTTTAAATTTTAATAGTTCATTTATTTGAATATAAAACATAATGTGAAATTATTTAATTTAATGTAATTTAATTATGAATACTTTTGAAATAACAAAGTGTTAAAATTTAAAGTGGATATAGTTCTATCATCTGATATCATCATTAGCATATTTGTTGTACAAATACACATTGATTGATAGGATTTTTTTCCATTGTAAATTATTGATTATTTTTTAAATGTTTTTCTTTTTATTAGGAATCTAGTAGACACTCTACAAGGGAAGTAAACACAGAATTTAATGAGACTAGATTAACTAGCCCTGCAATGGAGGCAACCCATAGTTAAGACCACAATTGCCTGCAGTGTCAAAGGTTACGGTCATCCCTGTGATGTTTCATCAATTCAGGAATTTCAGTTTAGAAGCTTCACAATTCAAATGTACATAATATATGCATTTCTCATTTTTAATTTTGTACCCCACACTTTGTTTCTGTAATTTCTTTGATTACATAGATTTATTGTAAGACATTAATTAAAATTAGTGTAATTCAAGTGAAGTAATTTAAATATGTTAATTATGCTCAACCTGTAGGCTTTTTATACCTTTTATTTTATATAAGTTTATTGGTTTCTTGTTAAACTCCATTGAGCAGCAAGATCGAAACCTTTGATACATGACTCTATTTAAAAAGTTAAATTCCCAGGGCTCTTATTACAAATGTATGGTACCAGCAATTTTCTTATAACTCAAACATTTACATGAGATAACTTTTTAATAATATATTAGCATAGAAATCTTTCTTTAAAATGTAAGAACAGACTTTTTTTTCCTTGTCACTTTGACAAACTGAAATGTATTAGTTGTGGAGAGATATATTTGGCAAATAGATTACATAGTTATAGTATACCATGCGAGTCTGCTTTGTGGAGTAAAGCCTTAAGTTATGTCAGTAAAATTCAATCTTAATTGAGTTAACATGCTTGAATACATCTTACAATTTAGATTGTCTATTTCAATCTTGCACTTGTGAAGACAAAGGTGTTAAAATTTTTTCCATTTTAACTGCTCATTAGAAAATTAATTGTACTTAGTTCATTTAACTCCAGTCAATAATCACCTCAATGTGTCAGCCATCAGCTTGGGGTCTTCTGTGTCTTTCAACACTTGGTTAATAAATCAAGAAGCGCATTGCATTGCAACATTATTTTTTAATTGTTGGTCTTCAAAGTTACCATTAAATACTTTCTGGAATGTTAGCATCCTGGTACTGCTTTTGTGTATTTTGGCAATGAATTGATTATGTTTGATTAAACTTTCTTATCTGTAGCTTTTTTTTTTGTAAATCATTCATGATTAAAAAATATTTCACTTGACTGTGATGAATTTTGATTCTCAGGCTTGATGGATGTATAGGTAATTTATGTCACAAAAACATTTTTGTTTTGTTTTTTATGAAATTAAAATTTTAGGTCATTGGTTTTGCAAACAGAAACATTGTATGAAAAAAAAAAAGATTCTATAAATTGGATACCACATACTTGAAAATGAATTGGAAAGAAGGAATGGATATTTGCAACCTCACATTAAATCTAACCTTTCTAAGAAAGGGTGATTTAAAAAGAATGAGCTAAGAACATTGAGCTATCTTTCAAAACTAAAAAAGCAAAACAATTGACACCTAGTTGGACACAAGTTTTGTATACGTTTTTATTTCATGCTTTACAAGTGCTCGACCACCACGTAAGCTCAGACATCAAGCTGATAAGAAAATTTCTCCCAAACGCACTTCACATGGGATGTCCCCTGTCCATTGCATTGATTGCAGCTGTTATTTCATTTTTCATGTCATTGATATTTACTGTAAAACGTAAAACAAAACACATAACTCCACAGGAAAAATTGACACCCAGTGAGGTAAGGGGACCTGGCAGGCTAAGCGTAGAGAGCTAGGTTTTTAGAAACTCTTCTACCAATCCATTGCTGTGTTGCCATTTTAGGGTAAATAAAGATAACTCCTGTATCAAATGACCACTAATTTTGTCCATGACTATGATTTTGAAATGAATAAGTGTGTTATAATTTTTACACATTCTTTTTTTAATCTTGTATTGCCTGGATAGGGCAACAGGTGCACTACTTGTATTAATTTATAAAACATTCACTTTATGAACTTATTTCTTAATTTATGAAAAAAATAAATACTGAAAATAACATCCAAGTATATATTTTAAAATATTTTTTAAAAGAATTATTTGGCAAATAAAGATATTACTTTTTATAATAATTAATTATAATGAGACTTTTGATTTCATCAACCAGAAGGACAAACAACAAAGCATCATTTTAGACTGCAAGCTCTTTTATAACCGTATAGTAAAAACAGATTTGTCACAATTGCATTCACATTTTATATAGAAAGCTGGTTAATTAGATGAAAATCAATGAAAACAAATCTAAAATAAGCAACTTTTTCTTCAACTAAATAGTGATGCAAACACATAAATAATCTTTAAAGTAAGTTATGCTAAGAATACTTTTTTTTAGAATTTCCATTAAATTAATCATTTAAAAAAAAAAAAAACTTATAGAAATATCTTTTTAGCTTTACATATTGTAATCCTACAAACATCCAGTCTTGCACCATGGCTGAGTGGTAAAGTGCTTAGCTTCTGAACCAAGTGATCCTGGGATTTTTAATTTTGTGATCTTTAGGGTACCGGTACCTCTGAGTCCACCTGAATTTGTTTGGGAAAAGTAATGGCAGTTGGTCGTTGTGCTGGCCACAGAAACAGATTACCTTTACATCATATGCCCTATAGACCACTAGGTCTGAAAAGGGTACTTTACTTTCTAGTTGATGCTGGCTTCTGATTAGTATGTCACAGTTAATGAAAACCAAGTAAATATACTATTAAAAATTAAAAGATGTAATTATAAAAAATAATAATAATAATTAAGAAAAAATACAAAGTGAAACTAAAAGTACTGGTAAAGTAGAAAATAAACTCTTTATGAAGCCAAAGAAACAAGTTTATTTTTAAAAAAATAGTGGAATTATTTAGAAAAACATATTTTAAAATCTATACAAATAAGAAGTTTAAAAATAATTTTCAGGAAAATCAATTCTTAAATAAATGTTTATTATTACTGTCTATTATTCTCTATGTTTCTCAGAGAGCTCAGGTTTTCATTGCATTAAACCAATTTTCAACCATACAAATCGTGTAAAAATATCTCCTGCAAAATCTCGCACGCACATGACCTTTTATTCCTTTTATGTGCTCTCTAATTGGAAATGTTTCCTTTGCTGTTAATGAATAGTCAGTTGTTGTTTTTTAAGCTTCTCCAGGACTTAAAAGTATTTCTTTCCCTTCCCCTTTCCCAATTATATTTTTTTAAAATTAAAAAGCTTTAAGAAAGTTTTTTTTTCATAATGAAATTGTAATATGGTAATGAGATTTATTACATTAAAATATTATATATCGAGTATGGAGGGGTATAGTTATAAAATCAGCAAAATAAATTTTTAAAACTTGTATATATAAAAAATTGTTTTAACAATTAATTGCTTCTGGAAAAAATAATAAAGTAGCCAACTTCTGTACTTATGAATGATACATTTTTAAAATTATTATTTTAAAAAATTGATAAAATTTGTCGATATGTGACGTGATTCAAAAGCAATTAAACACTGCAACAAGAGAACTAAATATGTTGAGCATACAAAAATACTTCTCTTGTTAATGCAATCCTTAAACAGAAGAATAAGTTTTATGCTTGAGATTTGTATTTTCTTTTTAAAGGATATGGACCTGAAGAGCTTAACAATGCCATTCTATTTAAAACAGCAATATAGTTATTGCACTGTCCAGAAATGTGGTTATTGGTCTAATTCAGTCGGATCACTGATTACAACACAGTGTACATGATTGGTTACAAAGAAAGAAAGGGGTAAGCAAGTCTGAGTTTGATGGACACAAAGAAAATTGTACTAAACTAAACAGCATGGCATATTTTTGAACTGTGAGGGGGCAGAGAGAATGGGAGAGGCTCTGTTGGCCATTTCTTGTTCCTCACTAGGTACGCACACACCCAGGCTAGGCCATTGGATGCTTATCCATAAAGTAAAAATAACCATATATCATACACACAAAAGACACACAATCCAAAGTTGAAAATTAAGTAAAATCAGAGTGTTAAAAGATTGGTGAACATCTCATGTGGCTGCATGCTTGTTATGCGTGGGTCAAAAAGACATACAGAACAAACAAATAGTCATTGTTATATTTGAATTATCAGGAACCTGACACTTTTTCAGTAAGGACAAAAAAGAAGAAAAAAATAATAAAGCCAATTGGAATTAAGCAGAATTTCCATTTATGTGAGTTCTAATTATCTGGCTTCCACAGTATTTTGTTCTTGCTTATCGAGTGCATTTTGTGTTCTATAGTAAATAAAATAAAAAAACATTACAGAGAAAACAGATAATTAAAACAATGAACATGATAACAAAGTGAGTTTATATCAAATAAAGCAACTCCAGCAGGTCAGTCATTTTCACTAAATCCATTACAAATAAATATATTGCTCTCCAAATAGTGCCCTCATATGAAAGAATATCTTTAAAAGACATTGTAGGAGAAATCTAAGGATCTTCATAACATTTTTTATAGGACATGCAGACAATCTAGATCCTAGACACATAGGGCCTACTGAATAACAAAAAACTGTCCCTTTAATCTTGTTTTAGAATTTTTTAACACATATTAGTGAATATAATATGCATTAGAAACAAAAGAAACCTGCTAATAAAAAAAAAAAGAAAGAAAGAATAAATATCACAGATGTTTGCTTATTATCAAACTAAAAATATCATCCTAATTGAACTAATTAAAATTTCATAACATGGTATGGCAAAAGTAAACTTTACATTTAAATACCAACAGTGATATAATTTTACACACAAAATGTCAAGGCACATTAACTCATAGTACTTTACAACGAAAGAAATCAATTTATTAAATTTGTTTTTGGTCTTCTAACAATTTCAAACATAATGTCATTGGTGAATCCTTTCTGAAAATATTCATTATCATATTTCTCAAAATATTTCTTCTTTTCTTCATGACTAAAGTCAGCTTCTTTTTGTAAGGTGAGGTCAAAAAAAAAATTATTCACACAGGCTATCTGCGCTACATCACAAATTTTGCTAAGAAAATGACCCGAGGTGTACCTGAACAGAATGAAAATGTCTGCCAAATAATGGTCAAGAAGCTTTAAAACAACAAAGCCAAAGCAAAATGTTATTGCTAAGTAAAATGAAGTCATGCAATCTGCTGCCCTGTGTTTTTGGTAGGCGATATAGGCTCCAATAATAGCTGTGATTATATGCAGCCCTAATGCTATTTCAAATCCTATCTTATATTGAAGAGACAATAAATAGCTCATCAGGGAAATCAGGACAATAGCTCCTGCTCTGCTGGTGGACCATCCATGTTGATAATACAGTCCCCAAATGAATAGAATAGAGAAAAATGGTAGAGTACACCACTGATCCATAATGGCCCAAAATGTAGTCTGTGTAATTATCCTCATTAACTGAACAAATCCATAAATGGTGCACATGAAATTAAAAGTATAAAACATAAAAATATCTTTTTCCTTCAAGATTCTGTGATCTACAGACACTTTAGTTAAAATGCACCAGTAAAGTCCATATCCAATGTATGCAAAATTGATTAAGGTGTTAAACGGCATAAAACTGAAAAAAGGAATCCAGGCTGGTTCTGCATAATACTGTAGACCAATTTCATGCTCAACTTTATCCAAAAAACCACTAGAAGCTAAAATTAGCATTGAACTGAAAGGCACTAAAATACTAATTGCAGATGTAGTAAATGTTTCCATATTTTATCCACTTCTTTTAATATTGGCAGCTGTCAAAAAAAAAAAAAAGAATTTAACTAATGAATAAGTAATAAATAGGTTACTTATCATATCTGTTTATATTCTTATTTAAAGATAGTGTAGTTGATTCAAAGCATAGTGTTATGGTGTGTGCGTTTCTATAGTGATGATTTGAAGAGGTTAGTGATTGGTTGTGAATGATGCAAGGTAAACGGCATTGTCCTCAGCAGTCCCGGGGATGCTACCCTCCCTCATAGTGGCGCCCGGGTGGAAACGAGCGTAACAGGAAACGATTAGGCTAAAGGGTAGCAAAACAAGACTCCCGTGGGGCTGCCTAAGGGGGTGCAAGAGCATCCTCATTGCACTGTGCGGAGTTGTAAAAAAACTCCCACATCCTTGTCATAATCCAGGCGCTGTTCCTCAAGGGGCCGTTACATAAATGGCGTGTCCCGCACAGTTAGCCAGGTATAGAAAAGGAAAATGGCGGGGGTCTTAGTGTACGCAGTCTCTTGCCGCGAGTCTGACCCACCGGTAGAACAGAACAGTGTACACTGTTCTCATTCAGGCTGGTGAGAGGGAGCTCTTGTTCACTTTTGCTGGCCTAGAGTTCCAAGAGTCGAAGGTTCAACTCTACCTGACAGTTTAAGAAGAAGAAGAAAAAGTCCTCAGCAGTCTAAGGTACGCAGATGACTCCAGATTGCCATAGTGAAAAGATGTTTTTGTAGTAGTTTTATATTATTGCTTAAGTCTACTACATTTATTTCATTTTATCTTAAGTTGAACTTGTTTATATTGTTATACAAGAAGTTATTCAAGTTATTTCAAGTTTTACAAGTTAAAATGTTATATGCATACAGTGGATGTCTACCAGCAGTTTAGTGCTACAAGTCAACGACACAGAGTGAGAGAGGGAAGGAGCTTGAATACTTAAATTTCAGTTCACCCCTGTAAAAAATAGAGATGATAAAGATCCTCAAAAAGATGGCTGCCTGATTCTGTGGTACATGCGCTGGATTGTCATTTGGCCATTTTAATGGTTCCAGGTTCATACCCGTCATCCTACAAGAGGTTTGGACTAGGAAGTAGATTATCTTCAACTCTGAATGAACATCCAAAACATGTACAAACCAAATCATAAACAATTCTTTGGCAACATTAACCCATGTATTCGAACAGCAACCCCATGGGAGCTGTATGTAACCTACTGAGCAAGGCACTGCAGGGCTGTGAGCTGTGATTTTTCAAGAATGTAAGCTTACTGGGGATACACCTAATCATGCAATGCAGAGTTAGCCACAACATTGCAGAGATTGGTGTACTGCACCCTTAAAAGTAATGTGAATTTCTGTAAATTTTTTGATGATCCATCTAAAGGCAAATAAGTACAACTTTCCTGAACTAGGTCATATACTAACAGTTTATTTGTTTGTTTTTTTTAATTATTTCTGTATTTTTAATGCTATCGTGCTGTGAAAAAAAAAAAAAAGTATTGTTATAGACTTCACATGTTCCACTATGCAAAAACCCTACCAGTACTAATGTAAAATCTTTCTAAAAATGCTCCAAGAACAAAGAACAGAAGCACATGATAAATATCACTTTGAAACCATTTTTTATAACTGGCATGTTGTTACCAATGCAAATATTGATCCAAAGGACAAGTTTCCAAAGTTGCAACCTCTCATAAAAGAACTAGATCGACCAGTGCATGAAATTTATTCTAAATGAAAAATATTTCAGCTTTGATGAATTTATGGTTTCTTATTTCAGTTGTACATGTCATGGAGACAAACAATTTATTTCCTGTAAGCCAAGCCCAAGAGACTTGAATTTGGTCGTCTGGATTGGAAAATGAAAATTAAAAAATAGCCTACAGGTCTCAATAAAATAAATATTTCAGTGCACAAATTAAGTGACAAAAGACAATGCAATGTACTAGGTCTAGGCCTAAGCTCTCCAAATATCACAGTCACATATATCTATTTGGGGTGGCTGAGAGGTAAAGCACTTGGCTTCCGAAACAGAGGTCCCGGGTTCGAATCCTGGTGAAGACTGGGATTTTCAATTTTGGGATCTTTGGGCACCTCTGAGTCCACCCAGCTCTAATGGGTACCTGACATTAGTTGGGGAAAAGTAAAGGTGTTTGGTCGTTGTGCTGGCCACATGACACCCTCATTAACTGCAGGCCACAGAAACAGATGACCTTTACATCATCTGCCCTAAAGTTATAGATTACATCTATGTATGTAGATTTATTGGTAAAACTTTCCATTGAAGGACCCTTTTGAAGAATGTGGCAGCACCGCGCTGTCTATCGCTACGGTCAATCTAAAAATGTGACTATGTCTGGAATCTACATCATACAATATGAAACTATAATATATATAGATCTAGATCATTTGATTTTGATGTACTAATTTTGATTAATTCATGAATCCTCTGCTTCTGGAGTCTATAATTATAATAGATCTAATAATAATTGATTAGATTATTAGATCTAATCTATATAATAATAATAATAATAATCTTTATTGTGCATAAAGAAATTTGTCTTACAATTTGTGCATTACATACACCAAACAAAACATTGTAACTAGATCTTTAAGAAAACAAAATGTTCATTCACAGTCACACCAGACTCACTCATAATTTACATGTGAAAAGTTTATATCAGATTGTTATAGACTAGTTATATATTATATTTTTATACTTGATATAGGCCCTATATTATATTTTATAATAATATTGAAAAAAAAATATTGTGAAAGAAAGATTCTAGATCTATATTTATATTATTTTCCTATACATTAAATTAATATTAAATATTTTATAGATCATCTATATTCTATAGTAAAGTTATACTATATTGTCTATATTCCTATATCTATATTATAATATTATATATAATATAATATTAGATTTATCTATAATCTATATCTATCTATAATTTCTATAAGCATATCTCATATGCAGTATCAAGGGTATGATTTACATAATCATGATGCATAAGGTTCTCTTCTTCTAGAGTCTTTCTAGATTGATTATAATATAAGTATAAAATAATAACACAATAAGATTGACTAGATTCTAATCTAATTCTAACATTCTAACGTTTTACTTTTAGGGTAATCATGAAGATGAGATCTAGAATCTAGAACTAGTCTATAACTATAACGTTTAAGCCGAAATTGTAAGATGCAAGTTCTAAAATAATAACTTTATTAAGGAGAAAATTATAGTTCGAAAATAGAATGTGATGTTGATATTCAGATCGAACTTTGGCCTTTGACCCCTGAAGAAAAAACAATTGGGATTTAGTTGAATTTTTTGTGCTTCTTTTTTTTCATTAAAGTTAAAACTAATTTAACAATAAAATTATTTTAAATAAATATATCAGATTTATAGATCTACAGATTTAGCCAAATAAAATGATAAATCAAGCTAATTTGATTAAAATCTCGTATTTTACCGAGTACGAGATTACTTGTCACGTGATATGCAAATTGTGTTTTTACATCGCTTACGGGCTTTAATTAAATCTGCATCTTACTTTCAATATGGCGGCTCCCATATTGAAGTGGAAACGGGTTACTAATACTTCTGGACCGGCCCCAAGACCACGACATGGACACCGAGCAGTTGCGATTAAAGATCTAATGATTGTATTTGGAGGTGGCAATGAAGGAATTGTTGACGAACTACATGTTTATAACACTTGTAAGTTGATATTTGTTTATCTTCTACTCATGAACTACTCCATGTTAAAAGATGGCGGCTTTTGTTATGTTTTTCTTGCGAGTCTTCATACTGAGATTTCGCTTAATTGTTCCCTATATTTATATGTAAATGCTCTTCATAACAAAAATTAAGCTTTCTTTTAACTTTTGAGTACGTTAAATTTACTTTTACTTTTCGTTCTGTATTAATTTAATGAATAAAAATAGTAATCATGAATTCTCGAAATTTGATTTCTCAATAATCAAAATGGCGGCGCCCTACTATTTTAAACTAGCAAAACTTTCTTTTATCTAAAAAGGTTCGATGGAAATGTGATTAGTGAATAGATATATGTAGAACCTAGAATGGAATATTCATTTTAGGTATTTACTTATTTGTACTGTATTAATTTTTTACTGACGAGGTATTTATGTTTAAATTTCAAATTTAGTGGATCTAATTCAAGATGGCGCCTTTCAAGGATCTGTTTTATCACCCTAAACGAGATTTCGCGAGATTCATATGTTTATACACAACTAGAATAGATCTAGGAAGTTGTTTTTTTTTGTAGTCCCTTGGCCTTAGTCCTTAGATCTACATAGACTCTAGATCTATAGATCTATATATTAGATTTTATGTATAGATATATATATATATATATAGAGAGAGAGAGAGTCTTGACATCTGTTGGCAGGCTGTTCATGTAAATCTATATAATTTATAATATTTAAGTTATGTAGATCTAATCAAAGTTAAAGTACTAAAACTTTAATTGAAAACTAAAGCCTTTTAACACTAACTGACTTACCTAACTTTATTAACAAATAGATCTAGCTAGATGAAATATGAGGAAAAGCTTGCAGTAACTTATTTATTATTTACTCAGGGAGTAAACAGACAGCAGCCCAGGCCAGCATTGCAGAATCTAGTTTTTCTCTCTACTTCAGTACTTCATACTTGGTTACTTGGACTTGAGTCATGAGATAGATCTAGTGATCTAATTATTTAGTTCTTGTTTTGTTTTAAGTTACTCAACTGCAACACTATTAACCAAAAGATAACTTTACCCTGGCTTGGGTAAAAATGCTGGACTATCAGGACAGGTCTAGATAGGCTTAAAAGATAGGGTATTGATAATAATAAAATCTAGATTTTGTATTTTCCAAATTGCAAGGCCATATAAATCAACTTTATAAATAAGTTATAAATGTATGTATAGTATAGGACAATATATGTTTTGTATTTTTTAAAAGAAAATGTTTTGTTTACTTTAAAGGGTTTACAAAGGAATTGTGGAATACACTGATATTACTTTGATAACTTTCGGTATCCTTATAACTTTCATGTCTTTTTACCAAAATCTAAACAGTTTGGTCGAGATTGAACTTTTGAAAAGCATCGGAGTTGAGATTTTGAAAAGTATCGGAGTTGAGAGAGTTGCCCGGCCGTTAAGTGCTTTGTCGGGTTTTGAATTTTTACTCTATTGTTAATGTTACGATGGCCCCTAGATTTTTCTAATTTGAACAATGCCTGCTGACTTCTATGAATTCAAGACAAATGAGATTAGATTTAGACATCTAGATCTATTATAAGATCAAGATCTAGTGGGCCCACCGGTCATCTTTATAGATGTAGGCCTACTTTACATGATTATAGTGAGTTATTGAGTAGTACAAGTCTGATGGAATATAAATTATAATATATCTAGTAATATATTAGATCTAGAGTCACTAGAGATGTAGATCCAAGTTATTAGATCTAAGTATATCTAGATCTATAGTGAGAAATATATACTGAAAGTTTTTTCTATATCTAACTAATAACTAATCATTAGTAACGCTTTAAAAGCCCAGTGTAGTAGAGATCCACTTCTTGTAAACAACTTGTATCAGCATGAAAAAGTCACTTTAGAAAGCCTCAATATGCAGTTGTATTGCATAACATTCTCTTTCTCTAATCATTGCTCCTCATCTGGTTGTTCTCCCTTGTCTTGCTTAAGAACTCAGCAGAGATTCAGGAGCTTTATCTCAATTGCTTTTCAAAGCATTCTTTGGTGGACTTTATGTACAAAGTTCAATGAAAAAAAAGTTTCTCCTGTACAAAATTGAATAATCAGTGAAACAAACAGAAGTGTAGCTTATACTTTTGAAGTATTTCCAAAACTCAAGCATGTTTTGGTTTTCAAACTCTATATATTTTTTTGAGAGAGAAGTTGTTACAATACAATATCTGTTATAGAATGCTCAGACTGCCTGGACCCAGATATAAAGCATCCTCAAAAACCTTTCTCCTCTCATATATATGTACAAACATTAGTGCCTTGCATGCATTTTGTATGCAGTAAAGCTTATGCAGTGTAATTATTATGTAATACAATATTATTTGAAGAAAATATGAAATAAAATGATTCTACATATTTTTTTTTTAATTCAGCAACATCTTTTTTTAAGTCGCGGCCACAGGCCAGTTTAAAAATGGGGGTATGCAAAATTTCCTAAAATTTGTTCAAATTCTGTTCCCATCACTGATTATATTAGTGACTATGCTATGTATACTTACTTACAAAGATTTTTTAAAAAAATGAAGAAACTTAGACATCATCTTACAACCTTTGGTGTAACTGAATCACTGTGTAAAACCAATTTCTATATAATATTTGCTATTTTATTAGGTTATTAATGTAATTAGTAGACAAATACATTGACATCTTTAGTTATTCAATATTTTTTTGTTCTCAAAAGTCCATACAAGGATGTAAAATTATGGTTTCCAAGTAGTTAACTACATTCTGTTTGGTAAATGTATTTTGAAAAGAAATAAAGAAAGAATAAAAAGATTTAGAATTGATTTTGTTAATAAATTTAAACATTAATTTTGTGTGTGACTGACAGAAGACTATATTCATACCGTTGTAAAAGTCAACATATTTTGGATAATAGTTTTCAATAGTATCTAAATATGTTTTTGAGATATTCTTGAATTTTTTTTCCCAGCTACCAATCAGTGGTTTGTTCCAGCAGTTCGTGGCGATATACCACCAGGGTGCGCTGCCTATGGCTTTATTTGTGATGGCACCAGAATCCTTGTTTTTGGTGGTATGGTGGAATATGGCAAATATTCTAATGAACTTTATGAACTCCAAGCTTCCAGATGGGAGTGGAAAAGGCTGAAGCCCCGTGCACCAAAGTCTGGCCAGCCCCCTTGCCCTAGGCTAGGTAAACTATTTAGTGAATTATTCTAATATTGTTGTGTAAAAATACATGCTTTGTACTATAATGATCTATTTTCCTTAATACAGGCCATAGTTTTACTTTGCTGGGAAACAAAGGATACCTCTTTGGTGGTTTAGCTAATGACAGTGAAGATCCAAAAAATAATATCCCAAGGTAAGAGGAATACTAACTATTGGTAAATGTAAATACATGATTAATGTAAAAATAAAATCTTTAGAAAAGATGACGTACATTAATGCTTTTGTAGGTACCTAAATGATTTGTACACTCTGGAACTTCGACCTTTGGCTAATCACAACCTCTCTTGGGATTTGCCAAATATTGTTGGTGTTCCCCCACCACCACGTGAATCTCATTCTGCTGCTCCTTACACTGACAAAGATGGTCGCAAGCCAAGATTGTTTATTTATGGCGGCATGAGTGGATGCAGACTTGGAGATTTGTGGATGCTAGACGTTGGTAAGTTATCATTTTTGTCTTTTCTGTGCAATGTGAACAATAAAAAGATTTAATAATTGAATATTAATTCGTTTTTTATTTAAAAAAATTTAAGATTCAGTGTCATGGGTGCAACCAACTGTGTCTGGCATGCCACCTCTTCCTCGCAGTCTTCATTCTGCTACTGTCATTGGGTCCAGAATGTTTATATTTGGTGGCTGGGTTCCACTTGTCATGGAGGATGTAAAAGTAGCCACCCATGAAAAGGAGTGGAAATGTACCAACACTTTGGCCTCATTGAACCTAGGTAATTATCAACAAATTATTGAAATTATATGTTTAGTTCTTCATAAATATTTTCTCTTCATTATTAACATTTTTTTTTAATAGAGTCTATGACATGGGAACCTTTGGCCATGGAAGTTTTTGAAGATGCTTTACCAAGAGCTAGAGCAGGACATTGTGCTGTTGCTATCAATACAAGGTTGTATATATGGAGTGGTCGTGATGGTTACAGGAAAGCTTGGAACAATCAGGTATAAATATCAGTGATGGGGATTTTCCAACAATTGTCAGAATTCCGATAATTTCTTCTGATCCGATTTTCTAGCAAAAAAATCCGAAGTTTTCCAGACATTTTTTCTTTTTAAATCCGAAGTTGTTTTTATTTTTTTTTAATGAAAAAAAATTCCGATTTTATTATTTTTTCATTTTCGGAAGAATGCAAAATAAGATTTCTGATTTGTTTTGAACATGCGCACATCCGGTCTTTTGACACAGTTAAAGTTCTATTTTTTTTTTTTTTTAATCTTGTTACCGTATTGTCTTTTATGTCTAGATCTCGGTCCAGACTAGAGTGGTTTGAATCAGTCTAGATCTAGATAGATATATTCTAGATAAGATATCTAGATTCTTCAATTTGAATACTTTTGATCTAGATCTAGAGCATCTAGACTTCAATGGCTGCTTGCCAGCTTTTGAAAAGTATTAGACTTAAACTTAAGAGTATCATGAATGATGCCCGGTCGCTATGTAGCGCTAATCACCGCTATTACTACAATTCTAGATCTATTTTTTTTTTACTGTTGTTACGATGGCCCCTAGATTTTCTAATTTGAACCCTGCCTACCGACTTCCATGAGTTCAAATGGGATTAGATTTAGACATCTAGATCTAGATCTATTATAATAATAATAATATCTAGATCTACTCATCTAATAGAGTGATAGACCTACCGGCCATCTGGATATGGATATATATATATATATATATATATATATATATATATATATATATATATATATATATATAGTAGGCCTTCTTAAACTTCTTTACATGACTATAGTGAGTTACTGAGTATAAGCCTGATAGAATGTAGATATCTAATAATAATATATTGTATCTAGAGCCAAGTTATTAGATATAAGAAGCTCTAGATATAGATCTATTTATAGTGAGGGATATATATATATTTTTTAATATAAAAGTTTAACAATTTTCTCTAACTAATAACTTATCATTGCTAATGCTATAAAGGCCCAGTGTGGTAGAGATCCACTTCTTCTAAACAACTTGTATCAGCATGAAAAGAGTCACACAAGGAAGCCTCAATATGCAGTTTTTTTGCTAAACATTCTCTTCCTCTAAGCATTGTTCCTCATCTGGTTGTTCTTGCTCATCTTGCTTAAGAACTCAGCTGAGATTCAGCAGCTTTCTCTCAATTGCTTTTCAAAGCATTTTTGGTGGACTTCATGTGCAAAGCTTAGTAAACAGTTTCTCCTGTACAAAATTTAATAATTAGTGAAACAAACAGAAGTGTAGCCAAATTTTTGCAAAGTCAGTTCCCATCACTGAAATATAAAGGTTTGCATACCGTGGAACAGTATATATTTATATTTGAATATTTTAGTGGTACTGCTGTTTTGTTTATCTTGAACTTTTTTTGATATCTCTCACAGGTTTGTTTTAAAGACTTGTGGTTTTTGGAAACAGGTACCTTTTTTTTTTCCACATTGTTTACTAGTTAAGTTGTGTTGGTCATTGAAAAACTGCAATCATTTGGTTGCAGGTTTCGTGCGCGGTCTGGAAAAAGTCTGGAATTTCAAAATTCAGATTTCAGACTTGAAAAAGTCTGGAAATTTGCTACTTTTCTAGGCAATTTCGTTAAATGTCTGGAATTTGAAGAAAAAAAATTTAATCCGGTGTCATTCAGTCACCATAACCGGTAAAACACTAGGTGGCTTAGTCTATATTATCTAAATGGTGGATCAAATTTCAGTTAGGTTTAAAAAAAAGGTCAGGAAGTTAGTTTTTGGCATAGATTTATTTATGCATGCGCGACCCCCCCCCCCCTTTTTAAATAAAGAAAACAAATATATCTCGTCAATGACGTCAACATAGAAAATAGATCTAGATCTTGAGTCTAAACTAAAAGACTAGGCCACAAGAATGACTTACTAGATCTAGGTCTACTAGATTTAAAAGTCTCTATCAATGCGTGACTTAGATTACTAGATCTAGGTCTGCTACTAGATTTAGTCTTAATCATTAATCTATGCACGATTACCCCCCTCCCCATGTTAAATAAAGAAAACAAATTATATTTTTATAATATATCTATTCAGCATGGAATATAGATCTTGAGTCTAAGCTCTAAACTAAAAGACTAGGCCTCTAGAATGATTTACATCACTAGGTCTAGAACTAGATTTAGTCTTCATCTATGCGCGACTTAGATTACTAGATCTAGGTCTACTACTAGTCTAAACTAGATATAGACATATAGTTATTATAGTACCTATTATAATTTAGTCTACTCGCGACACACACACACCCCACCCCACCCCCGGTTAAATAAAGAAAACAGGTTATAGTTATATTGGATGGCTGTCTGGTCGTGCGGTTTGCGCGCTGGACTGTCATTCGGATTTGTCGAGGGTTCAAACCCTGCCCGCTCCCATCCTCCTTCGTCCTGCGGGGTGTTTGGACTAGGAAGTAAACTATCTTCAACTCTGAAGGAACATCGGAAAGAACATCCGAAATATGTAAAACATTTTACAAAACAAACAACATTTTATATTATATCTAATCAACATAGAATATACTTATCTAGATCTTAGTCTAAACTAAAATGACTTAGATGACTAAGTCCTAGGTCTACAGCTAGATTTAGTCTCGATCTATGCCCGATTACCCCCCTTTTCCCAAATCTAGTCAATGTAGAATAATGATCTTGAGTCTTAACTCAAAAAAATAAAATGACTTAGATTATTAGGTCTACTACTAGAAATTAGTTTTGATCTAAGTCTAGATTTATTTCTAGCATACTTATCATATAGGTCTATAATTATAATCTAGTATGGTTATGATATAGATTTGAATTAGATCTAGATATCAATTTTTACCCTGTTAAAAAAATCAAAAATCAAGTCAATATTGACATAGGCAAAGATCTATTGTGAATTAGACATAAGTAAGCCACTATTACAAATTAAATTTATATTTCAATACAGTTATTCTAGATCTTTATTTATTTCCTCCAATAGAATTATACTATAGAGAGGTAGGCCCTCTAACCTAGGCTAGTCTAAATAAGTCTTTACTTTTTAACAAGTATCTAATGTTTAAGCCACTAAAAATCTATATAAAAGTATAAAACTATTGCACTAGTTATGAGATTTAGAATAAAACTTTACAACTAAGTTAGGCCTATTAAAATATATATGCCTACTATATATATTCAATTGTCCAAGTCTTAGTGCTACAAGATTAGTGACTTTTTTCTCCCTTGTTTCGAATGTTCCTTCATAATTGAAAATTATTATTACACCCTAGTCCAAACCTCCCACAGGACAGCAGGGGTTAGTTATTGGCAGGGTTTGAACTTAAGACCTCAAATTCAGCAGTCTAGAGCGCATATGGCATGCTCAGGTAGCCATCCACTTTACTGTTTGTGAGTCTGGAAAACATAAGATAAATGTCTGGAATTAATTTTCACAAAAGTTGTATGAACCATGGGTTGTCATTGTTCCGTTTGGCAGATAAAGCAAAAGTCACATCTTTTTGTGGCAAATATTTTAAGCGCGCCAGTCCAGAGAAATAGTCAGTAGCTTCAGTTGGTTTTATTGTCTTCCTATCAGATCATTGATTGGGAAGCCAGGTGCTTGATCATCACAGCTCCCTCATCTTGGATAGAATGCTTTGATAATTTATTGGTGATTACTTATGCTATTAGAATTTGTATACAAATATTTTTCTTCCCTACAGAAAAGCCTCCAGCACCCACAAGGGTTCAGCTGGTTAGAGCCAGCACTAACACGCTGGAAGTCTCGTGGGGTGCAGTGCCTACAGCAGATGCCTACTTGCTCCAGCTACAGAAATATGACTTGCCCCCATCCACCACAACTGCAGCCACCACTGCTGCTTGCAATCCTACTGTTGCTACAACAGTTACACCGACTATTCCCACTCCTGCTACAGCAGTGGCTACTGCTGCTTCTGTCACACCTACACCAGCAATGACTCAGACCAGACCTCAATTCCAGATTACTGGACAGGGAGGTGCAATTATTCGTACCCCAACAACTGGTAAATTATTTTTTTTTTTTTTTTTTTAAATGTCCTCACCATTTTTTATTTTTTTTTTATATCTGGCAGTTCTCCATTAATATTTAAGCTTTGATCCTTGTTGCTTTTCTCTTTAAAAACTTAGCTTGCTTGAAGGGTTGAAGTAGTTTTTAAAAAGTATTTATTTCTGAGCCATTTTGCTAAATGTTCTCTGATATTTTCTGGACACAAATTCAGTAAACTGATTAACTTTAATGGTCATTTTCCAAGAGATCAGATTAAGTTATTAATGTTTTCAGTCTGATTCTATTTTACATTTTTTTTTTTATTTCTTCTTTTGACTGTGTTTTTGTGGAGTGTTACATCTGTTGGATATGTTTTGTTACACATTCTTTCCATCCTATTAGGATTACCCCTTCGCACAGTAACTAGTGTGGTGTCACCTTTGACCCCTGGTCACACAACACAAACCATCAGAGGTAGAAGTATAAACACATTTTTTTCCTCCATGTCGATTCGCATGATTTTTCTTCATGTGTTTTTTTTTTCTTTTTACATTTTCTTTCAGTAAGCTCTGCAAAGAAAACTTACTTTATGTTTGCAATGATTGGTCTTGTGGAGCTTGTTTATACTGCAATTGATCTCTTGCATTTCTCTACTAGTTGAGTTTGCTTCTGTTCTGCTTAAAGTAAAAAAAAAATTATTTCAGATAATGCTCCTATTTTTACTTCTAATAGAAAAAGAAAATCTCCATGTGTATGTTTATTAACATTCCTAGATAGTACTTCTAAATACCAATCAATTCGCTAGACAATAAATTAATATTAACATTTTACAGACCTGGGCATCTGTCTTAAGGAGGGTCTAATAAATTTGGTTAGGGTTAGTCAAATTCATGAACTGTATCAAAAGCTCAACTGGTTTGACAGTCAAAAGAGAATAAAATTAAAAAAGTTACTATCAAATTTTTTGATAACTTGAATGGGAGATTACAAATCATCCAGGTTTGTATTACTTCCATGAAAAAAAATTATGCAGTTGTTTCTTGTGCATTGTGCAAAATGAATTCAGCTTTTATTGTTTAGTTTGTTGTTGTTGTTTTTTTTTTTGTGTTTTGTATGGAATATGGGCTGATGTTTTTCTTTCATTTATAAATTTTATTGCAGCTGCATGTTTCCTGTTTGAGCAATTTGAAATTCAGTTGGCTCAATTGATTAGTTCATTAATTTTTACTAGTTGTCACCAAAAGCTATTAGCCCCACCAGTTTTTTAAGTTGAGTTTTACAGCTCAGATAAATCTACATACATACAAAAATGTATCTTTGAATCAACATTTTGTATTGAGGAATAGCTTAATGAACCTTCTGGGCAGAATATTCAATCCATTGTCTAATCTACAAAACTTAAAATATTTACATTTTATTTGGTGAATTGAAAGCAAAATTCGGCCTACATTGTTAGTTTTATTAGAAAAAAATTGCCAAATATTGTAAAACAATTACAAAGCTGCTTCAAGTGTCTTGTGTTTCAAATTTTTAAATTTTTTTTTTTTAAAATTTCAGTTACAGCTGCTCCTCGTATTAGAGCACCGGTAACTATTACACCTGTTGCTAACACAATAAGACTTGGGACTCCGCAAATGGCGCAGGCACTTCAGCGTGTTGTCACACCCACTGTAAGTGGATTTACTTATTTTCTTAGTTTTGAAAATAATGTTGCATTATTCAGTTTTATTAAAATTATCGTCTGGTATTTTTTAGACCACTGGCACAATGTCCGGCATAGCTGCCCTAGCTGCAGCTGCTGCTGCTACTCAGAAAATTGCTGGCACCATGGCAAGTGCTACCACAACACCTGCTTCAGGAATCAAAGTTGTCACCCCAACTATAGTTACACCTGGCGGTGTTAAAGTCACACCTGTCACTGGAAAGCTTCCAAGTAAGTTTATAGCACTCTTTGTATTAACTATAAGCTCCTTATGTAGAAGAGCATTCACTTTTTTTTAACGTAGATTTGTAATTTAAAATAGAAACTTTGTACCATATGTTAATAAATCATTACACCTTCAGCCAACACAATAGCTCCTGGCACGCAGACTGTACGTGTTGCCCCCACAGGAGCCACTATTTTAAAGGCATCTGGATCAGGGACCAACCTAGCTGGAAAGCAAATTATTACAGTTCACAAACAAGGCAGCACAGGGACCAGCCAGTCTCAGATTGTAACTTTGGTGAAGACAACCCAGGGCATGGCTATGGCCACAGTAAGTTTAAACTGAAAATATTAGAAATAATGCTTATATTTTTCAATCCCATATTTTTAATTCAGTCCTAGCTGTTTTTTCTGTTACTGGCATGCAATGTTTTGAGTTATTTGTGCATGTTTTGCAGCCTAAGAATCCTTTACCCCAGGGGGCCACCATTGTGAAGCTAGTAACTACCCAAGCTGGAGGCATCAATAAACCAACCACAGTATTATCAACGCAGAGTGGTGGTCAAACACCTACTATACTTGGAATTAGTAGTGTGCAGCCAACTGTAAGCTTGCCCTGTTTTTTGTTTTTTTTTTACCTTTTAGTTCTACCTTAGAAAATAATGTTTAGTGTTTGAAACATTGTATTTAGCGACAACTTTGCTATCATTTTGAATACACAATATGGAAAGTAAGCTATTTTTAATTATTTTTTTTTTCAGCAGCCTAGCACACCAGGTCAGAAGACTCTAACAACCATGATTAGGACAATACCTACATCTATGCTATCAATGGCCAAAACTGGACAGGGTGCTACACAGGGTGGTACTACCACACCAGTGGGAACTAAAACCATTGTCATAGCAGCCCCTAAAGGAACAGCTGGCAGCCTCAACCAGCCTACTAAAATTATCACTAGTGTCCCTAAGTTAGCTGGCCAGACAGGCAACACCCAATTTATTGTAGTTAGCCCACAAAGCATGGCTGGAGCCGTGGCTGCAGGTGACTTTTTTTTCTTGGGGTCAAGTGTAGTCATAAATTTATTTATGACTTAGCTTTGTTTTGTTCCTTTTTTTTTTTAACCACAAATTTTTGAACAAAAATATACATAAATATAAATATTGTCTTTCTGACTACATAAAATTTTTTTTTTTTTTTTTCTCTAATAAATATTTGTTACATTTTAGTTTGTATCTATTTAAATGTGTTGTCAGCAAATACAATGTGTACCTAAACATTTTTATTTAGGCAACAAGCCAGCAACTGCAATTACTTCATTCACATCTGGTGGTAATATTATAACCCAATCTGGAAAACCAGTTATAACAGTTCTTTCTGGAGGTAAGTTTGAATGTTGTCAACCTCATGTTCTAAAGTTTTGTTGGTGCTGATGGTGGTTGCTTATCTGCTACATTTTGTTGTTGTTTATATTTGCAGGTTCAACAACTGGAACACATTCTGTGACACCAGCAGGTGGTCACACTGTTGTCTCATCACCTACAATGCGAGTGGTCAGTAGCAATGCATCAACCATTTCCCTTATCACACAGGCAGCCAATGAGGCTTCAGCTAGTGGTGGCAGACAGATTGTTACTGTGCCTGCAGGGCATGCAGGTTTGGCAGGATCAAAGGGTCCAGTTCAGATAACCATCACCCCAGCTAACCGAGGTGGTATCAACACCATCACCTTGCCTACCAACCTGAGGCAGATGGCCAAACCAGTTGTAGTGAGCACACCAGCAGCTAATGGCACACAGGTTGTCAGCTTGGGTGGTGCAGGTAATGCCCAGGTGTTGACAGTTACTCCCACTCCCTCAGCTTCAGGGGCTGCAGACCAGGTCGCCACACTTGTTAGTACAGAAGCAGCACCTGCTGATTCTGTTGGTGATGCAGGGCAGGCTTCAGAAGGTGAAGGTGCCATCCAACAGTTTGATGGCACCAGTGATGACATTATTGAAGATGGGGAAGTGTGCCATTTCGAATCCACTCTGATGCTCTACAGCTCATCTCTCACTGATGCCATGGAGGAGGATGTGGAGTACTTTGAAGAAAGTTATTGCAAACCTGACCATGATCATCTGTACTCTTTACCCAACTATTGTGAGGATGAGGACTACACAATTCCTCAATTTGATGGGGCTGGAGATGGTGGTAGTGATGATGAAGGTGGCCAAGAGGAAGCTCCAGACAAAGAGATGCCTGTTGAAGAAGATCATGATACACCAATGGAAACTGCTGAACAAGAGGAAGGTCACGAAAGCTCTGAACTTGAAGGTACTGAATCTGAGGGTGTGACAAATCAACAAGCTATGGAGGAAGGATTGCATGCTGATATGGGTCATATAGAACCATCACTTTTGGCTCAGGTAAATAGAAGAGCAATAATTCAGTAATTTAAGGCTGTGTCATATTTTTGTAAATAAATTATTCCAAATCTTATTGGTTATTTTAGCTTTTTGTAACTTATCAGGGATTTTTTCCTTTAAAATAACACAGCTGCCCATCAAGTTTACTAGTATTAAATATTTGATAACTACATAAGCTTGGATGTGGCAAAATATGCAGGTCACAGCTGGGGCTGCCCAGCCATGGGAACTACTGCATTCCTCACTAATCTTCTATCTTGAAGACAAACTTTATTATTATTATTAGCTTGGATAAAATATACATCACTGTATTTGCCATATAAATAATTTTCTAAAAATCTTAATGAAGTTGTTAGTTGCAGTTCATCACTCACACTGTAAGAAGGTATTATTCTGCGAGCATAAAATGCAATTATTTTTTTACTCCTATTAGTTTTGAAGTGTCCATTCGAGTTAGAACACTACTGTCTCTCAACTCAATTTTTTTATCTTTTGGCCAACAGTTACATCACATAGTCAAAAAATAGAATGAACATAATTTCATAGAAATACTTAACACAATTAAGAACCCTGATTATTATTTTTTTTTTTTTTTTTTTTTTTTTAGGATGAGGGTAGTAATAATCATATGACAGATGCAGAGCTTCAACAACAAGCTGAGAGTGCTCTAGAAGCACTAGCTGAAGCTGGAGGTGTATTGTCTGCTCATGGTATGCTTGAGGATCATGGCCTGATGGACAGTGTTGGTTTGGATGGGATGCTAGCCCAGCCCACTTCAGCACTAGACACATCTCAGAATTCTGTAGAGCATGAGGACTCTGCTGGAGAGCTAACACAGCCTGAAGATGAAAATGAAACTAAGCCAGAAATTGATCTTAACCATGCAGAAACAGCTAACTCAAGTGATGCAATGGATGTAGCAGAAAATGGAAACTTGGTGCCAAAAGAGGAACCATCTGATGAGACCATTGCCCAGTTAGCTCAGACTTTAGCTGGTGCTTCAAACAATGCTGGTGATGCCTCAGGTAGTTATCCTTTTACTTGTATCAGGAACTAAGGTTAAATCAGAATTTACTGCGCATTAGCCCATTAGCTATTTCTAATTATCAAAAGTTGTTTAATTCCCAAGCAAGAAAAAAAAATGTAATCTAAAAAAACATAAAAATTTAGAACAGTATGTCTAGTTTAAAATATTTTATATTTTCAGTACCTTTAGAATAGGACAAAAAATCATAACACTGAATTTCTATTGTTAGCTTTACACCTGAAGTAATAGGACTTTCAATTGAAAATTTACTAATATAATAAAACATTAATTGCAATAGGACTTATTTTAAAAAAAAACACTGCTTTTTTAGGCATGGGAGTTAATGCTGTGCAGGCTGCATTTTTTTTTTCTATAAGAAAAATCGATTGTGTCAGATTGTTTAAATATTTGTTTTTCTCTCTAGATCCTCTTGCAACTCTGGCATCTGCTGCCATCTCATCTGCCCCAGTAGCTACACCCAAAATGTCAGATGCCAGTGTTGGCAGCATAGACTCCAAACTAGATGACTTGAAGCCTGAAATGAAGCAGGAGAGAATCCTTGTCAAGAAAGATCAACAGCAGTGGTTTGATGTGGGCTTCATCAAGACAACATCCTGCACAGTATCACATTATCACTTGCCCTCGGAGAATGCCCAGGGCAACGCAGATGTGAGTCAAGTAACTGCTTAGTTGTTTGTTCTTTGTATTAATAGTTGACCAAAGAGAGCCTAGTTGTCACTGTTGGCTACTGCAGTGACCTTAAGACATCCTGCACAGTATCACATTATCACTTATTCTATCTACTAAATTAACATTCTGCGATGGAAATGCTTTAACTTTTCTTTGTATTAAAATTTTGTTTTGTTTTCTAGGATATTGATGTAGTCAATGTTCCAGACCACAGTGTGTTGAAGAGACAAGAGTTACAACCTGGTACAGCCTACAAGTTCAGAGTAGCAGGCATCAATGCCTGTGGTCGTGGGCCTTTCAGTGAGGTGTCAGCTTTCAAGACTTGTCTCCCTGGCTTCCCTGGTGCACCCTCTGCTATTAAAATTAGCAAAGTAAGTGTGTTTAGCTGTTGAGTATGTTAATCATTTGTCAAACCCACCTGATTTATGTAGTTGTGTTGATTTGTTCTGTTAAGATGTTAGTTTCATGGATGGTATTACAAAATATGGATGAAGCCTAATAAAGAAAAACAATCTTAACTATCAGCCATGTCTTGGGTCAGTATATCACTTTCTTTAAAATTAACCAAAGATAATTTTTTAAAACTATCTACTTTGCACAAGGCAGTATATTGCTTATTCAGTATATTGAAGGTCTATTTGGAGTAGAACAAAAATGTCAAAGAAAAAATACTTCAAATGAAGAGAAATAGTACTACAATCACTCTCAAAGTTTTATTATTATTGCAATGTTAATGTCCAATTGTGAAAATATTGCTTATTAAGTGTTTGTTTTAATGACAGAGTGGTGATGGAGCCCATCTTTCCTGGGAACCACCCCAGAACACTGCTGGTAAAATTATTGAATACTCTGTCTACCTGGCTGTGCGGAACCAGAGTCAGGACACGAAGCCTGGGGCCCCAGCTCAACTTGCCTTTGTGCGAGTGTTTTGTGGACCTCTGCCCTCGTGTGTAGTGACCAACTCTTCCTTGACCTCTGCACATATTGACTACACTACCAAGCCTGCAATCATCTTCCGTATTGCAGCTCGTAATGAGAAAGGTTATGGGCCTGCAACACAAGTCAGGTGGCTTCAAGGTATGTAATATTATCTAATTATTCTAGGTGGGCCATTTAAAGTAATGTACTTATTTTGTAGTGCTCAAACAGTGGTATGCTGTTTTTGAGCTGCTGGAAATGTATCTAGTCTTTTTTTTTTTTTTTTATTTCTGGATTATAATGATTCAATGAAAAGATTATTATGCCTAAATATTTTTCTTGCAGATGCTTCCCAAAGTCCTGCAGCTGGTGGTCGAGGAGCCAAGCGACAAGGAACTGAAAATGTGTATGTATAAATATAACATTTTTCTTACTTTCTATTGTTTGTGTTTATATTAGATCTCTCCATTCCATGATTAAGGTGGAACAGATATCAGTTGTTGTTTTTTTACACTTTATGTTTTGAATAAAACAACAGTACATCATCATAGCCAAAAATCATTCAATTTAATTTTTTTTTATTTTTTTTTACATTTTAGTCTGTATTGCTATATAGCTATTGTACATTAAACGTAAGTCTTAAATTATAATTCTATTAAAGAACTATAATGAATTGATTTCCCTATTTGTCTCCTCAGCAAACCTGGATCAGTTGTGAAGAAGCTGAAAGTAGAAGATGGTGGAGAGGGTTAGTTCAGTCATAGATTGTAGACCGCACACCTCAATCTCATAGCTGGACCAGCTACTATCTTCAGCTTACTGTTGATATCCATACACATTTTTGGACTATGTACAGTTGAATTATTTCATTTTTAAGCCACTGGCTAAACTCTACATCATTAAGTGACCTTCATTCAATATTTGTGCACTCACAAACCAGAGTGCATTGCACATATTTATGTATATAATCATCCATGTACATTTTTGTTTCATCATTGTACATTTTAGTTTGGTTTTCATCATTTCTTTCATCAGTTCTGTTGTAGTAGCATTAGAGTCCTAAGTTTGTGTACTGGGTGAAACATTTAAGTCCAATAGTTCTCATGTTTTCTTGAAGCAGAATGTCTTGTTTTATCTTACTAATACAAATTGTTGGGTCAGCCCCACCTCATTTGTCAGAATTATATTGTTGTCAAACAAACATTAAGCTCTGGTATAATCTATGATTTAAACTTTGCAGTAATGTGGGATGTAGTTTTCCACTAACATTTCTATGAAAACATTATCATTGGCAATGAGAGATCTCCAGGGCAATGCAGATGTGAGTCAAGTATCAAGTATGCATTTGCTTTGACCAGTGATAGTCAGATCTTTTAAGTCTCATTTTAAACTATTGTCTGGTGTTTTTACTTTTCACTTCGTCATGTAGGTGTGTCTGTGGAAAACCAAAGATGACCAAATCAAAACTTGGCCTGTTTTAGCTGTTTTATTCTGACAGTTTTAATTTCAATGTTTTATTGTCTGACAGATCCACCTTGTCTTAGACTTTCTTAGGTTTGTTAATATTGGGATTTTTAAGGAGATTCAATATTTGATTTTTTTTTTTTTTTTCGTTGTTCAGTACATATTTTAACAGTATACATAAACAATTTGTATTAGTCTATCACTTATTTTTTAGGTGTTAAGACTTCATATATTGAATTGATGTCATTTTCTGCCATACAAATTTAAAATGCCATATTTTTAAAACTAAGTAAGCCCCAGAGTTTTGTAAGTCACAGTGTTTCATTATTTTGTTCCTAATACTCATGTTTAACTTCATAATGATTATTGAATAATTGTTTTAACTGGTGAACTTTTTTTTTTTTACTTAATTATTGTAAATATATATTAAAAAAAAATATATATATATATATCTATTTGTCAACTGTATATTGTTATTGAAGGTCTGCATATTGTTTCATACCTGAAGTTTGTTAGAATATAGCTATAAATAATAGTTCTAGGATAAGACCAGTATGTTCTGATGGTGAAACCTGGATCTAAACTATCTCGAGAGATCATATTATTGTTGGTTTATTTCTTGTCTCATTGTCTCTGGCATCTTCAAATTATGTTATAGCTGTCTTGTTGTTCTTAGCTAGTCATTATTTACTTCTTTTCCTTTAATTATCAAGCAATCTTTAGTTGCAGTTCAATTTGAATTCTTGTAGTGTTCTTTCATCTGATCTGGATGAAGTATTTTCAGACTCTTCTTGCACTGACCATCATCCATTATACTTGTACTGTTCACCTCTTTGTTGAAGCCTTTTGAAATGTTTTGATTGGATGTCATCTCTCATGTGACATAACATCACTGCCTCACTTTGAATAGCCAGCCTTGACATTGTGAGAGTGGTGTATCTCTTCAACCACCCCACTTACGTTATGGATCTGTTGAAGTGATGTTGCTTTGAGATAGACATTTTATCATTGCTATGTTCCCTTAGCCAATTCTAGTTCAGTGTTATTTGACCTATCAACATTGGAAAATTATACACCTACAAATTGTCCCTTACAGTCTGTGTTTTTGACTTCATTTTCTGGTATCATAATTTAACAAACTTACAAAGGCCAGCTAGATGTAAATACTGTACAGTTACTATGATTGGATTGGTGACATTTCAGTCAACAGAAATTGCAATATATTAACATGAAGAAGAAAAACATTTATCATACACAAAATGTAACATTGAGTTATCAAATGTCTCTCTAATGTAAATTCATCTAGTTATGGATTTCTAATGTATGTACACACAGCAGAAGCTCAACAAAAAAATATATATTCTAACATTCTTCAGTTCAGTCATTAATTCCTACTATCGATTAGTCAGGGATAAATTTAAAATTAACTCTCAATGATGCAGGTTTATTTTATATTGCTTCTACGCTAATCAAGATAAAGGCTCAGAACCAGATTATATGTAACATCATGGTGCTTGACTGAGCAGCTTGTTAGTATGTATAAAATCCCAAATATACAAAATATTGCGTAGGTTTCTTGCTTGTTGAAAAGTTTCTTAAGGTATAAAATTCCGGTGATCAGTTTTTATAATCCTAGCAAACAAACAACTCGAGCTGCGGTTCCATAACTTCAATTCAGTTTTTGGTTACTACAACTGTTTTCTTCAGTGTTTCCACATTGTATTTCTGTTTTGGTTCTACGCTTTCAGCTCTCATTAATAAAACATATTTATGGTGTGCTGCAGAGATCTACAGTTGTAACAAATTTAAGCTGAAGCAAAACAACTTACAACTAAAAGCAATATTTTGACTTGAAATATCTGTTTTTCCTATTTTTAATTCAAATGAATTATTTACTGTGAATTTAATTTTTTTTTTTTAATGTCGGATGGATTTTCAAAAAAGTATATTTTTGAGTGGTGGACTTTGTATTGTTAAGATTTCACAAACTTCTTCTTCTGGTCTTACTTTGTTTTGGTTTCTTTGCTTCTTGAAATAGCTAATTGTACAATGAGGGTGAGACTCCATGTGTTGTATGTTATTTTAAAATCTTGTTGCTATGTATCATATGTTACATTTTTTTTTGGCTGGGTGTAAGGGAAGTGATCACCAGATGGTGAACTTTGCCCTCTCCTTGATGATAACATAACATAATTTTGTTTGTAAATATTATTTTTTTTTTTTTTGTTTTTCAATATTATGTTTCATTATCAAAGTTTGAATAAATATCATCTTCTTTGATTGTTCACTTGTTTGTTTCTGGTATTTGCTTCATTTAAATATACATTATGAATTTATGGGATAGCTTATTGACTGAGGCATCTAAAATTTTCATTAAGTTTAATACATTGGCCCTTATTTGGCTTTAAATTGTCATTGTGTTTATTTTATTATGTAAGCAATCTGATGTCACATTATAAAGGCCTGATGTGCTAATGATAACGGTGTGATGACAGCACTTGCTTTTTTTTTTCACTGATTGATGCACACTAGTTTTTCAATCAACAATTAATAACAAAAGTTGATTTTAAAAGTCAACTCCTTAGGGAACTTTAAAATATGAACTGATATTGTTAAAAGTATTGTAAATTCATGGGGGAAAGTGTTTGGATTCTAGGGAGAAAAATGACAGCACTTATCTTGTTACATTTCACTGGCCAAAAGTATTTGTGTGGATGTGTCAAGATACATCTGGATGGTTTCATTGAAAGTGAAATCAAAACAATTCTAACCTATGAACTATTTAAATGCAGCAAGAAAATGTGGGAGAAAAAGTTGAAAAATATACTTTAATTAGGTCAACTTTTTTGGCTTCACCTTTCAACAGGACATGGAAAAGATGAGCAAATCTTACAATAATTGGTTTTGGGTCACCTTGAAATTTTAAAACTAAAGTAAATTTACATATAGGAGAATAGCTATTGGGTGAAGCTAGTTAATGGAAAATAAAAAGAAATGTAACACAACTCTGAAGTGACACATTTATTTTTTATTTTAGTATTTATTTAATTTATTTTTTATTTTAGTATTTATTTAATTTATTTTTTATTCCCCTTCCCCCCTCTTTTTTTTTTTAAACCTCCAATAAAAGTAATATTTAAAAAAAAACAATATAGTAATTAAATATTTTATTATACTGTTCAGAGAATTAAGAAATTTCAAGATATGAATGGTAGAAATGTAACACATAGAAAATAGCAATCTTTGCACACAGCAACACAATACAAAATGATCTATGTTTTGTTTTTTTGTGTGCTGCCAAACATTTGGACCACTAATAAAATGTATAAGAAGTTATATGCATCATTAATGTAAAACAAAAACATAGCCTAATTATTTTTGTTTTTCCTGCTAACACAAAATCTACTATTTTTATTTTTTATAGGAGCTTTGAAATAGGTGAACAAAAAATTTAGTGATGTGTTGGTTCATAAACCTGTTCCTTTTTTGGAGTGGGTTTGAATTCCACTGTTATCTAAGATTCTTTATAGACAGAATAATAGGTGAAGTAAAATAAAAGTGTGGGAAAAAAATAGTTACAACAAAAATAAATCGAAACCATTATAGGGGGAAAGGAGATGTAATAATTATATAACCTTTTTTTTTTAATCATCTGATCATTAATTTGAAGAAAAAAAGCCAAAGCTATGTAGAGATTAAATAAACCAATTGTTTAAAAGGCATATTGAGAATGAGTAGCCTAAAAGCCATTAAGATACTGGATCTCTTAAAAAAAAAAGTCTTAAAACAAGTAAATCAATGTATATAAATATGGTTATAAATCTAAATGAGGCAACTCAACACGGGAAAGGATGATTGATCTTAATTTACAGGTAAACACCACAAACATTGGTATGTCTTGGTCTTCAAATATTGCCTACAAGTTTCACTGTCGCCGCCTCTGTATCCACTTTCCTATAAGATTAACAGTCTGTGTCACTCTCTACCTTCAGGTTGTCTTAAGAGCACAAACCCAACAGGACTTCCATTCGCAAAAGTGCCCCTTCCAGTGTTTCTCAGACCAAGTTCTAGCCCAATTTGTTAGGTGGCAATCAAGTTTCTCCTCTTCTCAACTAAAAATTCTGACCGTATTCAATGATAAAATAATACGCTGGCGCACACTTTAAGTGCCTGTGCAAGACAATTACAAGAATATAATTTATGTCTAGAAATTTAAAAGCAAACATTAAAAGAATTTTTATTTTGTTCTTTTTGTGTGCACATCTCATTCCCAAATGATCACAAAACAAATCAGGGACATGGTAACACAATTTACTATTGGCTGATGTGGTGAAATAGTTTCACATTCATAAGAAAATATGTCCCATACAATTTGTTACATCATAAAACAAGTTCAACAAATTTACATAGAAATTTCTGACAGCACAGGTATTTCTCTCCCTTTCCTAAGAGAAATGAAACATTGATGGACACCACATAGATTGTTAAGTTGTTTTTTTTACAACACAGAGCAATACATTACAAGTATAAAATGTATAAAGAAAAAAAGACCAAAATCGAAGTGCTTGATGGAGGCATGTTTCCAATCAATGTCCAAAATTAAACTTGTCATGCCATTCAGAGAGGTTAAAGGTGAAATAACTTGTTATTTCTCCATAAGATTGGACTCGAAGTCATACATTATACATCTGTAGGCCATTAAAACTGGCTCATGTTATGGTGACAAGATATAATATGCTGTTGTTCATAGTTCTTAATATGCATGTAAACCAGAGACAAAGAATCTGTTCCCCATTTTTGTCATGACTCTGAATTCAGCTTACAGATATCTTCATACTGAACTCCTGACACAACTCGGCCTGCCACTAAGCCCTGAAAAGTGAATTGAAAGATACTTTTAAGATTTAAACAAAACAAGAGCTAGAAGAGGCATAATTTTGATTTCCTATTGGTGTACAAACAAAAACAAAAAAATTATAACATATTTTATTTGATAAAATATTTGTTTCTTAAATGTATTTTTAAAAATCCATTTCTGGATCGAGATTCATTGGTTATTTTTATGTATGATAGCCTGTGTTTGGATGACAATCTCTGATTATGCTTAGCTGCGAATACATTGGCCAATATTACCTTTGATAGTGTTGGATGGGAAGACATGTAAAACTTAAATAAACCAATTGTAGAACTAAGAAAGAAAGAAAGAGCATTTGAAAATAATCAGATTTTTAATAATCATAACAAACTAATATATTTATTCAATAAAATTTATTGCCTGATTTTATAATAGTTTAGTCTTAGTCACTTCCATTAATAGGTCTAGTGCTGACAGGTCTAGTATCAATACAAAAAAACTTAGGAGCAGTGGCATAGCTAGGGTGGTGGGAGGAGGGGGTGGAAAATTTTTAAATCCCCCTGGGCCCCCACTTGAGTGTTTTTTTACATTAAATATTACACAAAATGCAAGGCCCCCAAAAAGGTCAAGCCCCCCAACTGATAGGAAATTCCAAGCTACGCCTCTGCTTTGTAGTAGACAAAACTGTATTATTAAAGAGAACCAAATGGACATAAGACTCACGTGTTTAATAGTTATTGTACAAGAAAAGTTTTTTTCATCTATAGCTTCTAGTGTGGCTTCCTCTCCTCTGTAAGCTCCATTGACCACCATCACAGTTTTACCTGTGAAAATTAAACAGGGAAGTGAACGTGCAATGTCATAAAAAGACAAGAACTCTATCTGAGTGTATTGAAAATAGATAGGAAATAGTCTGTTTTAGGATTCCAGTAGTTGAGAATCACTGATACTATGACAGCCCTTTCTCTCTATATACATTGTAATTTTACATTATAAGAACAAAAAAAGGTAGAAGTAGATTTATTCACTAGCTACAATGTCTTTTTTTTTTATTCTATGATGCTAACATTATAGGTTGTCTACCTTTAAAACTTTGGAGCACTTGCTATTAATAGCTAGGAGTAAGCTTACTGAAGATTTAAGCATGAAAGTTGCATTTGAGATCTAAATTACATTAAAAATTTTCAAAAATAAAATAATGATAAATGTCTTGCATTCTTTTAGCTCTTACAAATTAAACGTTGATCACAAATCAATATTTCCTAATCATAGTTTAAGCCTAATTCTTCTTTTTACATTTTTAGTATTAGTAGAGAATGCACCTTGTTTTCTTCAATCAACTCAAGACATGGATAAAACCTACCTATAGCTGGTATAACAGTCTCCACATGGCTCTGATCCACCTTCAGTTTATCACCACTATCTAGCATTTTAATGATACCAGTATACAAGTCTCTCACTTCCTGTTCACATAATAAAAAGTTGCCCTTTAAAACTGAGATATTATAGTTTTGAGGACAATGTAAACATTGACCCTTAAAGAGTTATATTTACATTAAATTGTAATAATAGTTTTTCTACCAGGGAGAGCTTTTCATTCTGCTTTACATGTTCTATAGAACAAAAAGTCTTGAGCTAGAACAAATAAGCTTACAAACAAGAGGACTTTGTTTACCTTCACTACAGCCTTTTTCTTGTAATATTTTTCTCCCAGTTTTTTGTGTACCACTTTCACCACAATGTTGGGACACAGCCAGTAATCTTTGCGATTGATTTTCTCTTTTTTCTTCTCCTCCACCTACTCAAATAGAAGTTATTTTAACATTGACATTATTTTCGTTTCATAAAGTTCAGTGACTTGAAGTACACATCAGCTTTTATTTCTATATATATCCAACTTTGAATTTTGCTACTTTTGAGTAAAAAAATAATTATGGCTGCAACATTTTAGTGGATATAAAAGATACTTGCACAAACCTCACCCTAATAGCCAATTTTAAGCAGATAATTGATGTAGGTTAAATTAACATTACAAACTTCAGCATAACGTCAATTTTGGATACACAATCATTGGTGGCAAAACTATCACACAATTACAAATGAGAAATAAATGGAAAAATATGTATTTTTAAGATATTTTTTATTGAAGGTAAATCAGGTTCAACTAAAAGTGGAAAGTAACTTCATTTAATTTAATAATTTTAATGTAATGTAGGACCTTTTTTTTTTTTCAGCATAATAATTTTTTAAAAGTTAGCAAGAAACAGCATCCAGGTCACTAAAGAAAAATTTGTTTAAAAGCAACACTGACCTCCATAATTTCCTCTAGTGCAGTTTTTGTTTTTCTTTTCTCTGTTTTATGGGAGCTGGAGGTGACACTCTTCGACTTTTCTGACACTTTGTCCACTAACATCAATGGATTGTTTGATGTGCTTGGTCTGGAAAACAAAATTAAATTGGATGTATATAATAATATAAGCATAACATTAGTTGATTAAGTTACAAAAAAGGACAGCTCTACGAATTGTGGGGCCTAATTTAATGGATGCTTGCAAGGTCTCTGTTCTAATTTAGTTTACAATAACAACTATTACTATTAAAAAGTAAAAAAGTAAAGTTCCCCTTTCAGACCTTGTGGTCTATAGGGCAAATGATGTAAAGGTCATCTGATTCTGTGGCCTACGGTTTACGAAGGTGTCATGTAGCCAGGACAACGAACAACTGCCTTTACTTTTCCCCAACTAATGTCAGGTACCCATCAGAGCTGGGTGGACTCAGAGTCGCCCAAGGATCCCAAAATAAAAATCCTAGTCTTCACCAGGATTCAAAACCGGGACCCTAGGTTCAGAACCCAAGCGATTTACCGCTCAGCCACATTGCCTCTACTATTACTATTCATTTGATCATTATATCAACATTTATTATACAACATACATAGGAAGCAACTCAAACACAATAGGCCTCAGTGGGTTAATAATAGTTACATAAATTATATGATACATTAAATATGTTGATTCTTTAGTCCTAAATCTTTAAAAGCCTATGACATAGTGATATGCTTAATGTAAATTGCGGGCCCCAGCAAGGCCCAGAGCCCAAATAGGAGCAATATGTCAAATCGTCTAAAGGCCAAAGCTGAAGCTTACTCTATTTTTTTAATACCAGGATCTGCTTTCTTTGTTGTGTTCAGGGTCAAAACAATTTTTTCACTTTCATCTTCTCTCTTGAGCTCCGTGCACTGGTGCTCTTCTTTCTCTGTACTGCTTTCTTTTGCCCTTTCAATCTGTCGCTCAATAAACTTGGCAATCTTTTCATCATCATCGGCATCCATTTTCTCTTTAGCTTTGACAGCCTCCTGCCTGCGAATAGTTTCAGGGTCTCTGTCGATGTATGTGATAAACCAGCCTTTCTCAGTGTAGTCCACAACACATTTTCCTGTTTTTAAAAATAGCATAGCCTTATTAGAGGGTTTTTATTTTTATTTTACTATAAAACTATTTATTTCACAAGGAACACAATGCAATAATGGGTTTGAGTCAGATTTAGCCAATTGGATTAAACTATGAGAAGAGATTCACAGTACAAAAGAAAGGCAAAACACATGGTGGACTCACCTTCTTTCCCTAGATATTTGACAAAGTCAGTCAGAGTCTCCCACTGGGTCGAATTCATGTGAACATGTTCTCTGAATGAGATATATTCTTGATAAACCAGATTTGCATGGACACGCTTTGTTCCAAATCTACGTCTTAATAGCTCTAAATATTCTGTTTCAAAATCTCTGAAGAAAAAAAAAATTGTTAGTATCATACATATTAATGCTACAGAATATTTTTTTGAAATTTAGCTACCAATATTATATGATATACATTCGTTTACACTAATTAAAAATTATTTGAACGCTTACCCTAAAATAAATTTAAAATTTAAAAGATATTTTGCAAGAAAAAATTAAAATGTATTCAGTTAACTAAAAAAAAAATAAAAACTTACTTTGAAAAGCTATCTATGTGTTTATCTGGATTTTCTGCAAATAACAAAAGTTGCCTTTGATGTGATTCGGATGTCAAATGACATTTAAAACCATTCTGAAAAAAAAAACAAAAAACACAAGATGATTTTAGACAAAAAAGAATAAACATTTTTAACAAATTTTTAAAAGAAGTCATAAAGTCAAAGCTATTCTCCTATATGTAAATTTACTTTAGTTTTAAAATTTCAAGGTGACCCAAAACCAATTATTGTAAGATTTGCTCATCTTTTCCATGTCCTGTTGAAAGGTGAAGCCAAAAAAGTTGACCTAATTAAAGTATATTTTTCAACTTTTTCTCCCACATTTTCTTGCTGCATTTAAATAGTTCATAGGTTAGAATTGTTTTGATTTCACTTTCAATGAAACCATCCAGATGTATCTTGACACATCCACACAAATACTTTTGGCCAGTGAAATGTAACAAGATAAGTGCTGTCATTTTTCTCCCTAGAATCCAAACACTTTCCCCCATGAATTTACAATACTTTTAACAATATCAGTTCATATTTTAAAGTTCCCTAAGGAGTTGACTTTTAAAATCAACTTTTGTTATTAATTGTTGATTGAAAAACTAGTGTGCATCAATCAGTGAAAAAAAAAAGCAAGTGCTGTCATCACACCGTTATCATTAGCACATCAGGCCTTTATAATGTGACATCAGATTGCTTACATAATAAAATAAACACAATGACAATTTAAAGCCAAATAAGGGCAAAAGTATTAAACTTAATGAAAATTTTAGATGCCTCAGTCAATAAGCTATCCCATAAATTCATAATGTATATTTAAATGAAGCAAATACCAGAAACAAACAAGTGAACAATCAAAGAAGATGATATTTATTCAAACTTTGATAATGAAACAATATATTGAAAAACAAACAAAAAAATAATAATATTTACAAACAAAATCATGTCATGTTAACATCATCAAGGAGAGGGCAAAGTTCACCATCTGGTGATCACTTCCCTTACACCCAGCCAAAAAAAAATGTAACATATGATACATAGCAACAAGATTTTAAAATAACATACAACACATGGAGTCTCACACTCATTGTACAATTAGCTATTTCAAGAAGCAAAGAAACCAAAACAAAGTGAGATCAGAAGAAGAAGTTTGTGAAATCTTAACAATACAAAGTCCACCACTCAAAAATATACTTTTTTGAAAATCCATCCGACATTAAAAAAAAAATTAAATTCACAGTAAATAATTCATTTGAATTAAAAATAGGAAAAACAGATATTTCAAGTCAAAATATTGCTTTTAGTTGTAAGTTGTATTGCTTCAGCTTAAATTTCTTACAACTGTAGATCTCTGCAACACACCATAAATATGTTTTATTAATGAGAGCTGAAAGCGTAGAACCAAAACAGAAATACAATGTGGAAACACTGAAGAAAACAGTTGTAGTAACCAAAAACTGAATTGTCGAAGTTATGGAACCGCAGCTCGAGTTGTTTGTTTGCTAGGATTACAAAAACTGATCACCGGAATTTTATACCTTAAGAAACTTTTCAACAAGCAAGAAACCTACGCAATATTTTGTATATTTGGGATTTTATACATTACTAACAAGCTGCTCAGTCAAGCACCATGATGTTACATATAATCTGGTTCTGAGCCTTTATCTTGATTAGCGTAGAAGCAATATAAAATAAACTTGCATCATTGACCTAAACTAGACACCTGATAACATATTATATGTCATTAACCTCTTTCACACACACACACCTTTGACAGGATTATGGGATAAACTAGCTTCACATTAAACTTTATCAATTCTTTGCTTAATAGCTAAAATAAAGTGTATGGACCTATAAAAGATTTTTAGGATGAAAAAAAAACAACAACACCTTTCAGACCTTGTGATCTATAAGGGAGATGATGTAAAGGTCATCTGTTTCTATGGCTGATGGCTAAAAAGGGTGTCATGTGGCCAGCACAATGGCCTAAACAATGGGCTGGTTGGACTCAGGGGCGTCCTAAAAATACTGGAATTCAAAATCCTAGTCTTCACAGAGATGTGATTGAATTATTTGACAAAACAGCTAAGCAACATTGTAAACTAAGCTACAACTCTCACCTCATCTCTACATTGCTTTTGGCACATTTGACAATACCACCGTAGTTTCTGAAGCCCCTTTGCCTTGATTCTATTGGCTATGGCCTTTGGAGTCAAAAAACCTGGTTTTTCTTTGCCCATGTTGGACTAGGAGATATATTTCAATTTCTGAAATTTGAGAAAACATAATGACTAGGTGAATTTGTGAATAAAAAATTAATCATTAATGGCATTTCTTTACAATTAAGATACAAATAAATAAATGTGAATAGTAAATTAATTGATGATAATGCTTTACAATTAAGATACAAATAAATAAATGTGAATAGTAAATTAATTGATGATAATGCGGCACTATTATCTTAGTCCACATTATAAAATGACTTTAATTATTTATTTATTTAATTTATTTATTTAATTAGTAATTAATTAATTTAAATTTAAGTACTGATGATCTAATTAAATTAAGACAATTCACTATCTAGATCTATCTGAACTCTTTAACTCTAAGCATTAGATTAGTTAATACACTAGAAAGACTTTTTTATTGACTATTAACTTAATAAGCTTATATTCATATTGAGATTTGAGTTTTAATTTAATTCAGTAACTTTAACATTAGTATCATATTTATATATATATATATATATATATATATCATAGATCAATACAGATATCTGGATAGTAGATCAACTACTATATTATATTTAGATGGCATAGATCTAGAATCTAGTCAAGATCTTTTTAATTTAAAAATTAAAGAAATATGATCATTTCCTGATTGCAGCTGCTGTGCAGCTAAAGCCTAAAGTGAAGATATGAGAACAAACCAAATTACTAGATTCTAGATCTCTCTAAAAATATGACAATCTTAGTATTCTTAGTCAATCTATGTAGAATGTAGATCTATGTCTATTACTAAAAGTCTGTATATATCATGTATGTGTTACAGTACTAAAGTATACTAAAGTCCTATACTACTATAGACATAGATTAGTGATTAGATTTTAGATCTAGACTCCAGTCTAGAGTGTCTAGAACTAGACTCTATATTAGTCTATATTTAACAGTATTATAATTATAATTCTATTTAATATTAAATAATATCAACAAATTCAATATCATCATGCCATGGACATCATGGTCATGTTACGTCATGTAGATCTATTCTTCCCTACTGACCCTAGTGAGCATATTGACTAGTGCCCTAGTTCTGTGGCTTCTGACTTCTGTACTTCTTTGGTTGTAAATTGGACACAACGATGAGGCTGAAAGAAGCCTTTGGGAGTAATTACTAACAAGAAAAATGCTGGGTATTAGATACTGAGATAGTCTACCATGAAAAGAAAAATGATTTTGTATTGAAAGTAAAGTTTTACTTTTACTTTTAGTAGTTTTAGTACCAACCAGTCATTTCAGTCAACAGTGACAACACACTGACACTGTGATGTGACTGTGACACTCTCGCTCAGTACTCTGGCTGGCAAAACGTAAAAATTTAAAAAGGAAGAGCTCAAGGAATGTTTTGTTACCTTTACTTATTGAAACTACTTTAGATGATATAGTAAACAAACTAATCTAGATCTAGACTAGGTCTAGGTCTAGGTCTACAAACATTACATAATTTTAATTTCTTGTCCTGTTTTGTTTGAAAGGTTTACGATACTTTGTCAACATCCGGTAGATCTAATACAAGTTTAATAAAATTACCTCCCATCGATTCCTAACCCATATATATCTAAAGTGGTCTTAATGTAGGGGTTCTCAGCCTGTGAATCGCGCCCCCTTTGGGGGGGGGGTCGAATGACGATTTCTCGGGGGTCGCTTAAGACCATCGAATATTGGAATTTTTTTTGTCTGTTATAACGTGTAAAACTACAAAATTTTTCCTTTCAACGTTACTTTTTTTAGTTTTTTTTTCAAGGATATAAAACTTAATCAGAATGATTTCAACCATTTTAATTGTTGCAGTATATATATTTTTAAACACTTTAAATCAGTGATTCCCAAACTTTTTTGTTTCGTAGACCCCTTGCCATGTTTTCTGGTTTTCGGTAGACCCCCTGCTTAACTTTCAAATTTTTGCAAATTCAACATTTTTAAAACTAATTTCTATCTGTACAAAAAGTAAAGTAAAGTTCCCCTCAGACCTTGTGGTCTATAGAGCAGATGATGTAAAGGTCATCTGTTTCTGTGGCCTACGATTATCGAGGGTGTCATATGGCCACCACAACGACCAACAGCCTTTACTTTCCCCAACTAATGTCAGGTACCCATTAGAGCTGTGTGGCCTCAGAGGCGCCGAAAAGTTCCCGAAATTAAAAATCCAAGTCTTCAACAGGATTCAAACTCGGGACCCCCGGTTCAGAAGCCAAGCACTTTACCGCTCAGCCAAAACGCCTCCTAAATTCTATCTGTAGAGAGTTGAAAAGTGAAATAGTAATTTAAAGCTACATATTAGAGATTTTAGAGATCTCTCTTTTTTATTGATAAAATTAAAAAATTCAAAACCAATTCAAATAGCAATATGTATTGCTGGAATCTCCAAACACAATGGCCTTAAGTATCATTGTAAGAGTTTTCGCAAAGAGCAGTTTCTCGTGTATTTGTTGACCTTTCACGAGTTGCTCAAATATTGAGTCCGCGCGAAGATGTTATCACTATCGGGAGAAAGAGCGAAGGCGAGTAACTGTCGCCTAAACCAGTAAGTTTCGAGCATGAAGGGCTCATTAGTCTTGGCTGGCTACCCACCTAGCAGAAGTAAAACTGAATTCAAAACTCCCCTGTCTTGCAACTCAAACATGGGAAAGGTTTTGTGGGTTAACCTGGGGAAAAATAAGGAGCCGGCGACCACAATGCAGTTTGCAGCACACACCACTACATCTTGTCAGAACCTGTGACGCTACTGAGCCCAAACTTATATATGTCGTTTGCAAAGAAGTACATATGAAGCTTTTAATTTTATAACTCATGCCAATGATGTGACCTTGAACTGTATTGTTGCTTAAAGAAATTCTTTTAATAATATCAGATGTGGGTTTGTGTAAAACAGTTTTTAAAACTACAACGGCTGGTAAAAATCAATGTTTTACCTATGGTGTTTTCCGCATTTTGCCATAAATAAGTAAATTTTCCCTTTCAGACATTGTGATGGTCATCTGTTTCTTTGGCTAACGGTTAACGAGCAGGGTGTCATGTGGGCAGAACAACGACCAACCGCCTTTACTTTTACTAACATAATTCAGATACCCATTAGAGATGGGTGGACTCAGTGGAGCCCTGAAAATCCTGAAATTCAAAATTCACAGAGATTCGAACCCAGAACCCCAATTACGGAAGCCAAGCGCTTAATCGCTACCACCACACCCTTATTTTGGTATAAGTGAACAGATATTGTAAGAGTCATAAACCACCATCTTCTCTACATGATGTTGAATAGAGACTTTGTGGGTCTATTCTGAACTTTATCTTTGAATGTTCAATAGTTTTTCAAATCTATATCTTTTCATCAGGGTGATATTCTCGCAGATGATCCTCAAGCGTAGTTAGTTTAATATCGTCATAAAAAAGGCAATCGGTAACCGCTTGGTTGACAAGGAAAAAATGAACAATTTTATATAATTAACGCTAGACAGTCTACATTTCTTTTTGTTGAACATTATTTACATGAAGACAAAATTAAGTTATTTTAATAAGTATTGAAATTAAATACAACAATTTTTCGTTTGAATAGCAGGATAAATATTTAAATGATTAACTAAGTTACAAAATATATATAGTATGAAGAATTACATTAATGGGATGTAATAATTAAAGTCACGACCTGCTTATATGAAATCTATTATCATAGACCCCCTTGGACATCTTATGGACCCCCAATTTGTTTTTTTTCTTTCGTAGACCCCTTGAAAGTCTTCGTAGACCCCTGGGGGTCTATATAGACCACTTTGGGAATCACTGCTTTAAATTAATGTAAATTAATACATAAATTAACGTTGCAGAATCATAAATATTATTTCTTTAGTAACGACATGACGAAAGTGAAAAGCGATTATAGTTAATAAAAGCTTATCTTTTAATAGTCCATGTTATTAAAGACAACATGTTCATCATAGAAGAACCCATAACGTTTTATGATATTCAACATTCCTGCCTTATTAACATAGTTATTACGTAATCTAGAGGAATGTTTAGGTATATTAAAGATTAAAGACGAGTTTCTTTTTGCAAAGTAATTGAAACGTCTGCACCACCCAGTGTAAATCAGAAAGTTGATTCATTTTTGGAAAAGAAGAAAATCTTATTGAAAAATATTAATGATGTTTGTACAGATGTTACTTAAAGTATGTGTGTCAAGATTTCAATGTCTGGTACTGAATGTGTTACTAAAAGTTATCGAAACTCACTGTATGAATCTGTATGGTTTTAGTCAACAACGAATATAAGTAACGAAGTCACAGTCACAAGAATGATCAGAAACGATGAAAAACGTGACTACAAGAGGATCAAATGCAACTTGCTCGTGAAGTGTGGACAAAATCCGATCCTTCCGAATGAAACTTAACCTTGACAAATAAAATTTGTCAAATATTGACTAACGAATAATAATCAATAATAATCTGTGAAAGAAAATGTTCGTAACGAAATTTCCTCCTACTTTACCTGACATTACGTTTACTCTTTCTGTTCAACAAACAAAAGTTGAAGATGTACCGGAGACAGAAAGAGTTCTTTAAACTCATTAATAGTGATGTAAGAAATTGTATTTCTTTATAATGTTAGTTACACACATCTGGATCAAATGTTTGCAATCGTATTTTTTTCCGAAATAATGGTGTGTTTTTTTTATAGCCTATTTGTCATTAAGAAAAAATGCTTGATGCAGATGACATTCTTTATGATTTTGCAATGACTTTCCAATAATTTCTCATCTGGTGAAACAGAAACAATGTCAAGCCATCGCAACGATTGTAGCGATGTAGTTTACTCTTATCCTGATCACTAACCGAGCTCCGTCATGCTATTAAAATAGTCACATATGTCTGGAACAGGAATATGGTGAATACCTAATAGAAATGTTAATAAACGTACGACCTAAAATTTCATTCATTTGGAATTTCATTAAATGAAAAAATTTCAAAAATATACGGCGATTACATATTGTTAATTAATTAAAAAATAAAACTCTAGCAATACATATCAGATATTTACATTTGAATTAAGTTTTTATACCAATAGCAAAAGCACAGTTACTTATGGTTATAAACGAAAATAATTTTACTGTTGGGGGTCGCAACGTGAACCTGACCTAACTGATCTAATTGTTTTATTTTTAAACCCTCAAGAAAAAAAAAAAAAAAAAAACCCTTTAGTTGTGTATGTAATGCAAATTATACAACATTGCAGTTCACGCGATAATATGAAAAACTACTTATTACTTGTTGTTTGAAATGTCCAACTTATATGGATACTAAATAGATGTGTTCTCTTTAAAAACAAAATTAACATTTTTTAGTGTAAATGTAGTAGTTAGTATGACAGAACTTACTTAACTTAGCAATACAAATGTAAAAAAAAAAAAAAATTTTGACAAAAAAAATTAAAACCATTTGCATAAATGTGTTAAAAATAGGGCACATGATAGTCCCCTGTACTAAAGAGCCTCCCGTGTTTGTTACTGTTAATAGTGAATAGTTGTAAAAGTGGTGTATTTTTATGAAAAAACTTCTTGCATAAGTGATTTTAAAAATTTTATTTTTCGCTTTCAGAAAAGAAAAAAAAGTAGCCGTTGCATCAGTACTTTTAATGATCTAAAATATCATGATGTCCGATTTTCATTTTCTCTTCTAGTTTTTGAGATCTAAACGGGACGGACGGACAGACAGGCCACACAAAACTAATAGCGGAAATAATTTAAAACAAAAATTAATAAGTAGTTTTTCATATTATCGCGTGAACTGCAGAGCATTAGTAGCACCATAGATCACAAAACTAAAGGAATTTGTCAAATCTTGAGGCTTTGAGTTTGAATAAGAGATTGACCCTTTACAAAACAATTAAATTATCATTATAAGACATCAGTTAGGTCAGGTTCTCATCTAACTTCAAATTCACTTTCACCTATTCCTTGGTCTGCTGGACCTTTGGGGCACCACACGGGATCTGTCAACCTTCTTTCTCCATTCTTCTCTGTCATTTGCCTTTGATAGAATTTCATTGAAATTCTTTTTGAAAATATTGAAACCTGCCTTTCTACTTGCCTGGGTGGACCAATTCTAATAGAATTTAATACAGATATCCTTCTGAAAATATTGAAACCTGCCTTTTTTCCTGCCTGGGTGGTCAACTTCGGGGGGCCGATTTTGAGTTTGTGTTTCCATACAAACTGTCTTTGTAACTTTTTAAAAATTATTATTTTCGAGAATTTCCACATTTAGATTGCGAATTTATATCAAAGTGTTTCTTAGATAGCACTTTATTAAGGGTATGCAAATCCGTTCAAACCACTGAAGACATTCGTGACAGATTAATTTATGAATGAGTGGTATTCTGCCCAGGACAGACATGGACGGCGGAAAGGGAACCTAAACCGACCACCGGCGCTGGATGTGACAAAATATGAAGATCACAGCTAGGACTGTGTAGCCACGTGAAATACTGTACTCCTTCTAAATCTTCTTATCTTATCTTATGTAATACAGACGTTACTTCAAAAAAGAAGACTCAAACACAAGTATTCATTCTCTGGCGCTGCCAGGGTTGAGTTTCGTTAAAGAGGATATGCTTCTCGTAATTTTTTGTCCTGATTACTCTGTCCTGTATTACTGTAACAAAGCCTTCTGTCTCAGGGTAGAGATGACCTAGATATTAATCTAAAACTAGCCTATAGATCTGTATTTAATGGCTGCATATTGTCGTGTGGTAGGCCTATGCGCTCTGTTCTGTCGTCTATACTTTAGATGGTCCCAGGTTCGAACCCTAGCTGCTCGCTGCCACCCCCCCCCCGTTCTGCGGGTGGTTTGCGCTAGAATGTAATAACCTTATCTTCAATTCTGAAGGAAGACGCGAAACATTTAAAACAAGCAAACTAACAAGTCAGCGTAACCGCCAACAGCGTGTCATCAATTAGTTTTAATTTGATGCTAACCGGCATTTTCTGATTCTTAATTCGACTAGCGCCGATATCTTTCATTGACCCTACTCTGATCATGATTCAAGAACAATTACATAATTTGCACGACATAGATCGAGATCTAGTCACAGTTCAATGAATAATGTTGTATAATACAGACGTTATTTCAAAAAAGGAGATGATTACGTCCTGCATCTAGTAATAACTAACAATATAGATCTACATTTTAAGATAGAGATCAAGTGGAGCGTTTGGTCAATCGTCAGGCTTCTTTTTACTATAAATTATAACCTTTGACTTTTGACCCAATATCTAAAAATTCCCAATAATCATTTAAAAAAAAACCACTTTCTTAACGAAACAATTTATTGGAAGTGCCGTATGATGCAGTGCTTGCGAAAAATGTGAGCCGTAAATTGTCTACATCTATCTAGCCAATCTAGGTATAGACTATATACCAGATATATACATATTTTAGAGTATTAAAGTAATATAAATACTAGTGTATTATATCCAGAATTAAGAAATTAAAACATTAGACTCTAAGATGTACGGCTCGCCAGCTGTTAGGGAAATAAAAGGATGGCTGAGCAGCGTAGCGTCGAAGCGTAGACTCGGTTCGACGTTGGCGTACCGCTAACAGAAGCTCCGCCCAGCCACTTTGTGTAGTTTCGTTCGCGCTGATGTTATTGAGAAAGAGTGTTCTCGTATGTCTAGAATGTTGGAAAAGGTCCTTGTTGGAAAATATAACTATGAGACTTTTGAGAGTGTTCCTACAATAAGTAAGATTAAACTAAGGATTACTAAACTTATTATTTATTATTATTATCTCATCATCTAGTTAATATAGTTCTATTCTATATAATTATATTAATTATATATATATATAGATATACCTCTAAAAGAGGCTCTATACTCTAGTCTATACATACACTACACTGACTACACAGTCACAGTGAGTGAGTGACAATGAGCATAAGTCTAAGAATAAATACAAAATAGTATATAATATAGACTCTATAATGTATACTATCACTGTTCATCAGAATCAGATCAGTTTAACTATAGTATACACTTTTTGATATCTATCTAGATCTACTTATTATATAGCAATAGATATAGATCTAGACTTCACTAGAGGAGAGGTGATTAGAGGCACTTTCTACTAGCGTAGCTACTAAGCTAGAACAGCTAGATATATCTAGATCTATATTCAATAGATTGAATTTGAACTCAACTAGATATAGATCTATAATATGATAGATGTCATATCTACTACAGATCTAATAAATCTTAACTATTTTATTTATTGATCATTCTATTAGTATACTATTAGATCAAGATCTAGATTATTCTAGATTCTATATCTATTTGATATATCTGACTAATTGATAGACTAAATCTATATATAATAAACTCAGACTAAATTAAGATATGAACACTTCTGCACATTAAAGTAACATACATACATCTATGCCTATATCAGTCAATGGATTTTTAAAAAATTACAATAAAGCTTTTTGTTTTTTAAAAACAAAATATATTTATCATATAAAAGTCATCTAGATCTAGCCCTATATATTTAGCCAACAGGCAAATGGTCTTTTTAATTTATATTATGTGATTTTGCACACACCATGATATAGTAATGACAGATATTGTCATAATGTAAGATATATCCAACAATAAATGACATACACATGTACATAAATACATAAATTTAGGTTAAAATATAAACTTTTCAAATTTGTGGTAGATCTATGATAATTTAAAAAAAAAATAATTTTCATTCAGTTTTTTAATGATGTAGGCTACAGTCTAAGCTTATAAAATTGTACATTTAAACAACCTTTTCGACAACATTGGTTATTAAGTTAATCGAATTAGAAAAATTATACATAAAACTTAGCTTAGTGATGAAATAATTCTACATATCCTCCTGTACTATTTTTGAGAAAGCAAAAAAAAAGTATACAAATTATCGTTTACAAAATTTGATTATCAAAAGGGCCAACAAGCTATTCCCAAGTTGTTATAGAATGATAGTTTTAGTCTTTCATTTTGAACATCAATCAATTGTATGTCTTTATTTGTAATGTATTATTTTGAAGTAGTCTTGTTTGAGAAAGTTTTTTTGTGTGTTAAATTTTCAGATGCATCTATTAGGTGAGACGGATATAATTTCTAATGACAACAAGACAAATATGTCAGGTGCTTCTGCAGACATTCGTCTCAGGAGGCAGGTGCCAGTGACAAACAAACCTCCGCTGAAGTTGCGCCTCATCTCCAGGACATCTACACACCAGCAACAACATCCTACTCATTCCAGAGAACGTTCAAGTTCGTGGCACCCAGATACGACCACCACACTGAGCGTTTACAAAAGCTCTGCTGCATCCTCTTTAAAAGCAGGTGGAAAAGTTGCTCTTGATATTGGCACCAAAAATCCTGCTCAATCTTCAGTTGGCAGGAGCAGGAGTGATTCAACGCCTGCAAATAAACTTGTCATACACCACCAGAGACAGAATCTCAAGAACAGGTTTCAGTTGCAGAAGACATTGGGAGAAGGAACATATGGAAAAGTAAAACTTGCATCTGATAAAAGTACAGGGGAATTGGTGAGTTCTAGAGCTAAAAATTATTGCATGAGTACTTATAATTTATTTGGCACAGTAGTAACATATGAGTAAACCTAATTACATAACCTGCTAACATGTATTTCTTAATGTTCCTTAGAAGTCTAATTTTACAAGAAAAAAAAAGGAAATTTTTAGAATTATTATTGGCATTGCAATTAACAAATGAGTTTTAAAAGTTTATATTTTTCTTTTTTTTTTGTGTGCATTCTTTAAAAAAAATTTGAAATCTATGACTCTTTAACTTAAAAAAAAAACGCAACATGGTAGATAACTATAGGTCTTCAGAAGTTAGCTTGAATAAAATTCTTTTAAAAAAAACACTATTTATTAAGTGATGATTCATTGAATGAACTTTTGATCCCTCTAGTTCTTGGAGAATTATTAAACCACCTGTGGCTGTGGTGGGAATAACTGTTACATATTCTTACGGCACCTGAGTCTGAAATTACATTAAGAAATCAATATCCAGTTTATAATGGACTGCAAACTTAAATATCTTTGTAGTCTTTGATCCATTCTAAACTTTTCTCTTTATTTGGCTTTGAGGGGAGAGCATTTGCATTGAAGCTTTAAAAATGCCATTTTATACCAGTTTTTATGATGTAATTTTTTTTTAAAGGCATTGCATATATTTATTCTAAATGGTGTTCACTAAAGCCAATAAAACTGAAATCAAAACAGTGGCCACCCATTGTAAATGCGCTTGTCATCTTAGTTTGTGCAGATCTGCATGCCCATGCCTTTATTGCTTCTTACCCTACACCAGCGCAACCGTGGAAAAATAAGAAGTGCCTCTATTCTGTCCACGTCGGTTTTCCGTATAATATTTGTAGCTTTCACAAAGCTTTGGATCACTTGGATAAGTTCTCTTTACTAGATTTATATCTAAATAGAAAGTTTTATCTGTGAGTAGTGTACTGGTGAAAATTGAGTGGGGCGAGTTTGAAAGTAGTCTATTTTAGGAATTCTCTGATTGATAAGATTTGATACCACTTCTCTATCTCAAATTCGAGTGTATGGGTTCGAATCTTGGTTCATAGGTCTTTATGTAAAAAAAATTACATAAGAACAGAAGAAAAAAACACACACACTAAAACAGCATTTCCAAAACTTTTTTTATTAATCCATGACAATTCATGTTGATCTAAAGACAATGACATCAGTGTTATAAATAGACAACGAACTATAAATAAGCAGCCGTGAGTGTGACACACGGTAAATGTTTTGTGTGAAATGTGATTTGAAGGGAGAAAAATGTCAACATTCCGCAAATACATGCCCCCAGGTTAATGTGGCGTCTAAGTCTTAGTCAGTTTCTCGAAAATACTGTTTCGAATATGCCCCCCCCCCCACCCACCTCATTAGTTGCCCACTAATGTTTACTCTATTAACAGAAGATAAATTGATGGTTATCTTTGACCCGACTCTCTGTTTATCGTCACCGAGAATTCCCGTTGATTTTTGAGACAAGCGAGATCGTGACATGTCTTTTCCATTCATCTACCTACGTTGGCAACAGTGGTAGGTGGTTCGAAGTCAAAGGTATAATCCTAAACGATTTGTTAGAAACGGATTCCACGTGACTCGCGAGACTAACCGAGACCAATCGTAAAGTATAAATTAAAATTATAACTTCCACCGATTCATCAATCTAACGTTCAGTTACTGCGATACCGATTGCTATTTGATACCAATTCCTGTTCGACAATAAAAAAAAATCGCTTTCTTTATTTTCCTTCTGTTCCATTCTCAATGCTTTTTAGACAGTTTCCAACACAATAATGATAAGATAATTTTTATTGGTTATATGTTTGCTTTATGTGTGATATACACAAAGTTTGAGTGTGTGCCATGTATGTGCGCTAAATCTTGTACTTTCGCCCCCATTGTGCTATACTTTTGGGTGCCTCCGGTGAAACACCAGTCATAAATTGGTTGGCATATCGTATTTCTATAAGTAAACAAGACAGGACCGAGGTCACGCTGAACTCGGTGGCTCGTTTCATAACCGCTTGTGGATACTACACAATGTCTGTGCGCGCGCGCGTGTGTTTCAGCTTAAGAGATCAACAGGTTAACGTGACCTAAGCGGTCAAAGAACATTGATTTTATGAGACTATCCACAACACGGTACAAGTCCTGTGTTTCTAGTGGTAGTAGTCGTGTATATAGTTCAGTGATCATCTTCAACTATGGCCCAAAAATGTAAGATCAAGGGGAGGACCTTCTCGACTCGCTGCTTCTTCGCCTTATTACTACTCCCCACTTCCCCAAATGCAGACAGCTAACGAACTCTTTTGCCCCCCGCTCGTGTCTCAATATATTTGTTGACGTCTATGATTCCAGCTTTAACCGGAAATACGGTGTTGTTGTTTTTTTTTTTAATTAAATTTTGTTTCATTGGAATTTCAGCTTCGTTAAGCTCAGTTGAGTACCAGAAGATCACGATAATGAAGGTTATTGTTAGCACTGACCTAAACATTTCACAAGTGTGACTAATGCCGTGTTTGTTAGTTACACCATGAAATCGCCGTCTGACGACAAGCTTTTGTTTAGTTTTTGTCACTGCAGACAACTGGCAGATGTATAGGACACAAATAGAAACACAAAAGTTGTATTGGGAATTAAGTGGGTAAAAAGTTGTGTGAATAGACTGCGCACCAGAAGGTTTTTCTCACGTGGATGTTTCTCTTTTCATTTGAAGATTCCAAAACGAGAAAGTTAATTTTTTTTAATTTTTGAATTATTTAGGTAGTTCAAACAATTTAATATCACATAAAAAAATGAAGAAACAAATCGTTTTTTCCCCCGAAATGTGCTCGGTCATTATATTGAAAGAAAAGTATATGGAAATGTGAGGAAAAGCTGAATGTCCATTGACGCTGGCTAGACAACACTATAAATTATGTTCTACTGAACACCAATGTGGACAGAATAGAGGCACATCGACGGTTCCGATGGTAGGACAGCTATCCCGCACGGGGGATGTTTGTATGCCTTATGCACTTACTGGAGGATAGCGTAAGAGCTTTTAAAGACTCGACTCGGGCTTTAGTGTGTTATCAATGGCATAGAAGAAAATAGATGGCAGCTCATGGCTTCTGAAAGAAGAACTGTTACAAAGGACGCGGGATACACATTTGAGACCAATAGAAAAGCTCTTGTCGAACGGACAACGGCTTTGTCAAAATATGCAAGTCTCAACTGGGTCTGCTTAGACACGTGACATATTACATTCTTCTTAGATCTTAGGACTCTAACACAATTCCTAATTACTGATGTACATGCATGTTGAATAATATGGCTCTTAGTAATTGAATGACAAACAAATTAGGCTGTCGAAACTTGAGGCCCTGTTTCGAATCCTGATCTCTTTACTTGAGTAGTTTACGACGTTTTATTGAGCATTGGTAAAGCAGCTCGTCATTGTGCTGACTCCATGACACTCTAGTTGCACGTTAACCACAACACATGGGTAGACTCGAATGACCAAGCGTATCTATCTACCAGTGGGCCTTGAATTGGAACGTCTCGTGTAACAATGTGGTAAGACTCCGGTCATGGAGACCCAGCTCGAAAAGTATTGACCCGTGTTGTGATTCTGTTGCAATCATCCGTTACTCCTCTCTTCCACACACCCCTACCTTACTGAGCAGTCACAGTGCTGCCCCCCTCCCCCAAATCATGTCTGATTGTGGCAGCCATTCGTTAGGCTGAATTAATTCCGTGCATGACTCACCCTCTTCTTTCCTCCCGAAGGCTGGACGTGCTCACCTGCAGTACAGGAGTCACAGCTGAAACGTTGTGCTGGCCCGCGAGCAACACTGGGACTGATTGTAAGCACACTGCCACTTTCGTGAGCATTGGATTCCCAGGAAATTTGGGCTTTTAAAAAGCGAACTTTGGACTCATAGTTTATAGTTCATAACTTAAAGCAATTTTCATTACAACCTTTAAAAAAAAAGGTATATAAGAGTCTGAAGATAAGAGAAGAACAGTTCTCTTGTATAGCAAGATACGTTCTACGTTGGATTGTTTTTTTTTCAATTTATGACTAGAACATCAAAAGAAAAGAAAGGAGAGACAGAGAGGTTGATGCTATGAGAATAATAATCAATAAATTAAAAGATCCATAGTGTTCCAAGAAAAATGTTCAAATACTGAAACGATGACCTCACCATTTATCTCGCGCACTCTCTTCTTATGTTTGAGTAACTTGATCTAGATCTCACTTTGTTCTAGATCTCACTTTGTTCTCGATCTCACTTGATTCTAGATCTCACTTTGTTCTAGATCTCACCTTGTTCTAGATCTCACCTTGTTCTAGATTTCACCTTGTTCTAGATCTCACTTTGTTCTAGATCTCACTTGATTCTAGATCTCACCTTGTTCTAGATCTCACTTGGTCTCACCTCTTAGTATCGGTAATGTATGCCGGGGCGTTGTCTTTAGAGAAGAATATTTAAAAAAAAAACAATGCATTTATAGTTGCAACGATACGGACACAAACTTTCTACCTCTGTGTGTGTGTGTCTCACTTCTTTCCCGCGTATATTTTTTTTTAAATTCTTGTTTCCATCAGGTAAAGTCCCGCCATCCCTTGTGTGTAGAGTAACGGTGTAATGTTACATTGAAGTGGGGAAACCCCCCGCGCGGTCTTTCGTCTTACGTGTACCTGTACTGTAACTACAGCGTCACTCGAAGTTGACATTTCTCTAACACAGGTATTCGATAAGGCGGGTCTCACACCAGAAGGCCACGGAGTCCATGAGATGGGTTCCTTATTTTGATCTAGTGCCATTATAAATAGAGTTGGCGTAATCACTGGCATGGTTGGTGGCAAAGCACCCCCCCCCCCCATTACACCTGGGAAATAAAACGTATAGGTTAGTATAATTAGAAACACATTTCAGGCTCGTGAGACCACAAGAGGAGATCTCTTTGTCACGAACGTTCAACCTTTATTTGCACTTCACCCCAGTGGCGTAGCTAGGGTAGGGGAGAATTTGAACACCCCCCCGGGCCCCCACTTGAGTGTTTTTTACTTTTAAAATTAAATATTAAGCACCATGCAGAGGCCTCAAAGAGTTCAAGCCCCCCCCCCCCCTGGGCCCCCAAACGATGGAAAATTCCTAACTACGCCCCTGCTTCACCCCCTTTTTTAAAATTTGTGCTTTAAACGTTATGATAATAAGTAATAATTAGGATTACCCCCTCCCCCTAATCTTTCCGTTCGATGGCCACCTTTTTTTTTATTAATAACATTGTCATTCTATCTTTGTCTGCACTTTGGTTTTGTGAAAGAAAGGAAACCTGAATTGGTGCGAATGTATCCCAAGATACATTTTGGGCGTGCGTGTGTGTTGGTGTGTCGAAGCGTAGTCTCGTGGATGTAATCTATTTAAAAAACTCTTGTCTAAATAATGAGGTTTTCGGCGCAACAAGTCAGACACACTGGATGGTGGCAGTGGGTACAAGTGGTGAGGAGTTGGAAGGTGAAGAAATGAATTGCATTGAACAAAAAAGAAAACAATAACCTCATGTCGATTTCCTTAGACCATTATCACCTCTTAGTTTATAGAGACTCGAGTCTCGTTTCAACTTAGAGCTTCCAAACTAGATAGGGTGTAATTAAAAACCCTAGAAATATGAAATATGGGTTTTTGTTTGAAGAAGAATTAGTTTTATTTTAGTTAATTTCATGGATTTAAACTTTATAACCGATATTGATAGTATTTTGAAATCGCAATAAGAAATATTTAGTAGGTTCTGTACTAAGTATTGGCGTATGTTCATTTATACTTTAGACTTAGTGATAAATTGTTGCCAAAATACATCAAGAATGGTCATAAATTAAACGATAAAGTTGACATGATGTAATATACTCTTAAGTACTGAAGTCCCTAAGGTGAGAGTGAAGTAGCTTCAAAGGAGTCATGTGAAGAGATATGCTGTAGTCGGGGTCTCAACGTCAGAGATCTACTTGACGTTGTTGTCGGTCTTTGACATGTAGAGCCAGATTGGTAGTAGACAACTAAACCGGTGTAGTCGTATTCTATTTTAAATTATAGAACTGGAAATAAATTGAATAAACTTCTAATGTGAATAAAAGTAAATATAACGTTTTATTACAATATAGACAAATTCAACTTACAATTAAATAAATGTAGTAGACTTGAGTAATTATATAAAATGGTATTTTGAACAAAATCTAAAACACGTCTCTGGCTTCCCGAAGTCGTCTCTTGTTCTTAACATAGATTATGACAGAGCCGCTTATCTTGCATCATTCCACAAGACTATCAATTAATGCTTCCTTTCTTTATTACCTAGGAAACACACACACACTCCATAAGACCATACTTTATAGCAATTTTTCTAATCTTTGTAAATCCCATGATTTTAATTCATGACAAAATCTCTCTCTACCCTCATCGATATCCCCCCTCCACCCCCCACCCCCAACAGCTTAAAGAAACGTTGCAGACTAGATATACTTTCTAGTAGCTAAGGAAAAGTCTCAATTTTTGTAATCGCACGAGACCTCCAGTTTGTAGCAGTGCATATTAAATCTCAATATTTCATGGCTCTCGTAACTAAGCAGCAGGTCTAAAATGACGTCACCCAGACCTTCAAATAGACCGACGCTCGTGTGCTGTGTAATATCTCCAGGATACAAAAGTTGATCAAAGCTCTTTTAGTGTTTCCTTTGTGTCGTCTAGTTAAGTGGGCCGGGGCCGAGGTTTGAACGACTATGAAGCAAACCTGGTTTTTAACGCACGTTATTGGTTTGTGACTCTGGCTTTAGTGTAGCCTTCATTTGTAGAGTTCCACAAACATTATTTAGCACTTGACATTTAGGAATAGAATTCATTTCTCTGTGTGTGTGTGTATATATATAATGTGTACCAAAAGTAAACACTAGCATAGAAATGGCGTCGTATTTCAATTTTACTAGGGTAGTGTAATAAATGACTTAATGAATTTCATTGTTGTCCCATATATAAAATCAGTTTCATTTATCTTAAAGTTAACACATCCTTCATCGTAGCGCTATGTTGGAGTTAAATGTTTAATCTTTCAATTAATCCATCGAGTTTTTCTTTGTACTTAATATTTCAGTAGCTACGGACTAATTACAAAACAAAAAAAGTGGTGGGGGGTGAGAGAAAGATCGATACGTTTAAAACATGACATATATACATCACTATGATATGAATACTATTTTGATAGGGGAGAAAACTGGAGGCGTGTCGATTTTGTGGAGCATTCTTTGCTGAACACACTTTGAAGAGTGGTCTGACTCATAATCTCTCCACATGCAACAGCCCCAGTTAAGATCTCAGTACTTTCTGCAAGATGTTTTCTTGCAGGGGTGATTTACGAACTGCAGTTGAAACCTTAGCTGCAGTGATCTTTGAATGGCAGTTTTATGCTTCTCCGCGCGTGGCTATTGACCCAAAAGAGGTTAAACATTGAGCTGTCCTTTGAAGAAAACAACAACACACACACGGTCTTTTCTTATTTAATTGAAACTTCTAGAAGAAAACAACACACACACACACACACACACAGTATTTCCTTATTATATGTAGGATTTTGCCAAATATGTCAAGGGCCTGGCCATCCACCTATAATTGTTCGTTACACTATCGTCATATCGAGGGTATCGACCCCTACGCACTGTCCTTGACGTTTATACATTTAAGCAATGTCACGTGACATTTCCCGCTATAATTAGCGTGCAGTGTATATTTACTCTCAACATTTTAAGTCCATCTTAGTGACGTAAATGCGGCGTTGGTCTTAATGTATTGAAAACGTGCTTTAAAGCAACTAGGTCTACGCCATTCTCTAGAGATGTGTCGTCTGCATACTAGATAGCCAGCATTGTACTGTCTTAGGCTACTCAGGATAACCTAAAGAACAGCCACATAGAGCTATACATTTATATGGCTCTATATCGTAGGTTCTTTGGGCTCTGTCATTTCACAATTGTTATATTGTTACAATACCAGATTCGATGGTTGATACGTCATAACATCGTCCAATTTGTGCAGGGGAATCGTGTTTAAGTGAAAAAAATCACAGGGTTCTTTCTTTCAAAATATAACTATTTAATTTTCCAAGTAGAAATCATGAAAAGATTGAAAACACACTAACACACAATATAACTTGATATCAAAAATAAATTCACAAAAGTAGACTTAACGTGAAGCTTGAAACTTATTTACCAATCCCGCTTATTTTCCTCCCTTGATTGTACCTACTCACTAAAATTGGCTATTTTCAGGCCGATAGACACGATAATGCCAGATTCTTTTATTGGAAAGATCCCTGCTTATTTTTAATTTCCTTGGCTATTTTCAGGCCAATAGGGAAATAACTGTCCTTCTGGAAATGTAAACACGTTGACCTTGACACGTATTACGTGACATATATTTTATAATACTAAATTAAATTGTCAGTAAGGTAAAGAACTAGTGCGTTTCATGATGCTTGCTAGAAGACATTTTGGGTCGATAAAAGGTCAATTAGAGAAGGATAACGAAATATGCAGACAACTGCTTACCATACAGCAATCAGTATATGTGATCATGAATTGAGAGAAATGTCATCTAGATGTATATTTAGTACAACAGTTTAATATTTCATTCCATTATGATACACTGTATGTACACTTAAGTGTCCGACATTTTTAGGATGGTGGATTCCCGAATAGTCTATTGATTTTAATGCCCCGTTTCGGAATGCGAGCAGCGCAAACATTGCAGACGTTAACGCAATTGTTTGCTGAGTGCGGTCAATTGGAAATGTTTAAACCTAGAATTCTGAAGTAGTCTATCTCTATTTCAATGGAAAGAAAAGTGCCCTAACACGAAAGTTAGGTGTTTATGTTAGAGACTTCTGTTACAGTCATTTTTAACATACCATATCTACGTCTATTGTGTGTGGAATTTAGGAGAAAATGAGGGGGTGGCTCTTTTAAGGCGCGCGACTGATTGCACTTTATTTAGTGGACGTTTTCTAGGGGAAAGTCCGAACAGAACAAAGACAATTCATTGTTTGTTCATCCCTCTCTCTCTCTCTCTCTCTCTCTCTCTCTCTATTTTCCATCTCACTGACCTATGCCACATTGCTTCTCTGTTGAACGTTGAATGCTGCCCGTTATTGCAAGAAGGTTTCTGTTAAAAAAGCGGGAGAGTGGAGGAAAATGGAAGGGGGGGGGGAGACTCCCAAGTTTAGCTTCATGTTTGGCAAACCACTGTTTGTTGAATTGTTTGTTTCCGACTGGCTTAGTATGGACTTTGGGGCAGATTAGTCCTGCTGATTGTTCGTGGGGACTGCTTTTTTCCCCCTGCTGCTTCTTCTTGCTTGAAGACTTAAGTACTGCTAAGGAAACAAGGTCATAAGCTGTGGTGGGGGAATGGTGGAGGACCTACAGCGAAGGTCACCACAAAGTAATTGTACTGCACTACTCTAGTCGTCACCAACACGTCACTATTTGTAGGCTCCAACACGTTACTATTTGTAGTCTATCTGGTGTAATTAGTAAGGTGCATAAAAATTAGCACGGCAAACATTCTTGAGGTGCAAGCACATAAGCGCGAGTAACTTTAACAAGGTGCAAGTACATTAGCACGAGTTACTTTAACAAGGTGCAAGCACATTAGCACGGCAAACATTCTTGAGGTGCACGCACATTAGCGCGAGTAACTTTTACAAGGTGCAAGCACATTAGCGCGAGTAACTTTTACAAGGTGCAAGCACATTAGCGCGAGTAACTTTTACAAGGTGCAAGCACATTAGCGCGAGTAACTTTTACAAGGTCCAAGCACATGAGTGCGACAAACATTTTAAAGATGCAACCACTTTTGGGCGAAATATTTAAAGGAGCAACCATATCAAAGCTAGAAACTATTACTGGATTCAATCACGTGAGTGCAACAACATTTATTTTTGTTGTTGCAAGAAAGCATCCTTAAAAGGCTGTAATGTAAGCACCCGTTTGAAATATATTTTTATTTCTGACACCAAACTTTTGGTTCATTACACGAAAGTATTATTACTAAAGCATTTATGTATGATCACTTAAGTATAACTACATGGCAACTAAAAATACGCCAATAGTTTCCCAGACAATGACGGATAGAATTTGGTAAGCAACTTTTAGATGTCTAAAATTTCTCCTGTAAATAAATGTCGATTTTTTCGTAGCCAATTTGAATTTAAAAAAAACAACAAAAAAACGCGAGGCTTTTCCTAGTTTTTAATTTCATTGTCGGACATTGGGTCCCTGGAAGCTTGTTATGGCCAGTTGAGGGCAACTTTGAAATGTGTTTGTGTGTGTTTTTGCGAGGGAAAGCACCTGCTACTGATCAGCAGTTCACCGAGTATGTTTTGGCCAGTGGCTGGGAGCCGCCTGAATGTCTGATAGATCGTGGGATCATCCTGTTAGCTCTTGGTCAATCGATAACGTTAGTCGCCTGTTCAACATTTTGACAACAACAACAAAAAGTCTTCTAGTAACTGTGTCACCGTCAGGCAATCGCATTGCAATTCAACAATTTAAATCTAGGTCTGGAACATTTAGATTTTAAGACATAGCCCGCTACTCAACTTGATCTTGCTTGTTCAAACACTTTAGAAATCCAAAGCCAATCGCTGCTTTTTGTTTTGTGTCACGCGCCCAGTCAAACAACAATCAAAACACGTAACAAGTAGACCTAATATCTTTTATATATATATATATATATCAATTCCTGCTTTATTTTTAAATAATGTCGTCAACTAAACATTGATATTTTATTGGTCATTGAAAAAAAAAAAAAAAGACCAGTGCGGGGAAGGCAACCTCGTCATTCCCGTTATTTAGTGTGACTCTCTAACCACTTGGCTAGCTAGCCATACTACTAGTTGTAACATGTTAACTTGAAATAAACGGTTCAATTCATGCTGACTTGTAGTTGTCACCAACGTTTTGACTATGAAGAAAGTGCACGAGTAGTAGCCATTGAAACAGAAACTCCCAACTGTACACGATTTTCTCGACGTAATGGTTAGGTGTCTAATGCTGTATTTGCATCTATTATGGACCCCAACCAAGATGATACGTTTGATTAAAAAAAAACAACTAAATTGCAATGTACAATCAGTTCATTAACTCTTGCATAAATCCGTATTAAATGACCCCTTAAGTCTAATTGTGTGCATGTTTCTACCTCCTCAATAGCAGGGAAATGGTAGAATTGGTTTCCTTAGTTTTATTTGGTTGATAGAAGTGATGGCTTTTCGTTGATGACTACAATCTATGTTCCGCTGTGTTTTCTATTGTTAGATAAGATTCTTCTTTATAGAAAATTTCTTCTTAGATAATCAGATGCTTAATCCAAGCGTTTTCTGGTCTACAGTTGTAAAATGTTTTACATGTTTTGGATGTTTCTTCAGAGTATAAGTAATTTACTCCCCAATCCTCCCGCAGAACGAAATAGAAAGGGAGCGGGCAGGGTTTGAACCCGGGACCATCGATAAAGTCCAAACGATAGTCCAGCGCGCAAACCGCAAGACCTGGCAGCCATCCAGTTTTGCTTGAGTAGTTTATTATTATTCTTATTACAGAAAACTATCAGGAAAATAACATAGTGTTATTTTTTAGTTTCCTTTTCACACAGATGTACACAGTAACTACATTGCCTCTATTACAGGATAATATATTTGTTAACAAAGATTAAGGAAAACTAATTTGATCCCTAAGTGGACCTTCAAGGTTCTTTAACTCAAGCTATTAAACTTGCCGCATTAGTAAAGACATAGAGATCTAATACATAAACATCTTTATAAGCCCAAATGCGTTTTTGTATCTGTGAGCACTTAAGCATTGAAGATCAAAGTTACTAGCACAAAAGTTGTGCTGTTTTGTGGTTGTCCGCCACACAGTTTCTTTTGGACGTACAAACAGGAAGTCATTCACCCCCACACTTTTGCTGGTGCAATATCCAACAGTTAAATTTTCATTTATTTTTTTTACAGCAGTGCAAATGTGATTGAAAAAAAAAAAACTTCTCAAATTAGTGTTATTATAAAAAGGGGCGGGTTGGCCTCGTCTCGAGATAATTAGATATAATCTTAGAAGTTAATGAACGTTTGGTGTCCCGCTGTAAAAACATTCAAGATTGAAAGTTGTTTACTGAGTTTAAAATACCTAAATCTATGTTTCTGAAAAAAAAAAAGTATTCCATGTATAACGTTTGGTCATTGAACTTTCACCTTTCTTTCTTGAACTAAAACATTTTGAGTCTGCCAGCTTGTTTTTCATTGGATACTTCTGCTTGCACTTTGTCTATAATCAATTTGATTGGTTTGTTTGATTTTGTTAGACTTTCAAATGCCGATGTTTTAAGTGCTCATCGCAGCAGCCAGTCATAACATTTCGGAATTTTAATCATTGAGTGACGTATGATCTGTCTCTGTGCACCAATTAACATGCTAATTTATTCTTGTTACAGAACTACTTGCCCTCTCTTTGATTTCGTTTCACTCTTAAAAACAAAAAAGGAGCCAATTACATTTTTGAAAGTGCATTGAAAGAATTCAAGAATGTGTTTACTGTCCGTGATTGAGGGATTGCTCTAGAATGCCTCGTCAGTCCATGCAATATTTTTCGACCATTTACAAAAAGTATAGCGGAAATTAAAGCCTACTTAGAAACTAAAAATGTTTTTGGTGCTGAACGCTGCTGTGGAACCATTGCTTCTGCCTTTGCAAAACTTTAACAAAAAATTAAATACTAATTTAGATATTTGTTTTAAGTAAATTTTGTTTAATGAATTAATAATCAAACATCTTATTAGTGTTATTTCTGGGTCAATTGTTTTTAAAACGCCTCTTGTACTTTTTTGTCTACAGTATGTTTATATAGGTTATGTTCTTTACTTGGAAGTTTTGATTTAAGAATGCTAGAAGTCACCAATGAGAAAAATCTCTTTGAGCTAACTTTCAGGTGAAAAGTCTAGACGTGTTTGCTAGTAATATCCACAACACATGCGGAGCTCAAGACAATTGAGATTAACGAAAATAGAACAAACCTCAACATAAAGACCTGACCGATGATCTGATTGGTTGTGACCAATTTCTTCTAGGTCTGTAAGTCTTGAACAGCTGGAAAGTATATATCAGTCCACAAACAAGAAGTGCGACGTAAGCACTTCACTGAAAGTCGGAAGTTGGAAAGTCGTTCCGCCTGCTAATTTTTCGGAAACAGGAATCGCAGATATTCTCTTTTGATCTATTACTTTAATAATTTATTACGTGATTGAACAAGAGGAGAAAGCGTTGTTTTATGTGCGTTGACTTATGCGTTGTATAGCCAGAGGCGCAATGAATGTACTGGGCATGCTTTGAAAGAGGAACTAACTTGAATAGTGTGGAATAGCTATGATATTTTGAATGACTGAATGCCACAACGTCACAACGTTGATAGCTTCAGTCTCCATTCCATACACTCTCTCTCTCTCTCTCTCTCTCCTCTCTGTGTCCCTCTCTTCTTCTTCCCCTCCTTGCACACATTGAAGCAGTCCCTGTGTGTTGCTCAATGTCCACTGTGTACCATGTTAACCAACACGTTGTCATTACGTAATCGATCTCACCCTCACTGGTTTATACAGTGATATTAATAGACTCAAGCTCCACCCCCTTTCTTTTCCCCGCTTATATCAGTGTATTCCGCAACATCTGGTGGACGTGTAGAGATAAATCTTCATTCTTGGAAAACACAGTTTGTTATCTCATCTACAACGACTTGACCTCTTATCTGGATGGTCCTATAATTAGTGACGTCTTAACGGCACACCCCCCGTACAATGTACATGTACACAAATGTATTTTTGACTCAGTCTTGCTGACATACAGCAATATGTACATGTACACTATTGTACACAAATGTAGTTTTGACTCAGTCTTGCTGACATACAGCAATGTTGTTTCACCATGAGAAGTTTTGCTGAAATACAGCAATGTTGTTACACCATAAAAAGTCTTGCTAAAATACAGCAATGTTGTTACACCCTAAGAAGTCTTACTGAAATAAAGCAATGTTGTTTCACTATTAGAAACACGGCCTTCGTGTTTTAGTCGGGAAAAAATGGTAGAATTGTTTCACGCAAGATTTATTTACTTCTTAACTAAATGCTTTAAAAAAAGAGAGTGAGATCCTATTTCTGTTCACCCCCTGTTCTTCCTTTTTGGCTGCGGGGATGTATTTCTTCTCAGGTCTTGTAAGTACTCACGTGGGCACTCACGTTTCCTGTCACGTGCCTTTTACGCCTCAGCTTCCCATCATCCTACCTTCTTTACTGTCATTTAAGAAATGTTTTCTTCTGTGTGAGAGGGGGGGAGTGTGTGAGAAGGAAATAAAGGTGTGTGTGTGGGGAGGGGGTTGAAGCCTGTCAGTATTTGTTCTCCTTATCTCTGTTGACTGGACGGAAGTCTCTTCATAACTCGCGCATGCCTCTGTTGGATCCCCCTTCCCTCACAGGCACGAGAGTTTGACTTGAATGGTTTGTGTTGTGTTTTAAACCTTGTCAGTCCCTCAAGGAAAACCTAAATACGTTATTATACGTCAAGCTTTTATCCACCGGCTACGCCCGGCTTTTTTTAAATCACCGAATTTCTGTCACACATTCCAATTAACAACCAAAAATCATGTGAGGTTCAAAACTGTTTCATTGTGTCCACGGACACTGTCTATTTACCAAGTGTGACGTGTTCTGTTTGATGGTGATGTATTTGTACAGCATTTTGCGTAAGTGTAGATTACAGAAGACTCCATCGTGTAAACTATTATAGACCGATTGTACTATCTGGTTTAACAAAGCGACTTGTTAACAAGCAGAACGAAGCCTGGCTAGATTTGCAAAAGTATAACTTAATTTGAGATTGTGTCCCTTTCCCGTCCATTTCCTAGTAACTTGAACCAAGCGACATGTTATCGTTAACAAACAGAAAGAAACCTGGCTAGATCAGCAGAAGTAAATCAGAAGTAAATCAATGAAATAATTAAATAACATATGTTTAAATAAAGTCATTGTCCAATAATAAAAAAAGATAATTCCCAGGGAAACCGACTTAGATAAAATTATAGATTCATACAAAACAACACGTAGGCTTTATCTTGTGGGAAATCATCTAGCGATGGAAGCAGCAAATAATTTCCGTTTCCAATTTGTGCCCAACTCGAGCACATGAACAAACAAGTATGAACATTTTGTTTACGTAGTGCCTTATCTCTTTAAGAAGACTTCTGATTGGATAGCTTGGTAGAGAAAGACTGCAAGGCACCTCTATCAGCGAAGTTTGACTGCAATTTTTTTTACCCTTTTTCCTAGTTACACTTTTCTATTCTGCTCTGTTCACTCAAGTTCTAATTCTGAATGACAACAACAATTCCATGTCAGTTAACTCCATTGAAACTGCTGATTACGTTCGTAAATCAAAGAATTTCGTAAGTTTCTCATAAACTTTTCTTATTTATCGTGGTTGTATCCCTTGACCGAGTTCACAAGAAGCTGTGGCGACCTTGGCGATTCTCCGAACTGAAGGAAAACATGTTTTGTAAATCCAAATAAATAATCGAGTTATTTGTAAATCTTCTTGAAGAATGGGATGGAGATACTAGAACAAAATTGTTTACTCCATCTTAGCTATCGTCCCCCCCCCCCCCCAAACCTATCCATCTTTCTTTTTTTATCTCACAACCACTTGTATATAAACACACACACTCTACACACCACTTTCCTGCCCCCCCTCCCTCCCCCACGCTGAGTCCATGATTCAAGGAAGCCGTCCACTGATTCTCTGCGAGTTAACATTCCAGGTATTTTGGAGTGAGTGCACCTGGACCCCAAAAGCACCTGTCAAGTGGGGGACGGGGGGGGGGGGGTTTCAGGAAAAAAAATGAGGTGGTCGGGTGGGAGGGCTGGTGTGGCTATGTGAGGATGGTGGACTTCTTGATGTTGCAAGACCTAATGTCTTATTCAATCAAAAAAAAAAACGAGAAAATTAAAGAAAGTCAAGCACTTTGTTTGCGTGAGATTAGGACAGCTGGATATGTAGCGTATACATGAATGAGGAATATAGTCTAATGAAGCGGGTAATAATAAAACATACATAGAGCGCTGTTAACAAACATAATGTAGGCTCAAGGTCATGTAATGACAAGAGTTTAAATAACAAACTAGTCTAAAAATAAGTTTTGAACAGAAAGGTCTTTTTGAATGTAGTGAAGCATGGTGTTTGTCTGAGATCAAACGTTTGGTCCATGCACTGAGAAAGCCCTCAAAGCGTAACTTGCGCAGAACTCCTTGAGGGACATGAGCATTTATTTGTTGTAAATGTACTCATGACAAAGTGTGGGCCACCTTGTAATCAATTCTTGCTTTCATAAGAGTGGACAGAGTCTTGTTTGTGTAAATCAAACAAAAAACATTTTCTACGTATCTTTATCATTTCACTTTAATCACACCAACTACCTTTAGCGATGTGTCTGTCCTAAGTTGATGTACATCACACTACGTTTAAGTGAGGAATGGAGAATCTCATATTCATTCTTAAAAGAGCGCCACGCGATTACATACATGCATTTTCTAACAATTTGTGTCTCTCTTAAACTTCCTTTGGGGCATCTAACGCTTCACTCATTTGAATGTCGTGAAGTCTTTTAAACGTGTTAGGGCTAGACAGAGGCTGGGCGATTTGCAAGCTCAAAACGTCGACAGCTTCAATCGTATATTACTGTGACATATCAATTATATGACCTTGACATTTGTTAGAATTCAGACTATTAGAGGCCTTCAGATTAAGACAAGCTAATTGGAGATTTTCACGCTAAACTGAACGCTGTCAAGGACGCTAAATTGAACTATGACCTTGTTCACGAACTCAAAGATACAAACGGAAGAGCCAAGAAAAGTGGTAGCTGCAGTGGAAGCAAATGTACGAAAATAATTTCACAAAAAAATGTGGGCTTTTTTCACTTTCCTTTATTTTGTACACCGGTTACACCAAAAAGATAGTATTGGATTTAGGCCTCAATGTGCACACCTCAGCTGTAATGACCTGTTTAGAGCGAAACGTATATATCTACAGCCACCTTTGGGTACTTAGAAAATAAGTTGGCGCAATGGTAACGAGGGAAAAGGCTTAAAACTGAAACTCATTTTGTTTGTTCTTAAAATAAGATTAGAAAATGACCAAATTATGTCCAATAAACCAAAAAACAACAACAAAACCAGGGCGATGTGGATGCCGAGGGAAAAGTCTCACATAACAATTTCACTATCAAATAAATTCTTGAAATTATTTTCATTTCTCAAGTGTATGTTATGATTGGGAACAAAAACTTGGCACATTATATCTGCATGACACATAACTACATCTAGTTCGTACATAATGTCTAGACTTAAGCACAGGTTTGTTAGAGCGTAAGGCTGTATTGTAAAAAATGTTAATAATAAAGTTTCTCTCTCTCTCTCTCTCTCTCTCTCTCTCTCTCTCTCTCTCTCCTTTTGATCGTCTCTGTTTTCGTTTCTACCAGGTGCCTGCCAGTTGTTTTTATGTTGTCACATTGTCCGTTCTCTATTCATCATTTCGGAAGCGCTCTGAAGTCAAGTACTTAAACAAGAGTTGATTGGTACACTGTACTGTTATCTTCTCGATCCGTTGACTTCTGGGGGGGCTAGTGTGGGTGGTCTCAGTCGTCAGGGGCGTCCGCATAGAGAAACTAGTGCGTTACCGAGAGTTAATGTAGAACCATCTACACCTTTAAGAAAGATGTGTACCGAGATGCACTGTTGATAACAGCAGCTTAGACGTTGAAGCCATGTGACCACAAACATAAACACACAAGCAAAATAGGAAGGGGCATGAGGGCAAATACAAACAAATTATATCAAACAAAACACAAATCTAAAATGCCCCCCCCCCTCCCAAGCCTTTTTTTTTTAAAGATATGTATTGGATTAATAGTCTGATCCCAGCCAGACTTGCGTAGACCGATGCAGAAGTTTCGGTCACCCTGAAGTTCATTGCCTTTCTCTTTGTTCCTGTTTCAGGTGGCCATCAAGTACATCAAGAAGACAAAGATCCACGATGACAATGACCTGGCCAGGATACGGCGGGAGATCCACATTCTGTCCAGCCTACGTCACAAGCATATTGTCAACATACGCGAAGGTAACGCTCTTCTTTTTTTTTTTTCCTTTTCTTTGTGTTGGAAATCATCGCCCCCTCGGGCAGCTCATCAGTTTACACTACCTCCCCCCCCGCCCGTTGTTTTTTTTTGTTTAAATGTGAAAATTACATTGTTGAATTAAGACGGTAAACCGTTTTACCTTTTCTACTAAAGTGGACTGAAGATCTTTTAGCAGGTCAACTGTACTGCAGTACAACTTCCGTTTGATTTGTTTAGTCTCCATAAGAGTGTGACACATTCACATGGGAATGGGCGTCTAGTTGCTATCCAATAGTCTTGGGTCAAAGCTTGTCGGTACTAGAACTTAATGAAGTAAATTGTTCGCGTATATTACCCGCGGGTTATACAACTCTCTCTCTCTCTCTCTCTCTCTCTCTCTCTCTCTCTCTCTCTCTCTCTCTCTCTCTCTCTCCAAAAGGCCATGTAAAATTGTGCGGGGTATACATAATGTATTTTACTCATACACATAGCAACCTAGCATAACGGAAACTATGGACATACCGGTGGGTCTTTAGACCTCCTAGAGTTCGCTGTCAACATATACGACCCTAGGCTTGTATCTCACACGCGTCTTGTATCTCACGTTGGAACAACAACTGGAACACGATTGTGTCTCGAGAGGACAGAAGTCTGATCAGCAACAATTTCATGTACCGGTAATTTGCAGATATCATACTTTGCACATGCGGGTTTATTTAAGGGTGCGGGTTGTACGATTTTGTGTTTTAATTATTTTGTAATGTGTACGGGGTATACGCGCGAAAATGCGGTAATAGTATTCTCGTGATTGATAAAGTAATTTCATTGTCATAGTCATCTCGGCCACATTTAGTCCTTTAAAACACATAGCGGAGATAATCAGGCTTCTAAGAGATGTTTAGCTTTAAAAAAATCTGTTCTATTAAATTTAAGAAACATTTCGAAAAAAAACATTTGAGTTTTGTATTCATAAGTTTCCCGACCTCAAAAAAGTATAATCCATTTTTTCTTTCTTTCTCTTAATTTTATTTCCCTAGCCACTTTCATGAAGCGGCTTTCTGTTGTAGAGGATTTTGAAATGTCTGTAGTCGATTCAGATTGACTAAACATATTGCCCTCATTCCATTTAAAAGTATAGCCTCTTTTTTCTTTCCCATTTGTGATAAAGCAGAAGACCCCTATCTGTTGTAAAGGATTTAGAAATGTCTGAAGTCGCTGATGTCGGTTATCTCAATGGGATGTCGTCTCGCTCGACGCTCGCTGTGTATTCTATTAAGAATTGCACTCACTAGGTCTGGTTCATTTACACTGCGTTTGTTTTTCTCCGTTAGATGTCGCTGCAGGAGTCAAAGTGGTGCGCAGGGCGATTAGGGAAATGGCTTTGCAACAATATGAAGAACAAACGAAACTTCACATTTAGCATTTCTTTCAGTGATTCTCAATCTAAGTAAAACGAATATATCGTGTCGGTGCTCCGTGTCAGGGTCTAGATTTCACGACATATTTAAGTGTGAATTTCGTTGCACTAAAATTATATCTGCCCGTCTGTCTCTTTTTTTTTTGTTGTAAACTCATGGTCCCCTTGAAGCTATAAGAGCACCATATGTCCGTTTTGAAGACACGCATGTAACCACTTCCTGACAACTACTTGACTTGACACCACTCAATGATTTGAAGACTTTTCTCGTAATTAAAAAAAAAAAAAAAAAAACACAAACAATAAAACAACTCTAAACTGAAACAAGCAAAATATATATATTTTTTAAATCCCTTAAAAAACACTAAAGCTTATCTAAAGGGGAAGAACTCCGCCCTTAGAACTATATCTATCAATAATGTACAAGTAATTTCCCTTATTCGATATCAAACTAATTAATAACCAATAATTAATTGACTAATTGATTATTTCTGTTTGTTAATTCATGTGTTGCTAGGTACAATAAATATATGTTATAAGTATTAACTTGATTGGAGAATGTGTGAGGGAGAAATAGCGTTACCAATGATGGGACCAAACCCTACTAATTTAGCCATATCTGTGAATACTGAAGTATTAGTTTCTCTTGTTGGTATCAAACAAAATAAATAATTACCAGTAATCAATTGTCTAATTGGTTACCCTTAAAAATTGATTCATATCTTGTCTATACCAATGAAGCTTCAAATTGATCAGAGAATGGTGGTTAGAGAAATAACGTGTACACACTTTTGAACCAGATAAACAGAGTGAGTTCATATAAGCTTTGTTCATAAATAATAAACGAATAAGAAAAGAACGTATTTTTGTTATTTTGTAACATGTTTTTGGTATTCCTTCAGAATATAAGATTACTGCATTACATCCCAGCCCAGGACAGGACAGGGTTCTAATATGCTTTATAAGATTTTTGTGCTTTCAAGTGGATACATTAAAAAAAGACACCTACACTACAAACATTTTTAACCATCAAGTTTTATTGTACCAGTATTGCATTGTCTACTATCACATGATATTATGTCAGAAGTTGTCCACCTTATTACAACCTGAGTTTTTAGTTCTTCTAAGTACTTCCCGTCTTTTTTTTTTGTGTTCTTCAAAAAGTATTCGCCATTACGTAAATTTGTTTTGAGTACCCCGCCCATCCCCCCCCCCTCTTAACTTATGAGGCAAGTATAATCTCAACGTATGTGGCAAGTATTTTCCAATATCTAATGGCAAGTACCTTTTGCTGTACGCGTAATTTAGTATGGGAAACGCAGGGCTAGGTTGAAATGTTTATTTTAAAGTGCCTTTTTTTTTTCTTTTCAAATTCTCTTTTCTTTAGAGTGTAGTTGCTCTCTCTCTCTCTCTCTTTCTTTCTCTTCCAAACGTTTAGTACCAACACACAATTACCCAACTGTTATTAAATGATTTCCCTTTCTTCCTGCCCCCCCCCCCATTGGCCTGCCTTTCAGCACTTCACCGCGGTCTCCAATTGATAAAACTAGTCACAAAAGTGTGTGTGTGTGTGCTTGCGTGTAGAAATATGAAGCCGTCATTCTGTCAAGATAAGTTACCCTTGACCCTAATAGAATTGCCCCCCCCCCCTTTTTTTTTAAAAATATCCTCCCCCTTTACCACTTTTTTTTGTTGTTATCGAAATTGTTAAAGAAAAAAAAAGACGTTGACATTTTGAGAAGCATTTTGTTTTCTTGTATTTACCAACCGCCCAGAAATGAGTTTCTTCCCTAATACTTTATGCCATGTTTGGCTCTCATTTCTAAACCTTTACCAATTAAATGTTTTTGTAACAGTCTGTCCAATCACTCCATCACACGTTGTTTCACTTTATTTTATTTTTTTATTTTATATGGAACCAAAATGTTTCACAATGTACTGTAACAATACAAAGCAAGCGTAGACTTTTTTTTTGTAAGGACCTGCGTTAAATTGAAGAATTGCGATACAAGAAAGAAAAACAGAACAAAAATGCAACTGCAAGGACTGTTCCCTACTATCGCCAATGTCGTCTCTTACAATGCTCCAAATGACCCCACCCCAGACAGAGCCTCAACTACCCTGTACAACAAGTGGCATGCTTGATCAGTGTCGTAGTTAGACTTAAAAAGGCTATAATTTATTTCAGTTAGGGGACCCTTTTTGAGGCTTTTCATAAGTCTCAAATATTGTACGTCAGTGCTAAATATTTCTTGTGAGCTCTAAGCTTTAAATTGTGTTGCGTATAGGTAAATCCGGCCTTGATCCCGTGGAGCATCTAAGAAGAACAGTGATTAAGAGACTAACTTAAGAGACTAAGTGGCTAACAAGCGAGTGTGACTGAGAAACTAAGTAAATAAGAGACTAAATTAACTAAGAGACGAATATGACTAAGAAAGTAGTGTGACTGAAACGGATGTAACCAAGAGGCTGTTGTGTTGCCTGTTTACTAAGTTTCTATCAAATCAGCGCGGACTTGTTAATAGCTGATTTCCTAAAAATTGCCAGACCCGGACATTCTCAGACAATCGTATTATTATTCGATATTGATTAAGCATATTAGTACATCCGGGCAATACGACTCGACTGTGAATAAGTCTATGTTGTAACACGTCTATATTGTAACAAGTCAATGTTGTAACAAGTCCTAATTGAGTAAAAATATCTCAGGGGAAGACTCCGTTTTCTACTTTGCTTGTTTGCAGATCTAACGTTCTGTCATTGTGTCGTGTCTTACGTGACTAATTACCGCCAGTGATCAAGTCAATTAAGACATTCCATGCGATTATTTAGCTATAAAGTGGGCGTGGACATGACGCTAGAACTGACTTCGGGATCCACGGACAAAGCCATACATTTGATGTCTTAACGATATCCATTAAAATATATGTTGTTTTTTTTAATCTGCTGCTATTGTCTGGATTCGTTGTTCTATGAAATGTATTTCTGCTAGCTGAGATGGCATTGTACAGTTGAACTAAACATTGTACAGTTGAACTAAACATTCGTTACTTCCTGGTTTCACATTGAAATCGGCAGATTTATATTTTCCTTTCTTTGTCCCCCCCCCTTTTTTTTTTACCCCCCCCCCCCCAATCTTTCCCCGTGAACTATTTCGATGTCTCCATTTGAATCTTAAGTAACACCTTATCCTGAGCCCTTTCCCCCCTGTCCTATAAAATAGCAGCCTATGATGAACGTGTTAATGGGATGTGATAAAACAGCACGTGGGGGCTGCACTGCCTGCCCACCTTGTCAAAATGGTGACGTGGTACAAATAAAATCACTATATTTTATCAACCATTAAAAAATAAATGCTCTGAGCCTGTGACAATGTAGTGCGATTTAAGGGAAGAGAATTACAATTGTAGCTGTCTACTTCGCTTTCTCTCTGTCTCTCTCTCTCTCTCTTGTTTTTATTGTCTCCCTTTTTTCATATAAACGCGCATGCGCTTTTGTTTTTCTGATGTCTAGAAATGAATTGGATATTTATTTACTACATTGAACTGTTGACATGTCTCTAGAGGGCCACATTTCCACGTGGGCAATGCCTCTGGATGGCTACGCTTTATTTCCAACCAAATTGTGACGTTCTTACACTTCCACCTAGACGACGACGGGATTTGGTTTGTCTTCCATCTACAGATGTAGATGTGCTAGAGCAGTTCACTTCCGCACCTCCGCTTTTCACAGCCGACGTACACAAATGGTTCTCTTCCTGTGTTTTGGCAACAGTCAGTCTCTGGTCGCAGCATGGTGTCTGATGCTATCATGGCTGACTGGGGATTAATGTTCGTCTCCTTTCATAGTTCTGCTCTGAACTTAGCGCGTTTCTGGGTGAGCATTTAACATCATAAGACATGCACAAATCTCCACACCACATACATAACACACTTTTTTTCCTTTTAACTCGATTAATTCAAAACCATCATACATTTAAAACTAAATTAGATATTGTCTGCTAAGATGTATCAGTGTTTCTCAGAGCTCATGCCACAAGCTCGCAATAGTGTGGCTCTGGAAATAAAGACAAAGTATTAGCTAAAAGCCTGATTCCCAAACACTGGTAAAATGTAATATATGACCTTTTTTATTAACCATATCATATTGTTATTATCATTATTATTATTGGGTTGTTGTTTGTAAAACATAGCTAAACATAACTAAGGAATTGTAAAATGTATTTTTGTTGTTGTTGTTTTTAAATCCGTATAGTTTATGTTTGTTTGGAGCTTTTCTTATTTGGAGGGAAATCTAACAATAAAAAGTTTTAATGCTTTGGTGAGTCATTTGTATGCAATCATAGAGGGGAAAATGGATAATTAATAACTACACAAGAACACTTATACAGATACCAGCACAATATATATATATATATATATATATGTATATGTATGTAAACACTAAAACATTGGTTTTATACAAATAAATCCATAATATCAAATCCATTGCTGACTAGTTTTTTTTTTAAGGAAACCTCAGAATTTGCGCTATTCAATTTTAGCTTTATCATCATAGGAATCCTTGGGCCTTAGGCCTCTTTTCTTCTCTTTGCCTCTTCTTTGGGCTTAATGTGCCTCTTGTATGGGCCATCTTGCCTTTTTGTGGGCTTTTTTTTTTTTTTTTTCAATCATAAACAATCGAAAATTGATTAACCTAAAAATACAACAATAGTAACAGAAACATTATTTAATATCAAAGACATACTACCTAACCATCCTGGCCATTGAATCCATAAAAGACACAACCGAAACTTAAACATACATTTGGGACACTGTGTGTACAATCAACATGGTATGTTGTAATGGTCACAAATACAGATATACATATACGTTGATTAGCTTTTAAGAATATGAATATTTCCTTGTTTTTATATTTTTATTCGGTACATGTACTAGAGTGATCAATTGAAATGTTTAGCTCATGGGCTCCGAGGTATTAAACAACATTAGAAAAAAGTTGTTAGATATTCATCAAAACATTAAGAAGTACTTATCTGATTCTGAAAATCTTTGCCAGGAGTGAATAGTTGTCTCCCTTTGTGGCAAATACACTGCCTCAGGTACAAATACTTTTTTTTTAATACTTACTTAGATGTTTGTTTACTTGTGTTCACTCTGTGTCATCTTGATACCACTCTCACATCCTCCTCCAGGCGACCAATCTTCCGATAATTATTTATCTCTTTTTTTTCTTTCTTTTAATTGTTTTATTCATGAGTGATGTGACTGCGTGGGTCGAGTGTGAGTTGCTCTTCCTGTCATGACATTTACCTGCGGGGGTCCCCCGTCTGACAGGACTGACGCCGAGGCGATAATCAGTCACCACTGACAGAACTCAATGTTTGTTGCATCTGACTGTCTTGTCAAGTTTTTACCTGACTCACCATGTTACGACTCTCCCCCCCCCCCCCATCTTTCTTTTTTTTTTAAATCTCATCATTTCCTTTTTCGGCCACGTCATCGCTTGTGTTTGCGCCCGTGCGTGTGTTTGTGTGTGTATGTAATTCATTCCAAGAATCCAGGATGCTTTCCCACTTTTCGGTTTTCTCAATTTATTTGCAAGCTTTTTATTTTTTTTTTCTCTCCTGCTGCTGCTCCGTCATGTCCAATTTGGCTCGTCAAAGAAAATACCAAGGTTAATACAAAAAAAAAACAACATAAACAACAAAAACCTAGACCTACTCACTAAGTACCAAATTTTTTATAAATTTGTTTAATTGGTGCTTTCTTAACTGACTAAGTACGAGATTTTTACAAGTTTGTATAATTGGTGCTTTCTTGGTAGCTCTAAGAGTCTTGGCGGTCAAAATGTTTCTGAATTGTAAAACCTTTGAGAAACTATGTCCTATTATAAAGCTAGAAGATTACGATATTTATAAAGACATCAAGCAAATAGTTGCATATAGGACGGTATCTGATGCGTGACACTCTCAGGGAAGTGAAATCAGGGTCTGTAGAGAGAGATGAATAGCTACAGAGAGACGATCACTTTTGCTCCTGTAAAAATAAACCTTTTTCTATATAAAAAGAACTGGCTTGAGAATCCAGTTGATCAAAATCACAAGTCAAATGTTCTTATCTACTGAGACTCAATACACGTCTTTACGTCATGCATTGCAAGCTTGTAGTGTAGTTCCCATTAGCCTGAATGTAGCACCATGTGGTGGTCAAAGTGAATCTAAACTATGGCTGCAGGTTACGTACAGACTTTATCTGAGAGAAAATGAATGAAGCCACGAACATTTTTGGACCGGCACATTTTAGAAAATGCACACATGAGTCACGCGATCTTGCAAAGTGGCTCATTGTTGATGTCCACAGTATGTCTGAATCAAACTGTATTACATCTAGAGCAGTGGTTCCCAAACTTTTTTGACTCGTAGACTAAAATCGTAGACCCCTGGAGGTCTATATAGACCACTTTGGGAATCACTGATCTAGAGCATGTCAAGTAAACCAGCGAGTTGTTGGCATGGGCATTGGAATGGCGGTATACAAATTTGCTACGTCTAGAAATAATATTGAATGCAACTTGTTGTAGCAAGCTTTCTTTGCTACGTTTGAAATTGGACGTCGCGTCCTATCCCTTAGAACTCATTCGAACTCAATCCTAAAATCGTGTAACAATGTTACTTCACTAGATCTATCTTATGAGCTTCTTATTTGTGGCTTCAGTTCGTCAGACACTCGAACATTAATCTCCAGGATTAGGATCTAGCATTTAAAAAGAAAACAATAGTTTTGACAATGCATTTGAACTGATCAATAAAAGTTGTTTTTTTCCTCGAAGATAAAGTAACATCCATAACATTGTACCCCTCCACACACCAATAAATTTTTATGGCTATAGAAAAAAAAAGGTGATGTCGCTGGTCTTTTGAAATCAAACTGTCCAATCTCTCTATGCCTGTGGAGACACGTGACTATAACCTGGATGTCTGACATTCGCCTTAACAAACAAGAATCCGCTTTCATCTTCCTCCCGTGACGAGGTCTCACTTAAAGGTGACGTGCCGCTCGTATGTACACGAAGTGCCAACAATCAAATATTAAGGACGGCTCTGCCTGGCCATTGTCACCCCGGGAACAAGGACAGAGTCTCGAAGGACTGGGCTTAGTGTGGACCACCCGCCGAACAGCAGTTCCATTGAACAACGAGCTTATAGTTCTGGAGATAATGTTTATCTTAGCTTAATGTCGGGATAAAGAATCAATGAACGAGTACACAAAAGCATTTTTCTTAAAAATCTCACCTGAATGAGTTCCTCAGAGTTCTCCGACTCAGGTGCGTGTCGTGTTAATACGCGTTGACTTATTTCCTTGATTCTGGAGATACAATGATCTGGGAAAGTGGCTACTCGTACAGCATGCTGGGTAGTGTTGATGATCATTCTGTTCAATGTTAAGGTTAGAACCGAGTCTTTGGGCTAACAGAAATCGGGGGCGAGGGGGGGGGGGGTTACAGCGCAAGGCCTTTGGTTAGTTTCTCTCTTTCCGTGGCGCTGACTTCGTGAATTTCAACAATATGAAATCCAACACACTTAAGGAATGAATTTTGATTTTATGTCGTAATTGCAAATTTATAAAATATCTATCTATCTGTCTGTCTGTCTGTCTGTCTGCCTGCTCTTCCGTCCGTCCGTCCATCCATCTTGTTCGTTAACCGTAGGCCATAGAAACAGAGAACCTTTACAAGATCTGAATGGGAAACTTTACTATTTTGAGTCAGCATGCTTCACAGTAACACCACATTGAAGATTTTACAAGAATATATTTCTGTATTATCTTTGCACGCGTTAAACCGCAACCTGTGGTATGGTATAGCCGTATGGGCAACCTATTTCTGTAACAACATCGTAACAAAAACGTGTATCAACTGGGCGCAAGCTCTGTATTTTATTTTCACGATCGATTTTCTATTCATTTATGGTTATAACTCAACCCCCAGCCCCCTACTGCTAAAGCCAGGCTCTTATAAGGAGGATCGTTCGATCGCCAAATCAATATGTACAAATGTGAAACTGTCATTATCCCACGGCCTTCAGTAAGCCTCACTTGTGAACATGTCCTCTTGTTTCTCTCGTGCATCATTTGAAAGTATTCTGCATTCTACATGGATGTTCTAATTTGATCTTTTCACTGTAATTAATTACTTCAAACTAAAGAGTATTGTGTCATAACTATAGGTAAATTTCCCCTAATCCCTAAAAACGACTTGCGCGCCCACATAATAATAATAGTTATAATAATAATAATAATAAGGTTCACTTTTATTCAATCTAATGCGAGGGTGTGCTGGCGAAGCCATTTTCCAGTGTGTTCATCTGTGGGTTCGTGTCAAATCACTACATTCTTTGGGGCAACAGCTGTTTAGACTTATTAGCCAGCATCATCGTTGATACCTAAAAATAGCAACTGGTCCAATAGAAGGGGAGAGAATGCGTGGACGTGTATTTCTAGCACGTGCATAGAACGTTTTACGACATTGGAGGCTTCCCCCCACACTAGGGTCAAGAATAGCGAACATGACTCTCTATCTTCTCTTTCTCTCACTCTCTTCTCTCTCTCAATGCTCTCTGTCATACATTGTGTATTGATGTGTCAAAAATATACGTCCCTGTCCAACCGCCCTCCCCCCTGCAGGACGATAGAGGAGGACAGCGGACAGGGTCGTACCCTACACCTTCGATGAAGTTCAGTCGGGAATCGGCGCTTGTTGCGTCATTATCCCGTTGATTGCTAGAAAGGCTTTTATCCAACAACCAGGCCTGGACATGGGGTTCTTCACCCCTGTCCTGTCTGAGGGCTCCCAGTAGTGGCGGCCATAATTGTGACTGGGCGTAGACCGGACCGTACCACGTACACGACGAACCGCCCCCGGCCCATTGTCCACTCGCTATAAGTGGCCGGGAGCAGCACTTACCATGGGAAGCTTGTCTCATTTTCCTATACTGAAACGAACGGTCACTGTTCCGTGCAGGGACCGCCACTCCAGCTAACGGGACACTGATGACGGCACCCTTTGTGGAACGGCGTGGCGGACTTTTTGGACTGGGGTGAGGGCTGTTTGTTTCATCCCTACCCCGAGTGAGATAAAAAAAAAAACTAAAGCTCACCCAGGGAATCCCGCAAAGGCCTGTTTTACTACTCGTACTTAGCCTATCTAGTTCCACTACTAGACGTTTCCATGGAGGCGTCACGCTAAGGCGACGGGTAGCTGGAATCCTCCGCGTACCCTACACCAGTGTTTCCCAAACTGTGATCCGAAGAACCCTAGTGTTCCGCGAGACCTGAATAGGTTTTCCACGCACTGCAGAAATAATTAACTAACCACATGAAATAATTCTCTCTAAAAAAAATAAGCAAAGTGTTCCTCTAAAAACTCAGAATGTGCGAAGTGTTCCTCTAAAAACTCAGAATGTGCGAAGTGTTCCGTTGAGGAAAAAGTTAGGGGAACACTTGCTGACACTAAAGAAATCCTGGAGGTCATAATTAATATTTGTTTCTATAACAGTTTGGGACATAGTGACTTAAAACTGAGATATCAGTGCAGTCTAGAATGTCTTGTGATACACATCACCGTTGAAGTCTTTTTTTATGTTATTTTATTTTAAAAATATCTTGCCTCATGGGGGGCTAAAGGTCATCTCAGATAAAGACGAAGAATTTGCATTTTAGGCGTAATCCTTTTTCTTTGGCTGCAACGAACTTGCCTGCAAATGTCTTCCATTAGATGGCGCTTTACGTCGCCTGCTGTGCAGTTTTGTTTGCCTTCATTCAGCAGGATGTCTCCAGCTCCTGAACGTTTGACTTATCCGTTTCAATAGGTCAGAAATATTTCCTTTATAGCAGTGGCAGGAATCGTTGCCACTACTCCCCCACCCCTTCAAAAAGTACATATTTATTAATGATAAAAAAAAAGGGGGGGGTGTGAGGGGTCGTTGTGCAACCATCCTATGTAAAGCTTATCAATATATATATTTGTACTGCTCAGATTTACTTAGCTGGTACTATTTGTGCAACGAGAAGTAAAAAAACAACACACAAAAAAAACAACCTAGGTGACAAATGGCAGCCCATTCGAAACACTAGTACATAAAATTGTTACACAGTGACTTAAGTCAGATTGGCATTAGCGAAATGTCAGGAATTAGGATGTACCACTATGAGACTATAATTAGATCAACCATTAACGTACATTAGACAACATAGAGTATCTTGGGCGACCTCTTTTATAATCTTGATATATGTAATTCTGATATAGATTCCTTACAACTTAAAACGAACAAACTTTCAAATCTTGCTTTATAAATGTTTAATAAGTATCCGCATACAATATGCATATAATAGTTATAAAAAAATAAAAGGTCAAGCTGTAAATAATTCTTTACAAGCTGGTACACTTTATGAACAGATTTTAAACACGATGGCTCGGATCTAAAGCGGTACTGGGTGTGCACCAGATATGCATAACATAAGTGCATTTTGTTTGAGAAATATATTGCTTTAGTTTTAAAAACAAAAGGATGCGCTCTGAGACGACCAGAATGTGACCCGTTGAACCCACTTAGAGCACGAGGCAGACGATGCGGAAATCAGATTCTCAATGGCGCTCTGAGTTTTTGAGATCTAAACGACGAGACAGACACACGGCCAGACAACTCTACAAACAACGTCGGCTTTGTCATTCCTTGGGTTTAGGGTGAAAAAAAGGGACGGGTTGTTCTAAAAAGCAGCCTGGCAGGGAAAGGAAAACAAACTTAACTAAGAAGAATATGTGTAACACAGTGTATGGGTTTTTATGAAAGATAAAATGTTTAAAGAAGGAGCTTGGTAATCAACAAATAAAATAAAACAATTGTAAATTTATTTTCGCGAGCCTGCCTTAAGTTTCGTATAACATTTGTTGGTACATGTTTTAACCCAGGGGTTCTCAACCCGTGGATCGCGACTCCCTTGGGGGTCGATTGACGATTTGCAGGGGGTCGCCTAAGACCATCGAAAATATGGATTGTTATTGTCTATTCTTCTAGTGCTATATGTGTGTGTGGGGGGGGGGGGGTCGCGGCAGAGTGGGGGATTGTAAAAAGGTGTCGCCGAGCTTAAAAGGTTCAGAACCGCTGTTAAATAAATTTAACCACTGGGCCTAGTCGTCTTCTAAGTCGGGTTCTAATGCGATTGACCCAATCTTGATTCTACTGCTGACCTCCAAAGATTAGGGTTTAATTTTGCTAGCTCCATTATTTACATTTAAGTATCAAGACCAGCTGCCGAGGTCCTTTCTTTTCTCTCTTTTTCTTTAAGGCACCACATAACATTTACCCCACCCCCCCCAACCAGCGACCCTGGGAGAGAGGGGAGCATATTACTCCACATAATCTTTGATTTTACTATCAATACTAACTGAATGCTTCCAACTTGTCACCACCAATACTTTCTATCTTGATCTATTGTTTCCGATAGCGTCAGCAATATACTCTCTTCTCTCCAACATTGATCCAGTCCACTCTACTCCCCCGAAACCCAACATCCCCCCCCCCACAAACAAGGCCCCCAGTCTTGATCTCTACGCCCCCCCCCTTTTTTTTTCCCCACTTAACATCATTTAATAATGTAACAACCTACATCGATACACTCTTCACTACTTTTGACTACAACCTTCGTGTCGCTCCAACATCTGAGGCCTGTAATGGTCGACCTCAGGAACTTTAGCTCGTAAATTATGTGCAGTGCTTGCACGGCGTTTTAATCTTTGCGATAACGTTTGCTTTCAATTACACAGCAAGTGTGTGTGTGTGTGTTTGGGGAAGAACATCGTGTGTAACACAAATAAGTCTATATTTTATAACTCGAAACATCTGTTACAGTCTTCTCTCGATATAAGAAGCATTTTGTTACATAAAACAAAATGGTTTGGAGTGTCTTGTGATCGATTGCACTTGTATAACCAGAACTGATGATCTCTCTTTTCATTTATAGCAAAAAACTACAGGACGAAGGTTAAGAGAACAAAGACAGGCTAATTAAGTTTTCGATTACTTAGTGCATTCTCAGAGATGGCTGCACTTTATTTCGTGACTTTCTGGACAAAATATTTCCTTCGCGAAGTCCCAGTTCCGTTGAAAAACATGATTTTAAACTCCTCAAAGAAAGACCTAGTAACTAAGATCTCATGAGCAAATCCAATTATATGAAAACATATCGATACATATGCCCGATTCGGCCTGAATAAGAAATGCAATATAAGATTTTCCCCACCCCCACACTGTGTACTATGTTGTAGTCAAGAGATCATTTTTCTTTGAAAACTAGAAACAGAAATCATTTCAAGATTTGCACATTCAAATACACACACACTTGGCCTGAAAACAAAATGACATTGTGACAATAACAACAAAACATAACCAAAGCTTCTCAGTCAAAAATATCAAACAGGGAAATTTTTCTGTTAAAAGTGGTAATTATATATAATATGTGCGATACCGTATCTTCTTTCTCTTCTTCGTAATTATCATAAGATTTGACAAATAGTTGAGTCTCTTGAAACTCTTTATCCGTCGCCGTATGAAGAAAGCTTCTCTCTGGGAAAGATTCAAGCATCCCTATTACTAATTACTCGTATCCCAGGACGCTTTGGTTAGAAGTGAGGCCGAAGGCCGAGCACACTAGGAAATGCCCCCCCCCCTTTACACACACCCATATTCCTTCTCTGTACCACATCAGCCGTTCAGGTGTTCGTCATAAAAGGTTTTCTTCCTTCCCCGCCAGTTCTATGGACTCGGTCCTTAGGCAAGATTATTAAGTGAGGACACCTCGCTCTTTCTCTTGCGTGTGTTTGTGTGTAAGAAACTCTCTAGATTCGCTCCATTAAAGCATCATACATTGTACTCAGTAATGTTTTTGTCGTCTACATTTAGCAAATGTTAAGAGCCACTTTGGTAGCAAGTTGACGCATGGTGGAACTTGAAAGAACGAAACTTGGTCGAGGTTTTTTTTTCCTGCGCTGACAAAGAAAGAAGATTAAAAAATATATCTATATTGTCCTATTCATAATTTATGCTTCGTTTTCTTGTACGCTAGACTGAGAGGCGCGTTACACACAGACACAATCACTGGAAATAAACACACATCCACACAGCAAAGTGTCACACTTACAGTGGCAAGGTCTGTGATCTAATCTGTACATATCCGGGAGTCAGAAGGTCATGGATATTCTGTTTGTTGGGCATTTCGTAATGGTTCGAGGCGCACGAGATGTTAATCTCAAAATTGGGGGATGACGTGATGCTTTGCATAAGGTCGCTGAGCTATGAACCACACTCTATGCAAAGCACAACTAATGGACGCATAATTTAGTTAAATAATGCCTTTATTGAATACCATTGGTCAAAAAAGAGTTTACACTTCTAGATCCCAACCAAAGTGCATTACAGACATGGTATGTAAGCTGATGATACACGGATACAAAAAATATATCAACATCGAAATGCCCAAACCACAGTGATATTTTAAGAGGTATGGGCAGGAGGGGCTGGTTAGCTCTGGCTGGCTACCCATCTAGGAAAAGGAAAACACTGACCTCTGCTGCCTTGCGGCTTGACCGGAACATGGAAAGGCTTGGAGGGGTGGGGGCTACCTTGATGACAAAACAGGAGCTAGTGACTCTTAGGCAGCTTGCAGCTCATAGTACTACAACCTGGCGGAACCTGATCTCAAAGTGTATGGGCACCTGCCTTTCCTTTGGACACGTCAGTTGTGTGTTGCTATGTGGGCAGCATCGTTCGACGACAGTTATCCCCAAGTTTTCATCGCATTTCTATGATCCATAGTCGCTTCGAATGCCATACACCTAGGTACTCAATGACAAGCCAGCTTGTCCCTGCTAACGTCTCTGCACCTTGGTGAAACGTGTCAATGTTGATGCACCTGATGAATGCCCTGGGTGTACATGTGGTACAGTCACGTGGCGTCAGAGTAAATACTGTACGGTTCTTTTAGGTAACGTCTTTAAGGTCTCGGGTTTAGATCTTAGTGAAATATTGAAGCCATTCTACCGCGGCCTTGTTGGTTCTACATCTACACACTGTCGCGCCGCAGTCCGTCTTTCATGTCAAGGCTAGCATTGAACTAATAAGAAAAAATGGAGGGAAACCGATACTTGGGGGAGTTCCTTTCAAATGTCTCTCTGTGTATATAATCCACCTCTACCTCTCCCCACCACCATTTCTCTATCTAATGTTCTTCCCCTTGTTAGCCTCGTTTACTTGTTAAGAAAGGGCACATGCAGAACATTGAGCTGGTCAAATCTATCTCTTTAAATGGTATTCGACAAGAGGATGTCTAATATACAAGTCTTCAATTTTTATTATATTTTTTTTTTTTGTTCTGCTTGTCAATGTCGAAGTGACGCAGTCTATTCCTCCAGCGCCGGGATGTCACACATTTCAAACTTTGCACCTTGGTGTAGGTGTCCGAGTTTTTTTTTGTTTGTTTTTTTAATCTGGTAGTGCTTGAAGATTTCAACACAGAATGGTGTATTTTCCCTACAAATTTCATCCTTCGCGTACATCGTATTGACGTGCTACTCATAATTTGTGTCACATCGCGCCGACTAAACAGTAACGGACGCGCTCGGCACACAGACGCCATTTTTTGGCTGAATTTAAATTGGAGGCGGAAGTGGACGATGTGGAAGTGAAACAGGGTCAACCATTGTTCTCAGACATATTCCCTTGACATAGTTTTGGGAAAGGGGGGAGGGCGGGGTGAAACGTATTACTGCTGATGACAAATAATGACCAGTCCCGTGGGGAACTCATTCAGTGGGGCTTGTAAAGAAAGTGCAATGGACTGTCGTACACTGGTCAAAACCAGTGTGTGGGGAGTAGATGTGTGTGTGGAGAGATGTGTGTGGGGAGTAGATGTGTGTGGAGAGATGTGTGAGGACCAAGTACGTAGATGACCTTGCACTATCCACACCGATGATCCAGATGATGATTCCATTGGTCATTGTTTAATGCCGGGAAGCCGTTTTGTTTGTCTGGTCTGTTTGTATCTGGGGCATGCGCGAGGAAGGGCGATGAACTATGACCTATGGGGTCACGTGACGTGGTTTTGGACCCCCCCCCCCCCCAAAAAAAAAAAAAAAAAAAACATCACGGAGAGCTAGAATTTATTCTCTTTTCAACGTCTTTTGGGGAGCTCAGGACACGAGAAGCTCCATGCGACATAGCCACCCCCCCCTCTTTCGCTCACTCCCCTCTCTCGCCGGAAACAAAGACAATGACCAGAGTCAACGTACACACCGGCTTGTCCTCGTGTGTTGATGCAGAGTACCCCATCGGATCTAAGAATGTGAGTTGTTTCACAGTTCCACCACTGCTACCATTGTGGGATGTGTGACTCGGAGGCAAAAAAAAATTACTGTTCGAATCCCGACTTTATCTTAGTTATGTTTGCTAAGCGCCAAAAGGCACCACGGAAACCTTGCCCCAGACCCTCCCCTCCCCCAATTGGTCGACAAAAGAGATAAGACCATATGGCACTGAGCACGATATAAGCATGACAAAACGCTTATAAAGCAATTTATAAAAAAAAATAACATAGATCTAGACGACTAGGCTGTACCTTCATTGGTAGTTAGTTACAATATCTTTGGATTTAAACAGATTTTCGATAACTGCCTGGTTGTGCGATATGCGCGCTGGACTGTGGTTCGATGGTCTAGATGTCACGGGTTCATACCCTTCTCTGATCACTTTATAGCCCAAGCTAGGAGATGATTCAACTTTTTTTCCCTTGAAAGGATTCGAACTAAGTTCTTGTTTTTTATGTCGGTCTGGTAAAAAGTTTAAACATGTTTTTTTTCCCCATTTCCTATTCTCGGATCGAGTTAAAACTTTACACAATTATTCATTGATCCTGACATACATGAATTAATCACAAAATTAACCACGTATTTACATAATTGTTGGTTAATAATTATTTTGTTTGATATCGAAATAAAGGGAATAATTTCTACTATTTGGAAGTATATATGGATTTAATCCTTTCATTACGTTTTGACACATTTTTTTCCCATTTCCCATTCTCGGATCAAGTTGAAAATTTGCATAATTATTCATAGTCGATGAAAATATACGAATCAATCAAAAAATTAGCCGATTAATGAATCGTTTAGTCTAATTGATTAATTTTGTTTTATATATAAACCCGGTAATTCTCAGATAAATGGCAATAATAAATAAGCTTTGTTTTTAATAAGTATTCTTTTTTTTTTTCTATTGCTTGTTTTAAAAATCTGTTTGTTTTTTTATGTTTAAAATCTGTGTTTTTCTTGTTGAAATATGTTTTTCTTGGATGTAATGATGTGAAGAGCAAGGATGATAAAGGGGAGACGCTAGGCGGATGTCTTTGTTTTGTTCCCACCACTGGTCTGACATTAGAAATGTCACGAGATGCAGGTGTGTGATGGGGAAGGGGGCGGGACCGACTTAGTTCAGACAATAAGCCTTTAATAACGTCACGTCTGATTTGTGTAACATATTACAATGAGGCGTAATGTAGACTTCAAGCCAGTGTTTTATATGGGGAAGTGTTGACATAATTGGGACGTCTGCTTAGTAATAATTTTTATTTTTAAAGAAGGTTTGGAATGAAGACATTTTTTTTATTTTTTATTATTGTAAATTTAAAAGAAAAAGGCATTGTAGATTTTGTTAGCATTGATCATAACGTTCAACCATATTGTCGAAGTGTACAAACAAAGCACTCACGGAGATGTCTAATATTCAAGGGAGGTAAGGTTTCAAGAACAATAACTCGCTTGAAGTCTGCTTATCGAAATTTGGCAGACGAGTCATCGGGCAAGAAGTGATACCATCAGAATATTGCAGACATTTGAAACACTTCACTGAGTTTATATGAATAATAATAGCTGATAGACAGATGACTACTTGTTATGTGACACTGCGATTATTTTAATAGAATCCCCCCTCCCTTTTTTGTTCCACGCCTCATCCTTTTTTTTTTAATTTTTTTTTTAAACAAAACGAAAATTCTAAGCATTAGTCATGATTTAACCCGCAGGCCATGGTGCAGAAACAGTTTCCCCCATCAGATTGTTAAGACTTTTTTGTTCATGATTGTTATTGATGGAGGAAGATATGGTAATGAATGTAAAAGATACACAAATATTAATTGATTGTATCAGTATTTTATTTATTTATTTTTTTTAGAGGCGATACCATACAAACGAATCTTGCTAAAGACTACGGGTGAGAACTGGTGGAACAAAAATGAATATTTAAAGAAACGAAAGAAGAAGTTGGGAATAGAAGGTTACACATTTTGGACAATTCATTTGATAAGTGTTTACCCGCATTGTCGTCTGCTACTTTTTGTGACGCGATTGAACAGTTCAGTTACTTTGCTTTTTCTTTTCAAAGCGGTGTTTATTAATCCAAATATCGCCCCTGTCTTTCCCCTGGACCTGGTCAGCTAACGTTGTCCATCAATGTCAATGATTTCTTCACAAGGATGCGATCAATCCTACTCTCTCTCTCTCTCTCTCTCTCTCTCTCTCTCTCTCTCTCTCTCTCATAAAAAATAGCTTGTCAGTATTTCTTTTATTCTGAACAATGTACACCGGATACACCAAAAGCTTGCTGTTTATGGATCTGTCTCCATTTATGAAATTCTCCAAGTGACGCGGGTCTCGGGAATACTTTATGATCGGCTGTAATAAAAGTATAAAGTTTTCAATCTGAGTGTTGTATTTCGTCAGTTAAAAGTCTTCCACAGACGCTCACTGTAGATGTGTAGCTTATCATCGTGTCTTATTGTAGAGGAAGTGTACTGTCAATTAGCTCCTAAGAGGGAATTTTTCTTCTTCTATAAATTATGGAATTAATTTAAGAGAGAGAGAGAGAGAAAAATTTTGATTACAGCTGAAAGATAGTTTAGTAGTTTTTATGCATTACTAGTGATGAACAAAGCCGGCTACAATTTACTTTAGAAATAAAACTTTCGAATCCATGATTCCAATTTTTTAAACATATTTTTTTAGACACACTTTTTTTCAGCAGCCAATCAGAGCATTTTACTTTTTTTTTTTCACTTTCTGAACCTCCCATTTCTGACTACATGATACCCACTGTTATAAACATGCTGCCTAGAGTACATGGATACCTACAGGTTTTAATGTTTAAATGACTGTTGAATTGGTTGAGACTATCGCCGCTGCTTGCGTTCATACTCTAGTCTAGATCAAACCTCCCCGCCCCATCCCCAGACACACACAAGTGAAAACGACATAGTATTTGTATTCAGTAGACCGAGGCTAAGTTGAAGTCTACCACACGTACACATACACACTCTGGGAAAGCCTTGTCATCAAACGAATGTCATAGATGGTGAAATAGTCTCATAAAAACGTGTCTCTGTAGACATTCTCTCAGGCACGCACGGAAGTTATTCCAGGAATGCAATCAGCTGCTACACACACACACACACACACACACACACAGAGACACTCTGACACCAGAATATACGTTACATGTTTTCTGTCGTCTGAGCAAACAGTGGCTCGCGCTACACTTGGGGCACATCAGCGGTAACTCTAGACTAAATCTATTTAATATTGTGGTATTTGTTCTTTTTCTCCCCATATATCTTTAATGCTTGACCTTTTTTTTCTGTTATATTTTTACTTGCCATACATAGTCCTTTAAATAGTAAGGCAGTCTTTAAACTCGTGTAAGAAATATTCTATATTCAATGGTCTGTAATTGTAGTGGTCACACCATTCTTTTGAGCCAATTATGGGATCCTTAGCTTAAACTGTGATTGCCCTCTGACACCAATGTCACGAGCGGGATATTTACTTACTTTATATTTTAAAGGTTCTCAAATTAGCAATGCAGACTATTCTCTTTTGTCTGACTTGTTATTAGACATCTCACGTGCCCGACTCTGTTAAAAAGGTTGTTTCAGTCGAACAAACTGACTAGACTTCCCATTCTGTCTAGTATTGACCAATCAAATAGCTTGTGTCAACAAGATACTAGTATATTATAGTCAGGTGGGAGCCCTGGTCTGAACCGCTATCTGGAGTGGATAGCCACTTCACATGGAAACCGGAGGCGATGGACAAGAAGGGTTTGTACCAATACCTCCGTGTGGTCTGTTAAGAGGCCAATCGACATTTTTTATCTAATTAGCACTTCAAAGAGTGTCTAAGAAATACATGTTTCTTCAAAGAGTCTTTGTTTCCCCCCCCCCCCCAACTCCAGAACTGTTGTTACTCAGTTGACATCGCTCTTAGACATATGGCGTTGTCGGAAATTTAGCTGCTCTCGTACCCCAAACAGCGCATTCTTCGAATGGCTGCAGCTGTCTGTGGAATCTTTCCATCTGTTCCCCCATTTCAAGTTACTTAACTTCTAAAATCTGATTATACTTTTAGTTTAGCGTTGTGTTTGCAACTCATTACAGCATGATCATTGAGTCTTCGTCGTTGCTCAATGCGAAAAACTCGAGAGAAATATGACCGAGGAATCAGTGATCATGAATAAGTAAATTGACTCTTTATGACCCCAGAACTTATTCTGTAATACAGTAAATGGTAGGCCTATACAATCTTCTCTGTCGACAACTATTGTCCTTGTACTAATCTGTATTTACATCTGCATATTTCCGTTTTACTAGAACTAATCTAGTACTTTTATTATGACACTTCCGTTTTACTAGAACTAATCTAGTACTTTCAGTATGACACTTCCGTTTTACTAGAACTAATCTAGTACTTTCAGTATGACACTTCCGTTTTACTAGAACTAATCTAGTACTTTCATTATGACACTTCCGTTTTACTAGAACTAATCTAGTACTTTCATTATGACACTTCCGTTTTACTAGAACTAATCTAGTGCTTTCAGTATGACACTTCCGTTTTACTAGAACTAATCTAGTACTTTCAGTATGACTAACATACATTCCGGAAGTGTGTTGAAACCATAACTAATATCAGTGACTCACACATTCCAACCGCATTGCCACATTTTAATTGAGAGAGTTATTAAATAATTAACATTTAAGAGCCATGTTAGTAGATCTAAGGTGTGTCTCTCATAACGAACTTAACATTGTGACGAGAAAAGAGTTGGCAACAAGGTGAACCATTGTAAGCCTCGGATACGTCTTGTCCCTCTGTAAACACTCATCAGGTCCATCTCTTCAATGACAGGCTGGCTGGGAGCTGTTGTCCCTCTTTAAACACTCATCAGGTCCATCTCTTCAATGACAGGCTGGCTGGGAGCTGTTGTCCCTCTGTAAACACTCATCAGGTCCATCTCTTCAATGACAGGCTGGCTGGGAGCTGTTGTCCCTCTGTAAACACTCCTCAGGTCCATCTCTTCAATGACAGGCTGGGTGGGAGCTGTTGTCCCTCTGTAAACACTCATCAGGTCCATCTCTTCAATGACAGGCTGGCTGGGAGCTGCTGTTGTCCCTCTCCCTCTGTAAACACTCCTCAGGTCCATCTCTTCAATGACAGGCTGGCTGGGAGCTGCTGTTGTCCCTCTGTAAACACTCCTCAGGTCCATCTCTTCAATGACAGGCTGGCTGGGAGCTGCTGTTGTCCCTCTGTAAACACTCCTCAGATCCATCTCTTCAATGACAGGCTGGCTGGGAGCTGCTGTTGTCTCTGGGTTACAGCTATTTGAACGTTGTGGACTTAGATCTACATATTAGGAAATTAAAAAAAAAACATTTTGAGCTGTTGGTACGACCATTGTCAGCCACATTTTCGTGAATGGATCAGAATAAACCCGCGATCCCTTTTAGATAGATGACTATAAATGAAATAAAATGTCTTGCTACGGTGTCTGAGAACCAATGTGTTTTAATAAACATTCCTACAAGTTGAACGTAATGAATGGGAGTTAGTAGAAGTACATTCTGGATGTCTCCTTCCCTTCACGTGTCCTCTTATTCGCAAACTGGTTTATAGGAATGATACACTTTTTCCCCTTTCTTTCTTACACCGAGTTAGTTGATGCAAATAATTGCAATATTTTCTTTGTTTTTAACTGTCTACTATTTCTACGTCCAGATTTCTTTCTATGTGATACGACATGGCAGTGATGGAAGTTTTCAAACCCTTAGTTGTGTCGACCATAAATTGTCTGTTTATATCTCTCCAGGTCTAGCATTGACTTTGAGATTGAAACGATTCACTGAATAAAATCAACACAAATTAATTGTCTAATTTAGTGGTGTTGTTTTAATTATACATTGTCTCAAAGCGTTAGAACCAGCGCACATACATTTGTGTGTACATGTATTGCTAGTGTCACTTGGCGAATAGATTGACACGCCAAGTCAAACGGTGGGCGTGGTTATAGATTAAGCTGTACTGTTGTATGGCCAGACAATCGATAGCATTCCTGAGTTATTGATTCCTGCACCGCGCATTCTTTATCAGCTCCCACCGCCACCTTACCACAGCCCTCCCCCTTACCTCAGGTGTCGCGCGTGTACCTTTATGCGACGCCGTCTGCCATTTCATCACCTCCCCTGAACATTGTTTTATTCTTTCTTATCTCCCTTGAGTAATAATTAATTTTTGCATACCGGGAATCGCTTGAATGATGAGTTGATCACTTAAGTGATAAGTTTGTTTTTAATGTTGCACACCTACCATTCGCCTACACACATGCATATTCTACACGTCTAGGGTTGTAGTGAACCTCTGGCCTCACAATCCTACACTTCTAAATCATGTTGTAGTGATACTCTGGCTTCACTATCTACACTTCTAAGTCAGGTTGTAATGAAACTCTGGTCCCACTATCTACACTTCTGAGTCAGGTTGTAATGAAACTCTGGCTTCACTATCTACACTTCTAAGTCGGGTTGTAGTGAAACTCTGGCCTCACTATCTACACTTCTGAGTCAGGTTGTAATGAAACTCTGGCTTCACTATCTACACTTCTAAGTCAGGTTGTAATGAAACTCTGGTCCCACTATCTACACTTCTGAGTCAGGTTGTAATGAAACTCTGGCTTCACTATCTACACTTCTAAGTCGGGTTGTAGTGAAACTCTGGCCTCACTATCTACACTTCTGAGTCAGGTTGTAATGAAACTCTGGCTTCACTATCTACACTTCTAAGTCGGGTTGTAGTGAAACTCTGGCTTCACTATCTACACTTCTAAGTCAGGTTGTAATGAAACTCTGGCCTCACTATCCTACACATAAAATAGATCTAATCCTTCTTTGTTCTTCAGTTTTCTAGATCCCTCCGTCGTCTAGGCCGTCACTCGGCGTTTAGTTTGTCCACAACGTTTCTGACAGTTTTCTATTCAGCTGCTTCTCTTTGTTCGTTTGAGTCCTCCTTCAGTTCTAATGATGTTATGTTGGCTTCTTGCTGCATCCGGTAGTCCCGGAGTTGAAACCTGCAGGCCGCCATGCGAGATGTTTCCTCTAGGACTTGATAATCTTTATTTTAAAAGGAACATCTTAAAACGTACAAATCATGGTAGTGGTGGGGGGGGGGGGGGCGAGTGAGAATATAATTGTCAGGGTGGGATTTCAGATTAGCTAGGGTATGATATGATATTACGGTCCCGTATTCCCAGCCTGAACAGAGTAACACAAGAACCTAAAGATAATAGCATGTAAACTACAAACATTGCATAACAGTTATTCAACTGAACATTTAGTGAATAACAACAGTTGTCAACAGGAACAATATTTAATTAAACGTAATTGTAAGTTTCAAACATATTTGCATGTACATCAATATCCTTGAAGTTAGCATTTGATACTAATTAGTCTAATATCACACCAACAGGTTTCCGTAACACACCTTCACACTCATCTCGGCGCCCAACAGAAGCTCACTCCCTACACCTCAACACCGATAGTTGCTACACAACTCCAAGGGCAGAAAGACGACACACTTTCCCATAGCCCAAACCTAACACCCTGAAACGAAAAGAAAACCTAGATCTAGCGCTGCCGCTACAAGAAAGAACTTTTTCAATTGCGACACCCGTACCGAAAGATCAGCTTACTTAATAAAACTATGTACTTACGTACCCTTACAAGGGGAACCAAAAAACCAGCTACCCAGCTCACAAAAGCAGCTCTCTCTCTCTTGCGGAAACTAAGGATGACGTAAACACACACACACACACACAATCTTCTAGACAACAAAACGCACTTACAAGAAACTACTTCCTATACCCTAAAACACCAATATTAAATGCAAAGAAAAACTACAAGCGCGCACGACATCCCCCCTCTCCCCCTAACTGGATCTTGCGAAGACAAGTCCAGTCTTCAAAGAAAAAAGAAATTGAAAACTGAAGTATATAGACAGCAAAAGGAATTAGGAAACATTGCCCAAAACTGAAACCGAAGAATACAACCTTCATAAAGTCAAACTGACATAATTATTCAAATAGATGATGTCTCAAAGAACAACATTCATCATACAACTATTATAACATTGCAATGCATACTAAAAACAAGCAGTACATATTACATAGATATATACATACAAATCAAGCAATAGCTATAATAAAATAGTCTTTTTGTGCGAATCACACCAATCTTGAGCACAAGTCTGCAAGTATATTGTCCTCTCCTTTTATGTGACACACGTCGAAGGTGTAGTCCTGAAGCATCAGAGCCCACCTCGTAACTCGGTGGTTCGTAAAGTTCGTGCTCCGAAGGTAAGCCAAGGCCTTGTGGTCCGTCTGAAGGTGAAACGTATTTCCACGCAGGTATCTGTCCAGTTTTCTAATGGCAAATACGATAGCCAAACCTTCACTCTCGATGATGGAATACCTCTGCTCCCGAGGCAATAACTTGCGACTCACATACTTGACGGGATGCAGAACACCATTCACGCACTGACTCAGTATACCGGAGATTCCTTTGTCAGAAGCATCGGTCTGAAGAACAAACGGCAATGAGGGATCAGGCAAACGAAGAATGGGGTACCTACACAGATACGCCTGCACCCTGCTTAAAGCCTCCGCGCACTCACGATTCCAGTGCACCTTAACAGACCGACCCCGACCCAATAGATTGGTAAAAGGAAACAACTCCGCGTACCCTGGCGAACCTACTGTACAAAACCTCCAAAGCGATTAAAGATTTCAGGTATTAAATTTTTCAACCCTCTAGACCACTTACAGCCCTAAACATTCCTTTACCCTAGATATCTTTAAAAAGAAAAACAGTTGAACAAGATAATGCTGATATTATACCACCCGCGGTACAATTATGCATGTCATTAGTATCTTCCTCCTATACGACAGAAAATGCAACTAGATTCGTAACCCAGATCCAATTGCTAAATTCAAACAGGATAAGATTGTACTATTACGATGGTATATGCTCTATTACATGAGCTTCATCATGTACATTTTACTCAACCAAATAATAACGCAATACTTTCATGTGTGTGCTAGCCTATCAAACCAAGCCCGCAAAATTTACCGATGCGACCAGATTACTATCTTAATCATCACGTCAACCTCTCGCGCTCACACGATGAGGGACCACCACAATACTTCTACTACCAAATTTCGACCTGTCCAAATATCTAACCGCCTTAGCAACGTCTGCTAAGTTCTTAAACCTTACATGTCCAATACCCATGGACTTCCCATTTGCCTCTAATACCTCCACAAAACCAAATAAACCAAACTCCCTAAATCTATCCTTAAGCCTTTGCCAGTTAACATTGAATGGCAAATTCCTAATAGTAACTGTATAGCGATCCGGCATTAACTTATACCTACGGCGACCTTCCGAATCGCGACGACCCTCTAGTCATCTATGTCTAGATCGCTGGTCTAGGTCATTGCCAATATCATTGGGATTTACATCATCAACATTAGTCTCATTATTTTGGGTAACAAATTCAGCAGCACTCAGCTGCTTTATGACCCTGCTCCCCACAACTGAAACAAACAATTACCTTTCTTTTAACCACTGGACTCTGCTTAATCACAGGCTCACATGCTGCTGCCACATACACAGTTTCTTCTTTACTAATTGATACATTCGAATCAGCTACCTTAAAACCTTCGATTACCTCCAGCATGTTCTCCACAGTATTTTGCTTGTTTAGAACAAGTTGTCGATAGACCTCCCCTGAAACATTTTCAAGTATCCTGTCTTTAATGAAGAGATCTTTGATCTCATCTGCTGTCTTTCCTACCTCAGCCATTTTGCACCAGTTGTCAAGTGCGGTCCTCAATTCGGTCACATACCCACGGAAGTCATTCTGCCGTGGTTTGACCCGGTGAAACCTTTTGCGGCATGTCTCCGCATTGATGTCTGCGTGGCGGAGAAGTGCCGTTTTGACATCCTCATACTTATCGCGCACGACAATAATCATTAAGGAACATTTTTTATCTTCAGAGATCTATTGCTTATATTTGGAAGACCTCCCTTACGTCCTGACTGTCATAGTTTGTAGCTTTTGTTGTCTTCTAGACAAACATATTTCTTATTCACCATTTTTACTGTGCTGTTTTTTTCTATTTCCCTCTACATTTGTGTATATTTCACTATTCATACATCTTTCTATACGAATTAACACTTTTGTTTGTTGTTTTTTGTCTGCAGTGTTTGAGAAGAAAGACAAGATTGTTCTGGTGATGGACTATGCCCAGGGGGGTGAGCTCTACGACTATCTCAACAAGATGGGTCAACTGAGCGAGCCAGAAGCCAGGCGGATTTTCCGACAGATTGTGTCGGCCATTCATTATTGTCACCAGGTAAGTGCCAGAAAATAAATTCACGTTTTGGATAACACATTCTATTGAACATAGAGGCTCAGTGGTGTGTATAAATGTCTAAGTACCTATACTTTAACTTCGAGATTAGACCAAATTATTGTACATTTTAAATCTTGGCAAATTGTTCTAACCCCCCCTCCCAAACCCCATCCTTGGTGTGTTGACAGAAAAAGTTTCCTTGCATCAAATTCAAACTTTGTATTCAACCTAATACGCATGTCGTGGTAAAAAAAATAATATTCCTAAGTAAAAAAGTCGCTTTTGCATCATTCATCTTGACCTCACTGACACACTGATATAGCATCACACATATACATCAAATTATGTTGTTTAGATTTCATCATCACGTGATTGATCTTTATCAATGTCACTGTCACGTGATGTGTGTTCTACTTTTACATGTTTGTAATAAAGGATGATAGGTTGTCTTCCTGACTCTAGACAACAGTGTACCCCTGATGTCTTGACTACTGCCCAATGTTTCTCTAATGTCTTGACCACTACATAATGTTTCTCTGATATCTTGACCATTACACAATGTATCCCTGATGTCTTGACAACCACACACTTTTTCCGTGATGTCTTGACCACCACACAATGTTTCCGTGATTACTTGGGCACCACATGTTTCTCTGATGTCTTAACCTTCAAACACTGTTTCTCTGATGTCTTGACCTTCAAACACTGTTTCTCTGATGTCTTGACCTTCAAACACTGTTTCTCTGATGTCTTGACCTTCAAACACTTTCTCTGATGTCTTGACCTTCAAACACTGTTTCTATGATGTCTTGACCTTCAAACACTGTTTCTCTGATGTCTTGACCTTCAAACACTGTTTCTCTGATGTCTTGACCTTCAAACACTGTTTCTCTGATGTTTTTACCTTCAAACACTGTTTCTCTGATGTCTTGACCTCCAAACACTGTTTCTCTGATGTCTTGACCTTCAAACACTGTTTCTCTGATGTCTTGACCTTCAAACACTGTTTCTCTGATGTCTTGACCTTCAAACACTGTTTCTATGATGTCTTGACCTTCAAACACTGTTTCTATGATGTCTTGACCTTCAAACACTGTTTCTATGATGTCTTGACCTTCAAACAATGTTTCTATGATGTCTTGACCTTCAAACACTGTTTCTCTGATGTCTTGACCTTCAAACACTGTTTCTCTGATGTTTTTACCTTCAACCACTGTTTCTCTGATGTCTTGACCTTCAAACACTTTCTCTGATGTCTTGACCACCTCACGATGTTTTTCTTCACGTCCTCATTTTGCATCTACATATTGAATACATTTTCATTTTAAATACAAACCCAATGCGTAAGCTTTCTGTCCAAATATCTTGATCTAGCGTCAACATCCTAGAATATTTCATTGCTTTGATTGTTTTAAATATTACGTTTGTTTCCGAAATAAAAATCATTCGTTTTTTATGCAGTCGATGTATTGTTACGTGGGTGAGAACAGAAACAGCATCATGTGGTGTAGATTTATGTGAAACTCAGAATTGTATAGCCTATGACTTAACTAGTTAAGTCAATTTCTCAGCCAGGAAAAACAAAGAATAAGCAGAATTTAAGTGACTGATTAACATGTCTGACTAGATTGACACATGACATGCATAGGGCATAATTATCTTCTCTTTTCAAGTAATTTCTGTAATCTTTAAAAGAAATTCAAACACAATGTAGTCATCGACTAGTTAAGTCTTATCCTCTACAACTCTACACAATGTAGGCGTCATCTAGTTAGGACATCTTCAAAACAGAACGTAGGCATCATCTGGTTAAATCATATCCTCAAAACACTATGTAGGCGTCATCTAGTTAGGACATCTTCAAAACAGAATGTAGGCATCATCTAGTTAAGTCATATCCTCAAAACACTATGTAGGCACCACCTAGTTAGGACATCCTCAAAACAGAACGTAGGCATCATCTGGTTAAGTCATATCCTCAAAACACTTTGTAGGCATCACCTAGTTAGGACATCCTATAAACAACGTAGGCATCATCTGGTTAAGTCATATCCTCAAAACACTATGTAGGCATTACCTAGTTAGGACATCCTCAAAACAGAATGTAGGCATCATCTGGTTAAGTCATATCCTCAAAACACTATGTAGGTACCACCTAGTTAGGATATCCTTTGAACAGAACGTAGGCATTTTCTTGTTAAATCATATCCTCAAAACACTACGTAGGCATCACCGAGTGAAGTCATATCCTCAAAACACTATGAAAGCATCACCTAGTTAGGACATTCTAGAAACAGAAAGTATGTATCATCTAGTTAAGTCATATCCTCAAAACACTATGTAGGCATCACCTAGTTAGGACATCCTCAGAACAGAACGTAGGCATCATCTAGTTAAGTCATATCCTCAAAACACTATGTAGGCACCACCTAGTTAGGACATCCTCAGAACAGAACGTAGGCATTATCTTGTTAAATCATATCCTCAAATTACTATGTAGTCATCACCTAGTTAAGTCATATCCTCAAAACACTATGTAGGCACCACCTAGTTAGGACATCCTCAAAACAGAATGTAGGCATCATCTAGTTAAGTCATATCCTCAAAACACTATCTAGGTACCACCTAGTTAGGATATCCTTTGAACAGAACGTAGGCATTATCTTGTTAAATTATATCCTCAAAACACTATGTAGGCATCACCGAGTTAAGTCATATCTTCAAAACACTATGTAGGCATCACCTAGTTAGGACATCCTCAAAGAGAATGTAGGCATCATCTAGTTAAGTCATATCCTCAAAACACTATGTAGGCACCACCTAGTTAGAACATCCTCAGAACAGAACGTAGGCATTTTCTTGTTAAATCATATCCTCAAATTACTATGTAGTCATCACCTAGTTAAGTCATATCCTCAAAACACTATGTAGGCAACACCTAGTTAGGACATCCTCAAAACAGAATGTAGGCATCATCTAGTTAAGTCATATCCTCAAAACACTATGTAGGTACCACCTAGTTAGGATATCCTTTGAACAGAACGTAGGCATTATCTTGTTAAATCATATTCTCAAAACACTATGAAGGCATCACCTAGTTAGGACATTCTCAAAACAGAACATATGTATCACCTAGTTAAGTCATATCCTCAAAACACTTTGTAGGCACCACCTAGTTAGGACATCCTCAAAACAGAATGTAGGCATCATCTAGTTAAATCATATCCTCAAAACACTATGTAGGCATCATCTGGTTAAGTCATATCCTCAAAACACTTTGTAGGCACCACCTAGTTAGGACATCCTCAAAACAGAACGTGGCATCATCTGGTTAAGTCATATCCTCAAAACACTATGTAGGCATCACCTAGTTAGGACATCCTCAAAACAGAACGTAGGCATCATCTGGTTAAGTCATACCCTCAAAAACTATGTAGTCACCAACTAGTTAGGACATCCTCAAAACAGAACGTAGGCATCATCTGGTTAAGTCATATCCTCAAAACACTTTGTAGGCATCACCTAGTTAGGACATCCTATAAACAACGTAGGCATCATCTGGTTAAGTCATATCCTCAAAACACTATGTAGGCATCACCTAGTTAGGACATTCTCAAAACAGAACATATGTATCACCTAGTTAAGTCATATCCTCAAAACACTTTGTAGGCACCACCTAGTTAGGACATCCTCAAAACAGAATGTAGGCATCATCTAGTTAAATCATATCCTCAAAACACTATGTAGGCATCATCTGGTTAAGTCATATCCTCAAAACACTTTGTAGGCACCCCCTAGTTCGGACATCCTCAAAACAGAACGTGGCATCATCTGGTTAAGTCATATCCTCAAAACACTATGTAGGCATCACCTAGTTAGGACATCCTCAAAACAGAACGTAGGCATCATCTGGTTAAGTCATACCCTCAAAAACTATGTAGTCACCAACTAGTTAGGACATCCTCAAAACAGAACGTAGGCATCATCTGGTTAAGTCATATCCTCAAAACACTTTGTAGGCATCACCTAGTTAGGACATCCTATAAACAACGTAGGCATCATCTGGTTAAGTCATATCCTCAAAACACTATGTAGGCATCACCTAGTTAAGACATCCTCAAAACAGAACGTAGGCATCATCTAGTTAAGTCATATCCTCAAAACACTTTGTAGGCATCACCTAGTTAGTACATCCTCAAAACAGAACGTAGGCATCATCTGGTTAAGTCATATCCTCAAAACACTATGTAGGCATCATCTGGTTAGTACATCCTCAAAACAGAACGTAGGCATCATCTGGTGAAGTCATATCCTCAAAACACTATGTAGGCATTACCTAGTTAGGACATCTTCAAAACAGAACGTAGGCATCATCTGGTTAAGTCATATCCTCAAAACACTATGTAGGCACCACCTAGTTAGGACATACTTTCCACTAACTCAACCCGAACGAATTTCTGCAGTGAGAACCTCCAATCAGTCCGCCGAATACTTCCATGGGTTTCTTGTCTCCTCGGTTGGGAGCCACTGGCCAAGACTTTCGGAACAATTCATTCGTGACATAATCAAACGCGTTTTGCCAAAATGTCACGTGATGTCCAGATGTGGACCTCGTGCTTTATGTTAATGTCAAGTGGGATGTCATGGCACTGTAAAAGTTTGTACATGACACGCCGCGGCCTTATGACTAAGTTGTTTTTTTTTAATCGGACGTCAAATTGGCCGCGCTGACATTTGACATTTGTTGATTCTGTATTTTAATGTCCACGATTTTCTTCTTGTCTTTCCCCAGAATAGCATCGTCCACAGAGACTTGAAATTAGAGAATATCATTCTGGATGATGAGGGCAATGTCAAGGTCAGTATGTCCTCTGCTTGGGGAAACAGTCTGTAACCTAATACCATGCTCTCGAATTATCGTTTCTAGCATATTAGAAACAAATGTACTAAACAAATTACAATGTTACATTTTTTTTTTGTATTGGAAAAGGGGAGACCTTATTACTGATGCACAATTTTGACGTAAGAAAGTAATAGCAACTTTCAAGGCAATCACAACAGTCACGATATTTAGCGCAGACAGTTTGTCCCTTGATGAAGCAGGCTTAAAGAACTACTTTCTGTAATCTCGGGTTCTCAAAGAGTTATAGTATTTTTTTACGTTCAGGCTATATTTCCTGTTTCATCTTGACAAGTTTTTGGATAAGATTTGTATCTTTTGGTTTGTCTACACAATCTCCTTACCAGTGTAATAAAAGTCTAGTGGCTGCAATGGTTATAGGGATTCTACATGAAACTTTCTGCAGACCGCCTGCAATACCGCTTGGCTCCCTCTGGTGACGGAATCAGCATACCTATACGCATGCGTAGACAATGCCTAGCGACTTCCACATACACGAAAGAAGCTAGCACTCAAACACATAACACAGAATCTTTATGAATGTGTTAGATGCTTCCGCGCTGTCGAATGCAAACAAACCAAATGGAGGTAACACTTAACGAAATGTAGAATCCACTAACACCGGCGAAAGGCCGAACAATCAGTTTAAGTTAGTCAACGCTAATATTGAATATCAAACAAGTTTAATAACAATGAAGGGAACCATCGAATGTTAGCTACGTTCATAAAAGGCTACTTATTTCTACAATTACATGAAGGTCGTCTGTTTATGTCGACTTCTTTTTTGTTCTGTCTAAAACCCTTATTCTTCTTTTATTAAAGTCACGTAAAAACTTCCCCTATTTCCGAAACAAATAATTAATTCCTAATCGTGCCATAACAAATGAAAGCAACATCTGGTCATGTAGATCTAATTGTCGTATGTCTTCTCTTCAGATCGCTGACTTTGGTCTGTCCAATTACTACAGCATGAACGGCACCCTGAAGACCTTCTGCGGAAGCCCTCTATATGCATCGCCAGAAATCGTCAATGGAAGACCTTACCATGGCCCTGAAGTAAGTTGGTGTGTTATCTGTATTGTTTGGAATTGTTAATATATAGAACACAATATTATCTTTAACAGAATATTTAAAAAAAACAAAGGAAAATTCCCGCTCCTTTTTTGTATCTGTGTGTGTGTGTCTCAAACAGACATTGTAGAACTAAAGAACTAGATCTAATCTTGCAATCAGACGAAATGGATAGTACAGGATGTGTTTAAGAAAAATGATAAATTGTTCAATATACTTTAGCTCAACTTATTTTGTGATGAAGACATTATGAATATTTCATACCAGGCAGAGGTGGCTGTTATTAAGAAAGACGAACATGGCTTAAAAATGTTTTACGAAAACATCACATTTATATTGCTAGGAACATTTTTTTTTTTTCTGAACTGATAACTGATAACAAAAAATAATAATCTAGTGTTATGGAGATCAAGGTTTGAATGTTTTGAGTCAAGGGCTACCCACTATGGTGACAGCTCTGTAACCTGCGTACACACACAGATATTTTGTTAGTTGCTTCTTTATTATGAACATTAATACATTTCCAGTCCCAAGTTTCTATTCTGAGATCTCTATCAAAGCTGTCACATTGTTAGAAGATAATGTCACATCTTATGAGATAGCAAACCCATTCATGTCGTCATTCACATTGTAAACAAACAAACAAACACAGACTTTATCTGCACACACTTTAGTAAGACATTCCAGGTGTTGAATCTGCTTGTGTGTGCATTTTTTTTTTACTGCTTTTCCCACTTCCCATTGGTCACTCGCTGCCTCCCCACTTCCCATTGGTCACTCGCTGCCTCCCCACTTCCCATTGGTCACTCGCTGCCTCCCCACTTCCCAATTGGTTGTTGTTTTTTAAACTAACATTCAATTTTTTTTTTAGTATATTTCATTTCATAGAACTCTTCATCTAAACCCGGAAATGATTTTCTCCCTCAAAAATGTGACCTCTTTGAATGTAACCTCTGTGTTGAAGAAAGTGTTATTTGAAAACACCAACGCAACGTAATGTAGATAAAAAAAAAATAAGAAGAAAACTTATTGTAAATAGTAGATCCTACTTCTGACACCAGCGGTTCTTCCGCCTAAATAAACAAACAACAAAAAAAGAATTAGGTACTTTTTTTTTCAAGCAATCGAAGATACTATTTATTTTAAGTGTTGTTTTTTTTCTTTGTGGATATCTTAAAATGCGAGCAAGCTGAACTAGATCCTTGGCCCAGCAGTAACAGTTTGACTTGACATATTCTTTGTTTCTTTAAAGTTCGTGAATGATAAACATTTCAATTGTTCTGTGTTTAGAATAGTCTATGGAACTAAGTCTGCTTAAAGAAGGTTTTAAAGAAGAGATAGCTTGGCGTTAAGCCTTGTTCAATTTTATTTATAGGGCTTGGTTTTCTTAGTTTACTAATACATAACATCCTGAGTTTTTTAAATTTTGTTTTTATGACTTTTATTTTGACATATCTGTGTTAAGGTAAGTTGCCTCGACCTACTTGTGAAATGACAATAATTATGGCCTCCTCTCTCCCTCCTCCCTTCGGTGTTGCTGATGAAGGATGACTTTGACATGTTTATTTATATCTAAGGAAATTATCCAGGTTGTTTGGACGAGCGACTCGGTGGGGAGGACTTCAGATTAGAGACTGCTGGAAATAATGACTAGGTTTAACGTGTGGATAGTGTCTTGTTCGATTTCTTACCATCACGCGGTTCAAGCGATAATGAGGCTATAATGTCGATAACTTAGAATCAACACACATTTTGTTTTCTTTGGTGAAGATTGTTGCATTCGCGGTGGGGGTTTGGCATGTCCCCGTAGTCCTCTCCCAAACTGTATTGCATGTGTAATAAAGTTGTATCTACATCTGGTATTGTACAATTATTAGCTATCCCGTGTGGATTGGACTCTATTGTGTTTTTGCAGTCGGTGGATCACCTTTTCCATCTAAAAATAAATAGAAGCGCTTTCGAACACCTGATTTGATCATCACATCCACGAAGCTTTCTGTTATTATGATCACATCGATACCCAATCGATAGCTTCAAATACTTAATATATGCATTTTACGTACAATTAAACCAGCTGACCAGGAAGTCAAGCGTCTTTTTTTTTAAGCCGATGAAATGATTATCCCCCTAAAGTAGCTAATAATAGACTAACCATTGACCTATATATATATTATACCTAGACTGGAAAATGGAAACACATTCTTATCCAATAATGATCAGATCACAGACATATATATATATATAAGGCGATTAGTCGTTGTGCTGGCCACATGACACCCTTGTTAACCGTAGGCCACAGAAACTGATGACCTTTACATCTTCTGCCATATAGACCACAAGGTCTGACAAGGTAACTTTTTTTTACTCCACTTTCAATATTCAATTACATAGGTTAGGGTTGAAAAAAAAACTTGACTTCTTATAGCTACTTTACAAAACAACGCCTTGTTTCAGCTTTTTAAAAAGTTTTTCACGGCATTTTTGTGTAGTGTTAGAGATCTCCATGTCCAGTCTAGGTATAATATATATATATATATATATATAGGTCTGTGAGACTCAAATACTTGTAAGGTAGATAATTAGAATCATGTTCATTAATTGGACGAAAATGTCATTTTTGAATCCATCGAAGCGATGATCGATGATCGAAACCTCAACTTTTCTCCATGATTACTTTTGCTAGCTAAGTTGTGCACGGTAGTCACGTGGTCCTAGGTAGTTAGTGCAAATAGAATCCCGAGAATGTATTCTCTATATATTCTGTAATGAAAGTTAAAAACTATATTTCATAAAAATTACAAAATAAAGTCTTTAAACCTCTCTCTCTTTTTATCTTGAATATATATCTTCGAAAGTGAACCTGGATTTTTTTCTTGGTGTTGGATATGGCTACATAGAACTAGAGCGGTCTCTGACACGGAAGGTTTGACTTGAAATCGCATGACTTAAGTAGTGATGTATCTTTCTGTAAACGAATGTAAGATCTGGTGCGCGCCTAGCTCGTCAAACGCCAACGGTGACAAGGTTGATAAAACCAGTAACAAACTTTCACTGAAAAGAAAACAGAAACAGATTATCAGACACTTAGGTCAAGGTCGTCAAAAGTAGGCCAGCTACTTTTAAAATGTCGTATTCGCGTGAAAATTGAGGAAGCAGCCCGCGGAGATAAATTTGGGTCAAAACAGTTCTTTTTCACTGTGACCTATTCTAGTACGTTCTTGATGACATTATGACCCCGGTCAAGTGAATTGTGGGAGAAAGAGAAGTACACCAGTTTGGTTTGTTTTTAAATCCAGATCTATTACAGCAGGCTGAAATACAATACATTGTTTCAAAAGAACCTCACATGCGGAAACAGCCGAACCTATAGAACCTCACATGCGGAAACAGCCGAACCTATAGAACCTCACATGCGGAAACAGCCGAACCTATAGAACCTCACATGCGGAAACAGCCGAACCTATAGAACCTCACATGCGGAAACAGCCGAACCTATAGAACCTCGCATGCGGAAACAGCCGAACCTATAGAACCTCACATGCGGAAACAGCCGAACCTATAGCACCTCACATGCGGAAACAGCCGAACCTATAGAACCTCACATGCGGAAACAGCCGAACCTATAGAACCTCACATGCGGAAACAGCCGAACCTATAGAACCTCACATGCGGAAACAGCCGAACCTATAGAACCTCACATGCGGAAACAGCCGAACCTATAGAACCTCACATGCGGAAACAGCCGAACTTTCAGATGGACACGGTGTGTCAAATATTAGCGTTACAAGAAGGCAAAACTACCAATCAAAGATGTGTCCTGTCTCTTGCCCTAGCTAGTAGCAAGTAGAGGGAGGACTATTTCAAGACCTTCTGTTATACAGTCGTATTGGAGAGTTCGTGAACATCGCCAGTATTTAAGACAAACTAAAGCGTTCTTTTCTTATAATCTGAGCATAGTTGAATTATAATCAGACATAATGGCTATACTTTATTCTATATGACAAGCGATATAATGACTGATAACATCATTAGTACATGCCTGCTGATAACATCATTAGTACAGTTATTGATGTATGTACTGTTTTACTTCTTACCTTTCAATGATGTTCGAAAATCATTTGAACCAAATAAACTTGTTAATGTAAATAAACTTTTTTCAGACCATGCAGTCATCTGTTTGTTTGGCCAACGGTTAACGAGCAGGGTGTCATGTGGCCAGTACAACGACCAACCGCCTTTACTTTCCTGTAGCTTAAGTCAGGTACCCATTAGAGTTGGGTGGGTGCACTAAAAATCCTGAAGTTAAAAATTCCAGTCAGCACCGATATTCGAACTCAGGACCCCAGGTTTAGAAGCCAAGCTCTTAACCATTCAGCCTCTGCGCCTCATCCGCTTTAATTAGCATAAGTTTGTTTGTTGTTTTTTGTTGTGGTTGTTTGTTTTTTTGTGCTACGCTCGTTTATCAGTTGACATTGTATTTAATTGCTTATATTATACGCTCGTTTATCAGTTGACATTGTATTTAATTGCTTATATTACACGCATATTCATCTGTTTGGCCGAGCCAAATCTGTCACGCTTCTTCCTTTCCTCTTCAGGTTGATGTCTGGTCACTTGGGGTCATCCTCTACACGCTGGTGTACGGCGCCATGCCCTTTGAGTCCAATGATCTAATCACGCTGAAAAGACAGATCTCAGAGGGGGACTATGCTCAGCCGTCCAAACCTTCGGGTATGTGCAGTGTGTAGTTATTTACTTCACGTCTAGAGCTAGACTTTAAAGAACATTATTAAAAAAACGTTCCAATAGAGGACACTATACAACTGATTATAAAAGGCAAGAGAAAACTGATCAGAAAGGACATTGGTAACTTATAAAGGACAGTAGTAACTTATTATAAGGGCAATAGAAAATTGATCATTGAAGATACTGCATAACTCATTGTAAAAGTATAAAGAAACGGATCACTAAGTGCATTGATAACTTTATTCTAAGCATTATTAACTTAAAGTAAAGTTTAATAGAAAACTATTCACAGAACATTGGAAAATTAATATATAGATATACAATGAATGTTCTTTGTCAGGCATGCAATGTTTATTTAAAAAACCAAAAACAACCTGGGCTCAGTACATCCTTGTCCAATGAGGCCATCCGAGACCATTCGTTTTAGAGGACCTTAAAACTGACCTGCGACGTGGCAACCTGTGGGTAGTGGAGACCAATTGCTCGTCGCCACATCGTACAGACCTGTGGCGTGGCAAGGAAGCGATTGGTCACCACTGCCCACAGTTTGCGAGGTTGAATTTCAGTGTTCAGGCTAACCGAACATTGGATTTATTAATTTATTTATTTGTGTATTTTATACAATCATACTGCAGTGATAGCACGGAAATCAATGCTTTGTGTCAAAAGTTAGTTGACTCATTGTGAATTTCAAAATAAGTTGGATGTACTCTTTCTTCCACCTTCTTGTCACTCCCTCTCCTCCCCCCCCCCCCCATATAACTTTTTTTTTTCTTAACGTTCTAACCCCATCTGCTGAGACTGTGTGCGTGTGTCCACCAAATACAGTTGCACTAAGTCTTGTTTCACTAGTACTGTCGAAAATAGAAGTACGTCAATACACTGGCCCATGCTTGCATTAATGTCAAAAGTCAACTATTAACTCCCTTTAATGCACATGTTTAAAAATAGCTCAACAACAAATACAAAAAGTAACGACTGTGTTTTCTAACAACAACACACACACACACCAACACACACACACACACACACACCAACACACACACACACACACACACCAACACACACACACACACACATACAAAAGATTGAGAGATTCGAACCGAGTCATTTATCTTCTTTTTTCAACTGTCCCATGTTTTAGTTTGTCAAGAACGTAAGTGGTCTTGGGGTTTGGTTGACTTCTAACCAAAAACCGGATGCACATTTCCTGTCCATTGTTTGCCCTATACTAAAGAGCAACGGTACGTCTAGCCGAAGTCAGAATCACAAAGGTCGTCAGGTCCTGTGTACTTTGTAGCGCTCCATTTTAATGTATGCTACATTTGATTTACCAAAACGGAAATAAATGTTTCGGATGTCACGCGCTGGTTTGCATACGATTAAAATCCCCCCCCCCCCCCCCCCAATTTCCGCAATAACATCAAACTGAGTAAGTCGTTCGTCACTTGTGATAAGTTTTACCATTAGAGTTACTAAAGGCACGATCTGTGTCTCACTGGCTGATCTTACCCAAGTTATATTTGCTCCCTGAATACAGAACACAGCACATACTATCTGTATATTTTAACACATCTGAATAATTGTCAAACCACTCAAGGAAGAAGAACAAAAGCTCAGATAAATGTAGTCGAGAAAAACAAACTAGAAAGTTGTCTGATGGGGGAGGTGGAAAGGCTGCCATTTCCTCGTGGATGTTATTTGGACTGATCTATTATAACTCGGGGTGAGGTCAATGTAGAACAAACGAATCTATGGCTTTCTAAAGCCGAAAAAGACCAAAGACTGCAGCTGGTACTCTTGATGTTTTGTCATTCAGTCGAAATAACCAACCCAGACATCTAGAGTGGCCAACCCAGACATCTAGAGTGGCCAACCCAGACATCTAGAGTGGCCAACCCAGACATCTAGAGTGATTAACCCAGACATCTAGAGTGGCCAACCCAGACATCTAGAGTGACTAACCCAGACATCTAGAGTGGCCAACCCAGACATCTAGAGTGACCACCCAGACATCTAGAGTGACCAACCCAGATATCTAGAGTGGCCAACCCAGACATCTAGAGTGGTCTACCCAGACATTTAGAGTGACCACCCAGACATCTAGAGTGACCAACCCAGACATCTAGCGTGGCCAACCCAGACATCTAGAGTGACCAACCCAGACATCTAGAGTGACTAACCCAGACATCTAGAGTGACCAACCCAGACATCTAGATTGACCAACCCAGACATCTAGAGTGGCCAACCCAGACCTCTAGAGTGGCCTTGCTGACGTTTAACGAGATGGCTGCCTGGTCGTGTGGTATACACTTCGGCCTGTCATCATGAACGTCCCGAGTTCGAACCCTGCCGTCCTGCAGCAGGTTGAGCGTAATAACCTTCTCTTCTGGAGGAATGTCCGTAACGAATAAACAAAAATAAAGGGGAGGATGGGGCGTTTAAATCGTTTACACTACCCCGTCCCTGAAAGTCCCTAGAACACTATTTAAAAAAAAAAAGATCTTTTCGCTAAAAGAGTATTAGGACTCAGCACCCTTCGGACAGCCCCCCCCCCCCGGTTATCACTAACAGTTCAATAAACAATATTTGTTTTTATTTAAAGGGAAACAGGATCAAGACGCTAAGTGAAGTGGTGGCATCAGTTTCAAAATTCTCTTTCTTCTACTTGTGTGTGAATGATTTCATCTACAACTCTGGCCGTATCTCGTTTGTCTTTTATGTTCTCCCGTGAGGAACTCCAGCAAGTTATAATATGAAGGTCCTAGCCGGATAGATTAGATCAGACACAGGCGGGGTCCTCCTCGCTAAGTCCACTCATTAGAATGCAACTTGTCGCCCAAGCAACAAAAGAAAAAAGTTTATCAGTCAGTCTGTGCCTTGAGGCTAATCGATAGTAACAGTGATTCGTGTCTCTCTGATAACATTTTTTTCAACTCTGGGAAATACGCTATTTCTAGAATTCCTATGTCGTTGTGATGTGTCAGACAGTTTGAGACCAATCATAGTTGAACGCGACATATAGTGACGTCACAGATTAGTGGGTTCTAGTCTATTTATATAGTCAGCTGAATTCAAGGTGACATCTTATAACGGACAGAGACTCGACTGTGGCCTTTATGCATTAAACTTTATTCAAGTATATAGTATTCAAGTATCTAACGGTCTGGACTTAGTTCTTACATCTGGTTCATGTGTAAATCTTGTTTATAAGCAGTTGAAACACATCTAATATACCCGTATAAGAAACTCACACATCTTTTGAGTAATTTGTCAAAGTCAGCCATCATCGACTGCAAGATCAAGGCCTATCACAAATGCTGATTGATGATCTCTAGACACTCCTTTTAGTCTGATTGATGATCTCTAGACACTCCTTTTAGTCTGATAGATGATCTCTAGACACTCCTTTTAGTCTGATTGATGATCTCTAGACACTCCTTTTAGTCTGATTGATGATCTCTAGACACCCCTTTTAGTCTGATAGATGATCTCTAGACACTCCTTTTAGTCTGATAGATGATCTCTAGACACTCCTTTTAGTCTGATAGATGATCTCTAGACACTCCTTTTAGTCTGATTGATGATCTCTAGACACTCCTTTTAGTCTGATAGATGATCTCTAGACACTCCTTTTAGTCTGATTGATGATCTCTAGACACTCCTTTTAGTCTGATAGATGATCTCTAGACACTCCTTTTAGTCTGATAGATGATCTCTAGACACTCCTTTTAGTCTGATAGATGATCTCTAGACACTCCTTTTAGTCTGATAGATGATCTCTAGACACTCCTTTTAGTCTGATAGATGATCTCTAGACACTCCTTTTAGTCTGATTGATGATCTCTAGACACTCCTTTTAGTCTGATAGATGATCTCTAGACACTCCTTTTAGTCTGATAGATGATCTCTAGACACTCCTTTTAGTCTGATTGATGATCTCTAGACACTCCTTTTAGTCTGATAGATGATCTCTAGACACTCCTTTTAGTCTGATTGATGATCTCTAGACACTCCTTTTAGTCTGATAGATGATCTCTAGACACTCCTTTTAGTCTGATAGATGATCTCTAGACACTCCTTTTAGTCTGATAGATGATCTCTAGACACTCCTTTTAGTCTGATAGATGATCTCTAGACACACCTTTTAGTCTGATTGATGATCTCTTGACACTCCTTTTAGTCTGATTGATGATCTCTGTACACTCCTTTTAGTCTGATAGATGATCTCTAGACACTCCTTTTAGTCTGATAGATGATCTCTAGACACTCCTTTTAGTCTGATTGATGATCTCTTGACACTCCTTTTAGTCTGATTGATGATCTCTAGACACTCCTTTTAGTCTGATTGATGATCTCTAGACACTCCTTTTAGTCTGATTGATGATCTCTAGACACTCCTTTTAGTCTGATTGATGATCTCTAGACACTCCTTTTAGTCTGATAGATGATCTCTAGACACTCCTTTTAGTCTGATTGATGATCTCTAGACACTCCTTTTAGTCTGATTGATGATCTCTAGACACTCCTTTTAGTCTGATTGATGATCTCTAGACACTCCTTTTAGTCTGATTGATGATCTCTAGACACTCCTTTTAGTCTGATTGATGATCTCTTGACACTCCTTTTAGTCTGATTGATGATCTCTTGACACTCCTTTTAGTCTGATTGATGATCTCTAGACACTCCTTTTAGTCTGATTGATGATCTCTAGACACTCCTTTTAGTCTGATTGATGATCTCTAGACACTCCTTTTAGTCTGATAGATGATCTCTAGACACCCCTTTTAGTCTGATAGATGATCTCTAGACACTCCTTTTAGTCTAATTGATGATCTCTAGACACTCCTTTTAGTCTGATTGATGATCTCTAGACACTCCTTTTAGTCTGATTGATGATCTCTAGACACTCCTTTTAGTCTGATTGATGATCTCTAGACACTCCTTTTAGTCTGATAGATGATCTCTAGACACTCCTTTTAGTCTGATTGATGATCTCTAGACACCCCTTTTAGTCTGATAGATGATCTCTAGACACTCCTTTTAGTCTGATAGTTGATCTCTAGACACTCCTTTTAGTCTGATAGATGATCTCTAGACACTCCTTTCAGTCTGATTGATGATCTCTAGACACTCCTTTTAGTCTGATTGATGATCTCTAGACACTCCTTTTAGTCTGATGATCTCTAGACACTCCTTTTAGTCTGATAGATGATCTCTAGACACTCCTTTCAGTCTGATTGATGATCTCTAGACACTCCTTTTAGTCTGATTGATGATCTCTAGACACTCCTTTTAGTCTGATTGATGATCTCTAGACACTCCTTTTAGTCTGATAGATGATCTCTAGACACTCCTTTTAGTCTGATTGATGATCTCTAGACACTCCTTTTAGTCTGATTGATGATCTCTAGACACTCCTTTTAGTCTGATAGATGATCTCTAGACACTCCTTTTAGTCTGATTGATGATCTCTAGACACTCCTTTTAGTCTGATTGATGATCTCTAGACACTCCTTTTAGTCTGATTGATGATCTCTAGACACTCCTTTTAGTCTGATAGATGATCTCTAGACACTCCTTTTAGTCTGATTGATGATCTCTAGACACCCCTTTTAGTCTGATAGATGATCTCTAGACACTCCTTTTAGTCTGATAGATGATCTCTAGACACTCCTTTTAGTCTGATAGATGATCTCTAGACACTCCTTTCAGTCTGATTGATGATCTCTAGACACTCCTTTTAGTCTGATTGATGATCTCTAGACACTCCTTTTAGTCTGATTGATGATCTCTAGACACTCCTTTTAGTCTGATAGATGATCTCTAGACACTCCTTTCAGTCTGATTGATGATCTCTAGACACTCCTTTTAGTCTGATAGATGATCTCTAGACACTCCTTTTAGTCTGATTGATGATCTCTAGACACTCCTTTTAGTCTGATTGATGATCTCTAGACACTCCTTTTAGTCTGATAGATGATCTCTAGACACTCCTTTTAGTCTGATAGATGATCTCTAGACTCTCCTTTTAGTCTGATTGATGATCTCTAGACACTCCTTTTAGTCTGATAGATGATCTCTAGACACTCCTTTTAGTCTGATTGATGATCTCTTGACACTCCTTTTAGTCTGATTGATGATCTCTAGACACTCCTTTTAGTCTGATTGATGATCTCTAGACACTCCTTTTAGTCTGATTGATGATCTCTGGACACTCCTTTTAGTCTGATTGATGATCTCTAGACACTCCTTTTAGTCTGATTGATGATCTCTAGACACTCCTTTTAGTCTGATTGATGATCTCTAGACACTCCTTTTAGTCTGATAGATGATCTCTAGACACTCCTTTTAGTCTGATAGATGATCTCTAGACACTCCTTTTAGTCTGATAGATGATCTCTAGACACTCCTTTTAGTCTGATAGATGATCTCTAGACACTCCTTTTAGTCTGATTGATGATCTCTAGACACCCCTTTTAGTCTGATAGATGATCTCTAGACACTCCTTTTAGTCTGATAGATGATCTCTAGACACTCCTTTTAGTCTGATAGATGATCTCTAGACACTCCTTTTAGTCTGATAGATGATCTCTAGACACTCCTTTTAGTCTGATTGATGATCTCTTGACACTCCTTTTAGTCTGATAGATGATCTCTAGACACTCCTTTTAGTCTGATTGATGATCTCTAGACACTCCTTTTAGTCTGATTGATGATCTCTAGACACTCCTTTTAGTCTGATAGATGATCTCTAGACACTCCTTTCAGTCTGATTGATGATCTCTAGACACTCCTTTCAGTCTGATAGATGATCTCTAGACACTCCTTTTAGTCTGATTGATGATCTCTAGACACTCCTTTCAGTCTGATTGATGATCTCTAGACACTCCTTTTAGTCTGATAGATGATCTCTAGACACTCCTTTTAGTCTGATTGATGATCTCTAGACACTCCTTTCAGTCTGATTGATGATCTCTAGACACTCCTTTTAGTCTGATAGATGATCTCTAGACACTCCTTTTAGTCTGATAGATGATCTCTAGACACTCCTTTCAGTCTGATTGATGATCTCTTGACACTCCTTTCAGTCTGATTGATGATCTCTAGACACTCCTTTCAGTCTGATTGATGATCTCTAGACACTCCTTTTAGTCTGATAGATGATCTCTAGACACTCCTTTTAGTCTGATTGATAATCTCTAGACACTCCTTTCAGTCTGATTGATGATCTCTAGACACTCCTTTTAGTCTGATAGATGATCTCTAGACACTCCTTTCAGTCTGATTGATGATCTCTAGACACTCCTTTTAGTCTGATAGATGATCTCTAGACACTCCTTTTAGTCTGATAGATGATCTCTAGACACTCCTTTTAGTCTGATTGATGATCTCTAGACACTCCTTTTAGTCTGATTGATGATCTCTAGACACTCCTTTTAGTCTGATAGATGATCTCTAGACACTCCTTTTAGTCTGATTGATGATCTCTAGACACTCCTTTCAGTCTGATTGATGATCTCTAGACACTCCTTTTAGTCTGATTGATGATCTCTAGACACTCCTTTTAGTCTTATTGATGATCTCTAGACACTCCTTTTAGTCTGATTGATGATCTCTAGACACTCCTTTTAGTCTGATTGATGATCTCTAGACACTCCTTTTAGTCTGATAGATGATCTCTTGACACTCCTTTTAGTCTGATAGATGATCTCTAGACACTCCTTTTAGTCTGATTGATGATCTCTAGACACTCCTTTTAGTCTGATTGATGATCTCTGGACACTCCTTTTAGTCTGATTGATGATCTCTAGACACTCCTTTTAGTCTGATTGATGATCTCTAGACACTCCTTTTAGTCTGATTGATGATCTCTAGACACTCCTTTTAGTCTGATAGATGATCTCTAGACACTCCTTTTAGTCTGATTGATGATCTCTAGACACTCCTTTTAGTCTGATAGATGATCTCTAGACACTCCTTTTAGTCTGATTGATGATCTCTAGACACTCCTTTTAGTCTGATTGATGATCTCTAGACACTCCTTTTAGTCTGATTGATGATCTCTAGACACTCCTTTTAGTCTGATAGATGATCTCTTGACACTCCTTTTAGTCTGATTGATGATCTCTAGACACTCCTTTTAGTCTGATAGATGATCTCTAGACACTCCTTTTAGTCTGATAGATGATCTCTAGACACTCCTTTTAGTCTGATTGATGATCTCTTGACACTCCTTTTAGTCTGATTGATGATCTCTAGACACTCCTTTTAGTCTGATAGATGATCTCTAGACACTCCTTTTAGTCTGATAGATGATCTCTAGACACTCCTTTTAGTCTGATTGATGATCTCTAGACACTCCTTTTAGTCTGATAGATGATCTCTAGACACTCCTTTTAGTCTGATTGATGATCTCTGTACACTCCTTTCAGTCTGATTGATGATCTCTAGACACTCCTTTTAGTCTGATTGATGATCTCTAGACACTCCTTTTAGTCTGATTGATGATCTCTAGACACTCCTTTTAGTCTGATTGATGATCTCTAGACACTCCTTTTAGTCTGATAGATGATCTCTAGACACTCCTTTTAGTCTGATTGATGATCTCTAGACACTCCTTTTAGTCTGATAGATGATCTCTAGACACTCCTTTTAGTCTGATTGATGATCTCTGTACACTCCTTTCAGTCTGATTGATGATCTCTAGACACTCCTTTTAGTCTGATAGATGATCTCTAGACACTCCTTTTAGTCTGATTGATGATCTCTGTACACTCCTTTTAGTCTGATAGATGATCTCTAGACACTCCTTTTAGTCTGATTGATGATCTCTGTACACTCCTTTTAGTCTGATTGATGATCTCTTGACACTCCTTTTAGTCTGATAGATGATCTCTAGACACTCCTTTTAGTCTGATTGATGATCTCTAGACACTCCTTTTAGTCTGATTGATGATCTCTAGACACTCCTTTTAGTCTGATAGATGATCTCTAGACACTCCTTTTAGTCTGATAGATGATCTCTAGACACTCCTTTCAGTCTGATTGATGATCTCTAGACACTCCTTTTAGTCTGATTGATGATCTCTAGACACTCCTTTTAGTCTGATTGATGATCTCTAGACACTCCTTTTAGTCTGATTGATGATCTCTTGACACTCCTTTTAGTCTGATTGATGATCTTTAGACACTCCTTTTAGTCTGATTGATGATCTCTAGACACTCCTTTTAGTCTGATAGATGATCTCTAGACACTCCTTTTAGTCTGATAGATGATCTCTAGACACTCCTTTCAGTCTGATTGATGATCTCTAGACACTCCTTTTAGTCTGATTGATGATCTCTAGACACTCCTTTTAGTCTGATAGATGATCTCTAGACACTCCTTTCAGTCTGATTGATGATCTCTAGACACTCCTTTTAGTCTGATAGATGATCTCTAGACACTCCTTTTAGTCTGATTGATGATCTCTTGACACTCCTTTTAGTCTGATTGATGATCTCTAGACACTCCTTTTAGTCTGATAGATGATCTCTAGACACTCCTTTTAGTCTGATTGATGATCTCTGGACACTCCTTTTAGTCTGATAGATGATCTCTGTACACTCCTTTCAGTCTGATTGATGATCTCTAGACACTCCTTTTAGTCTGATTGATGATCTCTGGACACTCCTTTCAGTCTGATTGATGATCTCTAGACACTCCTTTTAGTCTGATAGATGATCTCTTGACACTCCTTTTAGTCTGATTGATGATCTTTAGACACTCCTTTTAGTCTGATTGATGATCTCTAGACACTCCTTTTAGTCTGATAGATGATCTCTAGACACTCCTTTTAGTCTGATAGATGATCTCTAGACACTCCTTTCAGTCTGATTGATGATCTCTAGACACTCCTTTTAGTCTGATTGATGATCTCTAGACACTCCTTTTAGTCTGATAGATGATCTCTAGACACTCCTTTCAGTCTGATTGATGATCTCTAGACACTCCTTTTAGTCTGATAGATGATCTCTAGACACTCCTTTTAGTCTGATTGATGATCTCTTGACACTCCTTTTAGTCTGATTGATGATCTCTAGACACTCCTTTTAGTCTGATAGATGATCTCTAGACACTCCTTTTAGTCTGATTGATGATCTCTTGACACTCCTTTTAGTCTGATTGATGATCTCTAGACACTCCTTTTAGTCTGATAGATGATCTCTAGACACTCCTTTTAGTCTGATTGATGATCTCTGGACACTCCTTTTAGTCTGATAGAGGATTCCTTTTTTGTTATGGTTTTAGTTATAACGTTGTTTTTTACGTTAAAAATGTTTGGTAGCAAGAGCGTTTATAACATAACATTAGGCTGTCCTATAACATTAGGCTGTCCTATAACATTTGGCTGTCCTATAACATTAGGCTGTCCCATAATATTAGGCTGTCCTATAACATTAGGCTGTCCTATAACATTAGGCTGTCCTATAACATTAGGCTGTACTGAATGGTAACACATTTCAGCTAGAGTTAAGGGCTGCACAATGGTTGATTAAAAGACTTCCGTTATAGTGATACGTGGAAGAGGCATGTTGTTGTTGTTGCTGATATTAGTTTACTTCTCCACTGCTGGACACACCTGGACATTACAGGAATATACTCCCGATGCTAACTGGTAGAACCTAGCTGAACTCCCTCCTAGAGTGGTACCTAAGTATCCAGTGCCTAAATTTCCTGACACCCTCCTAGAGAAACTGAAACAATAAAAAAAAAAAAGTTGCACACTGAATGCTTAGATTTGCACTGTGGCGCTCTACCGCCCTTCTGTATGAATTTGCATTCACATCTCAACGCAGTTTCATATTTACCTCACGTTAACACTAGCTGAAACTGTTTACAATAACTGAAACTGTTCACAATAACTGAAACTGTTCACAATAACTGAAACTGTTTACAATAACTGGATTGAACTGTAATTAATCTTCAACTATCTTTGCGTAGTGAATGATAGTGAACAATTTTCCTTCTCGAGTTCTTTCCCTTTTTACAGTATATATTACCTATAAATTACCTTGGTTTGAAGGAGCAGGTGACACCGCTTAAAACTGCTGCAAGTCATCTTTAGATCAGATCAAATGATTCTCTCCCATGTGTTGACATAATGCATTAAGTGGAATTAAATGATCGAGTTTGTTCTCTCTCTCTGGGTTGCATGGGGGAGGCTGTGGTATTGTTTTGATGCAACCATCCATGTGGATTACAGTTTCAACCTGCCCCCCACCCCTTTACCCTGACTTAGAGACTTCTTGACGCCGGTCTCACCTTCTGGCCAAAAAAAAACAACAACATAAAAATAGTGGGGAGGGTGGTGATTTATCACTATGGCAAATGATGAATTGATCCTTGAAATTGACTTAGCGATGCAGCAGACGAGGAGCAGCGCCTCTTGTTCAACTGACTGAAGGCGTGGGAAGGGATGGAGAAATATTGTTATATGAACATAAACTAGGAACCTGAGCAGCAGTAAGAGGGAAAGGGGGGGGGGGAGAAGGACATCATGGACACGATTCAAAATGTGCTCCTGAAGTATGCCAGGTCTACCAAATGTAACAGTGGCTGGAAAAAATAGGTCAAGGATCACCAAAGTGATTGATGAATTCATGTCTAGATCTCCCTGGGCCTTAATCCTAGCCTGTTGGTTAACACTGACCTAAAAACCCGTGGACACCGTGACCTGATACTTCGTAAGAGACTTTATTCACTTGGCTGATCACTAGGACTGATGAGCTGATATGGTTTCCAGGTCAACAGTCAGTGACAGTGCATGTGTTCTAACAGGTGCCTCTAATTTGCAAAAGAAACAAAGAAATCATAAAAGCCTCCCAAAATGTCTAAGAATGGGGCAGAATGTCTACCTACCTTTTCACCCCCCCCCCCAAATCCTTTTTTTTTGCCTCCCACAGTTTCTGAAGCGAATGTGATGTATCTTATAGTATTTGATTCAACACAGTGAATGTCGAGCTGGAGTATATTCTTTTTATTCAAAGTAGCAATAACCATGAAATGTTGTCAAATTCACGAGATCAATAGAAGTGTTCATAATCAAGAACAGATGCTTTTTTTTTTGGAATTAGAAAGTAAATTAAAATAAGTAACTGCTGTTACTTTATATGAAACAAATATGCAACTCAAACTTGGGGCCAATCAGATTTTGAAGGTGCAAACATCATCAATGAGCATAACGCTAGTTATTAATTGCAATCGGTGATTTTAGTTGAATCAATTAGCCATCGCAAACGTTAGTCGAGGCTGTTTCCTTTCAAGTCCAGGGGTCAATTCAAAACTTTGTTAAACTAATTCACTTCGTCCTTTTTTTTCCTCGTCAAATTTATTACGTTCATTTACTGCATATTTCGGGAGGCACGTTGACGCTTGGCTTCCGAACCGGGCGTCCCGGGTTGGAATCCTGTTGAAGACTGGGATTTTTTTATTTCGGGATCTTTTGGGCGAGTTCACCCAGCTCTAATATGACGTTAGTTGTGGAAAAGTAAAGGCGGTTGGTCGTTGTGCTGGTCACATGACACCCTCGTTAACCAGAAACAGATGACCTTTACATCAACTGCTCTATAGACCACAAGGTCTTAAAGGGGAACTCCACTTTACTTTACTGCATATTTGAGTCTGATTCCCATTACATATTTATTATTGCACTATTCTCTTGCTAAGAAGAATGAGTAGAGCCAAGAGGCTATTTCTTCCTCTGGAATTGGAGAACAAATAATCACTTTTATTAATAGCCTAAAGACTGAGCCATTCGGCAGAAACAAATCTGAAGCGTCTAACATTATCTAACGCTGCCAAATGTATTTGGTGATTGGTTATCAAACACTTTGATCTAGAGAACGGGATACAAAAATAATAGGAACATTAGAGCTTATCATCTCATGGTGTGTGTGTGTGTGACTAGACATGTCAAAGGTCAAACCACTAACGTCTCAATCGAAATAGTGCAAGCGAGGCATTGTGTTGCCCCGTGTAGCATTATCTGACCATCCTTATCTTATCTTATCTTATATAATACAGACGTTACTTCAAAAAAGAAGATGATTACGTCCTACGCGTCATGCATTTAGTCATGCATATTAACCAATGACTTAAATTCTGCCAAGTCACTGGTTTTTCTGGCTAGCTCAGGCAACCCATTCCATGCTCTAATAGCACTAGGGAAGAAGGAAGTATTTGTACAAATTTGTCCTAGCATATGGGACGAGGAATGTGCCTTTATTTTTGTGTCTTTCAGAGTATTTTATTAAATTTTGTTTTTGTATTTGAAGATTATGGTTCAGTGTTTTATGTATAATTGCTACTTTACTTTTGAGTCTTCTGTCCTGAAGGCTTTCTAAATTTAGTGATTTTACTAATGGTGTTACCCTAGTCAAATGTGAATATTCGTTTGTTATGAATCTCACTGCTCTATTTTGTGTTTGTTCCAGTTTCTTAATGTTTTCTTGAGTTGAGGGGTCCCACACGGTGGATGCATATTCTATTATTGGCCTAACCAAGGTTAAATAACATTTTAGTTTTATGTTCTTATTTGATTTATAGAAATTTCTTTTAATAAACCCTAATGCTTTGTTGGATTTTTTTATAGTTTCATCAATATGTGGATTCCATGACAGTTTTTCATTTATTATAACACCTAGGTATTTTGAGTTTTTAGTCTGTGTTACTGGTTTGCCATGAATAAGATAAGTGGAATTAATTTGTTTAATTTTTTTTGTTACTCTTAACAACTGACATTTTTCTGGGTGGAAAGACATGCTCCAATTTGATTCCCATTTCTGTAATTCATCTAATTCTCTTTGTAAAATATCTGTGTCTTGTTTTGTTTTTATTGTTCTATATATTATGCAATCGTCTGCAAATAATCTGACTTTTGTTCCTGAACTAATGCAATTTGGTAAATCATTTATGTAAATTAAAAATAGTAGTGGACCCAAGACTGTTCCTTGAGGTACACCTGAGTTTACTGTTATTGGTGTTGATTTAGAGCCATTTATTATTACAGTTTGTTCTCTCCCTATCAGAAAATCTTTAATCCACTGATGCAGTGGACCGTTAATGCCGAAATATTTTAATTTTTTAAGCAAACTATGGTGGTGAACTTTGTCAAAAGCCTTGGAAAAATCTAGTAAGATAGCATCTATTTGTTCACTATTATCTAAACCTTTTGAGAAATCATCAATTAGTCCTATTAGTTGTGTTTCACATGATCTATATTTCCTAAAGCCATGTTGGTATGGGGTGAGGACATTATGTTTGTCTAATTGGTTTATGATGTTGCTACATATTATGTGTTCTAGTATTTTACATGTGATGCTGGTAAGTGATACTGGTCTGTAGTTTCCTGGATCAGATTTTTCTCCTTTTTTAAATAGGGGGGTGACATTAGCTTCTTTCCAGTCCTTTGGTACTCTGCCCTGGTTAAGCGATGCCTGAAAGAGTATTTTGAACACTGGGGCTAGCTCATTGCTTAGTTCTTTGAGTAATCTAGCTGGAATACCATCAGGTCCAGACGCTTTATTTGGTTTGGTGTTGGCTAATAGTTTTTTAATTCCATTTTCTTGTACTACTAAATCTTCTATGTTGTCTACTTGGTTCAAATTAAGAAATATGTCTTTGTCTCCTGGGGCTGAGAATGCTGATGCAAAGTATTTGTTTAGGATGTTTGCTTTAGTTTCATTATCATTATGTATTATGTTATGTTCATCTTTTAATGGCGCTATGCCTGTTGTTTCCATTTTCTTAGACTTAATGTATGACCATAGGTTTTTGTTGTTATCTTTAGATATTACATTGTTTATGTATTCACTCTGCAGCTGTCTGCTTACTTTTTGGGTTAGGTGTTTAATTTTTATATACTTTTTGTAAACTCTTTCTGCCTTGGTTTCTTTAAATTTTCTATATAGGTTTTCCTTCTGTTTACAAAGCTTCTTTAGCATATAGATCTACCACCTTCTTTAGGGAGCAGTTACTAGCCTCTTTTTCTTCACATTTAGAAACGCATCTAAATCTGTAATTCTAGATTATGTTTAACAAATTTGAAACTGATAGCCACTGTCGAGTGCTTATACCATACTGAATTAATTTGCACGGCGTTATTATATTTATGCACAGACTCATTAGGACTCAATTTGAGGACAGCTTACAATGGAATCGCAACACACTCTATCTGAAGTGAATGTTTTATGTGAACTTATTGACATGTTGTAACCTTTCGTCGATTGTCCTTATTTACACACCTTTGAACACTTCAGAAATAGTGTCTTCATGAGAAGGAAACTAAACACGTGACATAACAAACAACTATTCAATACATTCATAACAATGATGCATTTATGTGCACGAGAAATACAAAATGTGCATGTAAATAATTTACTTCTGATAACTCCCCCCCCCCCCCCCCCCAATACTGCTGATATGAGCTACTGGCATTTAAATGTATGAACCGTTTGGTAGGCCCATTTGGTAGGCCCATCTTAAGCTAGACAGCGCAGAGATGACATTGGGCTGCTCTAGTCAAGTTCACTTGCTCCCGTGACCTGTAGCGCGTGACTTATTTTCCTTATTTTATGTTTCGTGAGACGTAATTTGGCGCTCCCCCTCCCCACACAGTTTTGTTTTTTTTTTAAGTTGTACGGGAACACTTTTGTTTAGTCTCGCAGACACACATTGACAGCAACAAGACACATTTGTGCTCACATCTTGTGTTTTGTTTTGTGTCGCGAGATCCATTGAATTACCCAGCATTCTATATCAATGCAGGCACGTTTGGAAAACACACAATCAATGACACAGTCCCCTAGCTAACCTATGGTGGTAAACCCCCCCCCTCTCTTTTACCTCTGCTGTATGTTGGGTCAGTGATGGTTAAAGTAACCCAGATTTTTTTTTTAGTTTTCTATCAATTTTAAGCAGACATGACTCATTTTACTGTAAAAACTAATTGTTGAAGAAAAAAAAACGTAGTGATAGCAACAAATTTAACCATTATTATTTTTTTTTTAGATGCTGCTGGATTAATACGTCATATGTTGACTGTCACCCCCACACGCCGTGCCACCATGGAAGATGCCCTCAGACACTGGTGGATCAACTTTGGGCACTCACACATGCCCAATGATGTGCCATATAGCACAGATGATGATCAGCCTACCAGTAACTCATCCCGCAGAGATCACCTGGCAGTCATCCACCACAGAAACCAGAGCAGCATTTCCTCCGACTCTGACTTAGAGTTGGACTTCAGGCCTAACCGTTGGTCAAGAAGAAAAATGGCCTTGGACAGTGCTGGCAACAGTGTGTCCTCCTCAGTGGCCAGCAGTCCTGCTCCTTTGGGAGAAAGCAAGTTGGACGAGGAGGTCCTCCCTGAGGTGAACTCAGCAGATATTGCTTCTGGTCTCATGAAACTATCCCCAGATATTTTTGAAATTTTAAAAGGTTGCAGCAGTAAATCTTTAGCTGCTCTTCTTCACCCAGACAACAGTTTGGACAGAAACAGTAATGTGTCTCAGAGCTATAATCCCAAGTGCCAAACTGAAGGAACCAGATCAGACCAAATTGAAAAGACTGTTTCCTCTGTTTTTGATTCTGAAAGGAAGCCTGCAAGAGGTATATTAAAACGAAAAGGAAAATTTTCTGGTGGGGATAGCGGATGCATAATGCAGGAAGAGCTTGTGGCTAAGTCGGAAGAGTCCAGCATTCCTAAATCTGGTCATCTGCCAAGAAGGCTTCCTTCTTTCAGGGAAGAGGCTCACGGCATCTTTTCATCCAAACACAAAGCTAGTCATTTGTTGCATGCTGGGAATAGCGAACTTATTGGCAATTTGCCTCAACCAACGCAAAGCATTTCCTCACCGCTGATACATCGTCGCCAAGATCAGGATCACCACTCGCCTTCATCATCGTCCTTATCATCTGTCCATCCACCTACCATGTGCTCAGCATCTTTACATGACTTTAACGACCACTGCCTTACACCTGTACATAATAATTCTGGATCTTATGCTCATTCTTCACAGATAACATCTGTTGTTACAACATCAAGGGACATTCTGAATCTTCCTGTTCACTGCCTTGCAGACAAAACCAGTTCACCCACTGACGAGTCACCAGATAGTGGAGTCTGTAAAAGTGTTTCCAAAGTAGTACGCAGGCCCAAAAGCATCTTGAAAAATGGCAGAACTCAGTCAGAGGAAGCCAAAAACCGGTTGAGCATAAGTAGCGTGGGCTCAAACTCATCAGCAGACATCCTTGACCTGTCTTACGACAGCGCAGACAGTGATCATTATGTGAATCAAAGGTCACCAATCAAGAGTGATAGTGACATTTGCTCACCTTCCCAAGAAGTGTTCGACTCAACCAAACTGTCTCAAGACTTCAGTGATCTCTCCATCAAATCTTATTCTCTACCAAAACACAGACGCTCATTAAGTGATGAATGCAGAAAAGTGACATTGGATTCAGCCTTGCCTTACTCATTTCTCTAGGGATCTCTTCAGTGCTTACGTCACTGTTTGACACCAATTTTTAAAATCAGCTTTTATAGTTATAAATCGTGTACATCTCTACAGCTGCTTATCATGTCCTAAGAATACAGACCGCCTTTTTTTTTCTTCATTGCTCAAATGTCAATAAGATAATTTGTTGTAGATTGCCTTTAATTTGCCAAGATGGGATTGTCTGATGTTTTACTTCTAGCCAGCTTTTTGCTGCTGAACAGGGAGCTCTTTTGCAGATTGTGCCAAGGAAAAATAGTGTGCTGTTCTCTTCAGTTGTTCAGCACTGCAGTACAGAGTGTTGGTTATGTTGGGCTGTAGTGGTAATAGGGTCTGCATAAGGAGGATTAGGAAGGGGCATTCAAAGAGGATATGGCTTAACAGTGTCTCAAAGGGGTAGGTGTGCAGGATTTATTTTGTTAAGATGGTAATTTAGCAGAGGTGTGTGTCCTGTTCTTAGTTAAAAGATTGTAGATTGCTCTTTGCGGGGGGAGGAAATTAATACTGTGATGTTTTGCTTAGAATCTGTACACGGAGAGAACTCTATAAACTTAAAGGTATTTTTTTTTATTAGAGATTCTCATTTCTTCTCTCAATTTCTTGTTTCACTTTGAATGTGTACATGGCATTTCTTTAGACCACTGTTTCCCAAACTGTATTCTGCTGAATCCTAGTTTTCCACTGGGCCTCTATAGGTGTTTCATGAACTACTGGAATAATAAATTAACTAGTAGGCCACCACCGAATTAATCTCTCTCAAAAATAAGCAAAGTAATCTGATAAATACTCAGAATGTGCGAAATGTTTCCCGTTAAGGAAAAAGTTTGGGAAACACTACTTTAGACCAATGTTTTGTCTATCAGCAGTGTAAGTTTTGAGTTGGATCTAGACAAACATGAAACATTGTTTAAACTTAGCTTATCCATTTAATGGGTTGACTTATAAATGTTCAGCTGCCATAATGAGAGCCAATACAAAAGCCATAAGTAGATATCCTTAGTAGACCTTGCTTCAAATGAGTATCTGTATCTCAGATAGGTAAAGCTATGATAGGTTGTTTAGCTGGCACTACTGCACCTTCAGGCACTGTTAACCACAGCAGAGTTAACACTCATCTTCACTTCTAGTAAGAACATAAGGTCTGGAATCTTTGTCTCATAATAAAAGTGTAAAGGTTCATGTACCTAGACCAGTGCCAGCTCTTGAAATGAAGTAAGCTATGCAATTAATCCAAGGCAGCTTCCACTTCATTCTGTCCATTTGTATTTTTCTTTCTGCTATGCAAAATGCCATCCTTATTGAATCCATTCTCCTGTATTGCATAAAAACTTGACATGAATACTATGATGCTTGTAATCAAATAGCAAACATGTATAATACTGAGTAATATATTTATATACGTTATTTATTCTATATGAGAACTGAGCATACTGTATATAAACATTTAAGAGAATAAAAATGAAAGTTTCTTAGGCAAACAACTAAATTAAAACTTCTGCACTTTGAAGGTTTGCTTATATGATGATCAGACATGACATGACACACAGTGGAAATATATACTTGTGACAATAATTTAAACTACAGTGTCTTGATTTCTCAAGTTTCTTCTCATCTGTTTAAAAGCTTAACTTTGAATGGTAGATACATTTAAGAAGTTTCAATTATTTATTTTCCTAATAACTTTCAGTTATTACTGGTTTCTTTTCAGTCTTTTAATATTGTCATTTAATAGTGAACTCTTTCTCTTAGAGATTCTCTCTATTTGATATATATATTTTGTTTTGGGTTAGCTTTTTCTTTCCCTTATTTGTGATACTTCCAAAGATATTCTTATTGTTAGTTTTGAATTGTACAAATACTATTTCTAATGTCATGTGTCTTGTGTTTTGCATTTCATGATCGTAGAGGCATTAAACATTTCAATGTTTTGATGTCTTATCCAATAGTATGATGTTAGCGATTCACAACACAATAGTTATCCTCTGCTTACAATTGAACATTGTATCACTTTCAGCATCAGATGTTATCAGATCCCCCTCCTGCCTAAGTTTCTAGAACCTTCATAAGTTCAAGTTCTCGCAGAAAATGTTTCGTGAGAAGGGGATGTAACTCAAGTCAACAAGAAAAAATTGAAATGAAATCTGAGATGTATGATTCATTTATCCTGTGAAATCTTAAGGTGTGTCCTCCTTAGGTTCAAGTAATATAATATGTGGACTAGGTCTTGGTTGTCATTATTTCTTTGTTCACTTTTCTTTTCTTTTTTTTTTTTTTTGTTGTTAATCTAAATGTTCCGACATTTTATTTTGAACAAATAAGGACCTCTATTATTTATAGAGCTACTTCTCTACTGACCATACAGAAGAAAAGACTGAAGTAGATTAAGAAATATTGAAATTGAATATGCTCTTTGATCTCATCAGTCTACTAATAGATACAATTATTAGCATTCACTATTTGTCTCACAAATTGTGACCATCTGTTGTATACATTCAATGTCTGAGCACTATTTTGTTGGTGGAGAGAGTGAAAGATCTTACATGTAATTCAGTACTTGTACATTTTTATTTATTTATTTTTGTGTGCCCTTTAAATAAATATCTTTTTTTTTTTAATTACTTACAGAACTAATTGAAACTGTTTATTTGGCTAAGATGAAAGTCTAGGGTTTAAAAAGGAATTCTTTGAAATGTTGTTAGTAATAATAGAAGAAGATAATCAAAGAGAACCATTTGGATTGATTTGCATTTTGCGTTATTGCTTTTTTTTCCCTGATCAATGAATGCATCTGGAACAGGCATTATCAGAAATTAAAAGCTGCAAAAAACTTTTTTTTACAATTAGTTTGTAGAATAATAATCTTTTTTTTTTTTTTTTTGTATTGTGCTGTACATCCTTTTAAATCAAGCCATTTAGTCAATGCATTGAACTTTTGAATATCCACTACCACATCTATTGACCTTGAAGTCAATGACACTTCCCCATATATTGACCTCAAAGATATGTCCGTGTCTATTTGCCTATACATTGACCTTGGGCATGTCTACTTCCCCATACATTGACCTTGGGCATGTCTACTTCCCCATACATTGACCTTGGGCATGTCTACTTCCCCATACATTGACCTTGTAGACTTGTGATTGCCCACTTCCCCATACATTGGCTTATGGATATCCACTTCCTTGACCTTGTAGACAAATTATCACTCCCCCATAGATTAACTTGAAATCCTTTCCTCATTGACCTACCAAGACATTGTATTGATGTTTGATAATCATCAAGTTCTGTGCATTCAGACACCATGTCTGTCAGTCACCACACACTCACACTAGCATATGATGTTGAGATCAAGTCTTAGTTGAAATATTGAAACCACAAGGCTCACATTGTGGACTCCATTTTGGGTTGTTCTATGCATAATTTCCTCTGGTGTTGTATTTCTTTTCTATGACAATGTATTATACTGTGGAGAATCTGACCTTTGCTTTGCCATGTATTCTCTCCCTTTGTTTTTTAATCTGCTGTTTCTTGATGGAACAATTAATTGTCTGGTTGATATTGAGTCTTTCTTTGACACAAGACAATAAAAAGCTTTTGAAACATAAAGCGGCTTGGAGTTTTAATTCAACAACTTAATTGTTTCTTATTGAGATGCACCTTATGTTGGTCATTTCATTAGAAAGAATGCATAAAAAGTGCATGAAAATTAATTTAAAACAGAAAATAACATAGGACCAATCACTTTAATTTATAATTACAGCTATTTAATACTTATAAAACAAAACAATGATAATACTAGAGAAATGTAGGTCAAGTAGACTGTATGTATGGTTGTGGTGAAATGGAGCTTGCTTTACGTATATTAAAAAAAATTAAATTAATGAAAGACTTTTATTAATTGGCTGTGTTGGACAAGAAGTACATCTAGAGCTCTAGTATATCTCGCCTGTCTGGGATGCCCTCTCTTTCGTCCTTTGTATGTGTGTGTGTGTTCACATCAACTTGTGTGGTGGCTGCCTAATCAGGAAGAAATAGCGGCTTGATAAAAAATCTCCTGTCTGGCTGACTAAGCAGGACATGTCCCAGCTTAATGAAAACTGTATCAATGCCAGTTCTCCCTCCCTTTGACAACCGTTATCAACTCACAAATCGACCACAGGTCAGTAAAGACGCGGCTTTGTTTAACTGTCGACTCGGCAGAGAAGAGGTTTCATCAAATCTTGCCATATAGCCTCGTGAAGAAATAACTCTAGACTGACACGAGAGAGTGTGTGGGACATACGTTTTTAATCGAGTCCATGTACGAGAAACACTTCCTTAAAAAATCTTCGACTTCAATATCTTAATATCTTATAAACTAGGTGCCATTTATACGTGGCCATCTTCACATACACAGAGTTGAAGGGAAAGTCCTAACAGGGCTCACCAACCAGACATATCTAACATTACATACATACCGTAGGCCTATCAGTCAAATATTGTATAATTCAAAATATTGAACATTCACATTGTTTAAAAAAAAAACGTATCTACTAATTTTACTTTAAAAAAAAAATTAAAATCAAATATATCATAAGAATTGATTATAGGCTATACATTTTTTTGTTATAATCTTCACCAGCTGTTGGCAGTAGAATGGAAGAGGGAGTAGAGAAGTCCGCGTGAAAAACAAAACAAAATGAGGTCATTCTAAATGAACAATACATTTTTTATGAGATTTGCTGTTGCGTTTCTTTCTTTCAACAAATAAATGAGCCGTTCAGTTGACTGCATCGTACATGCTACATCAACTCTGTAGAATGAAGCCAACGTATTTTTTTTTAAGCCAACAATTAAAAGAAACTTTGGCTGTATAGACATGCACTTTCGAGTGCACAGTTCTACATTAGTTAGAAATTGGATCAAATGCAACATTGATCAGTTGCGTTTTGGCTTTCACAAATATTGTTTTGCAAACCTAAGATCTACGGTCATTTTCTTAATCGCGTCTGAGGCGTGGCACAGGGAGGGGGAATGTCAACGTTCCAAACGACAGAACCCAAAAATTCATATTCTTGTGTCCATGTTCCAGAATTATTTGACAGGACTTACGTGTTGCAGTGTTAATGTTCAATCCAAAATGTTGGTTTGAAAATGAACAAGTGTGTCTGTATACTTGGACACCATCAATGTTAGGTGGCTTTGAAGCATTGACTTATTCAGCTCTTTAAATGTAAGCAGAGGGAAAGTAGAAAGTTGGATAAACTTATTTTTATACAGCAACCATCAGCAGTCTAATTAACTTTGCCATTACCAGCTGGTATGGTAATACTTCCCTGGCACAGACTTAAACTAAATAGACTTATTAAAAAAGCATCGTATATCAAACGAACACAGCTACCATCTCTTGAAGAGCTTTTTCACGAAAGATGCCTTTCCAAAACACGATTCTTAAAAGACAACCTGCACCCACTAAACCACTGTTACATCATATTTGAACGAAGTGGTCGTCTCCTTTCCATTTGGACTAGAACAGGAAGATTTAAAAACTCCTTCATCCCACTTTTGGCCAGAGTGTTACAAGATCATCTGTCGTCATCGAAAAGTACATCTAGAAGTCTAATTAATTAAGCGTTTCGTACATCACCTACCCCAAGCCTCCATGTGGAGGCTGGAGAACTCCCCATGGATATAAGAATGAAAAAGCTTGCAATGCAGTATATAGTCAAGCTAAAATCCAACCCCACGAACCCTGCTTTCGACTCCATATTCAACCCCACAGAGGTAGAACTATACAATCGAAGGCCTAACGTCATACAGCCGTTGGGCCTTCGAATGAGAGAACCCATCCAAAATTTAACTCCACCCATTGACCAAATCTCTAAAATAGAAACCCCTCAGAATCCTCCTTGGCTAATGAATAAACCCAAATTAAATTTATCCCTCCTTAATTTCAAAAAAGAAAATACAGACCCAAGCATACTACAAGTCCACTTTAGGGAACTGCAAGAGAGCTACGGAGATTGTGGCACCATCTACACAGACGGATCCAAAATGGATGGAAAGGTCGCGTGTGCCTGCTCCTTTCGGAACAAAACAATCTCCCGTAGACTCCCCGATGGCTGCTCCATCTTTACGGCCGAATTGCATGCAATATCGCTTGCACTTATGGCCGTCAAAGCATCAGAAAGGAGGAAATTTATAATCTGCTCCGACTCCAAATCTGCATTGCAAGCTTTGGGGCGGATGAAGACTGACATTCCATTGGTACATAAGAGCCTGAATCTGTTGGACCAAATAACAGCCGACCATAGGGATGTCACCTTCATCTGGGTCCCCTCCCATGTGGGCATTGAGGGAAACGAAGCCGCAGACAGAGAAGCAAAGAGAGCCCTAAATCATGCGGTGTCAGGAACCCAAATTCCCTGCTCGGACCTGAGACAAAGTATTGCCTCTGCCACCTACCAAGAGTGGCAGGACCGATGGGAGGCTGAGACTCACAATAAACTCAGGCAGATTGTGGCGGATGTCAGGTGGCGGTCCACATCTAAGGGTCTGACAAGGCGTGGTAGCACGATCATGTCCAGACTTAGGATTGGCCACACCTACATCACGCACTCTTTTGTGCTGAAGAAAGAAGAGCCCCCACTTTGTGAGTATTGTGACTCTCGCCTCACCGTGGAACATATCCTCATCGACTGCCCCAGATACCAGGATGTCAAGGAGAAATATTTTAGAGCCACTAATTTAAAAACACTATTCAATAATGTCGACCCTGGGAAGGTACTGGGCTTTATCCGGGAAGTGGGGTTGTCTACAAAGATCTGATTTATGAATTCTGTAAACATGTACTATTTACATTAGATTTTTACCAAATTATTAAATTTTTACTACCTCTACTATTTTAACTGTGAATAGACCTTGATTTTAATGATTTGACTGTATGGAATTTGGCCCTTGAGGGACTGCAGGCACGACATGGCCTAAATTGTGCCGATGTGCCCAAAATAATAAAAAAATCAATCTAATTAATTAAGCGCTGGCTGTGAGTGTGTATGTGTTTCGTGTGTAAATGATGTTCGTATTTGCTTATACATTGTTATTGTACAGTAGTTACGCTGAGATGGTCAATTGTAGTCAAACTGAATTTCCATTTGATTGGACCAATAAGAAAATTATCTTTTCGATTCTGCATTGATAGACAATGCTGCAGTGCTCATTCTAAACTAGATATATGAATTATTTCTTCTCTTTTGTGTTGGATTTTATCAACAAATGTTCAACTAAAGACATCTCTCCCCCTTTTAGGTCAAAAAGAAAGATTTCCTCTTTTCTAGCAACATTAATGGTTGATGTACTGATTGTACTCGAATGATTTGAGGTAAGATGAAAGGGATGTACATCTAACTCTTAGAAAATGTTTTAGGACCTACAACTAGCCTAACATCTAATCTTTAGTAAATAATGTGAATTAATGACTCCTTGAAGTTAATTCTTCACAATCTGTGGCTGATCAGAACAAAAACAAATCCTATATTACTTCTTATGCTAAAACGTAGGATGTCTATTATTTGACACATCTGCAATGTTCAGGTCCTATTGTGCCCATTTAATCTTAATCTTTCCTAAAATTCCTATCAGAGCTACTAAAATGTATTAATATTTACAAGTGATATATTTCTAAAATTCCTAATCTATGATAAAAATATTTTTACAAATGTATTCTCCAGATTTTTCAGTAGAGATTAGACATTCCCAATGTTTCCTAAAACAAAAAAAAAGTCAAACAATGTCCCAGAGGCCACAATTTTCTCACCTATCAACACCCTATTAAAATACTTCCAACAGCCTGAAATTCAAGGCACATAAGGAGAAGAAAAAAATATACAATATTCAAAAAGAAAGCTAACAAACAAAACACAAAGGCTTGCAAAGTACATTGACATGTATTTTTAAAAAATAGTTTACAAATTACATTAACAAAAAAAATCTGAAACAAAATCTATTGAAGATAGCATAAAGTACCTTCATAGAAATACCATGCATGGACAATCCAATCAATGGAATACAAGGTAAAAGATCAAAGATGCTCAACTTTATTTGTCCACTTATGAAAGTTAAGACATATTGTACAGAAATAAATACTTAGCATATAAGAAACTGTTTCAGCAGAGGCGCAATGGCTGAGTGGTAAAGCACTTGACTTCTGAACAGAAGGGTCCTGTGTTCAAATCTTGGACTTGGGAATTTTAATTTGGAATCTTTAGGGTGCCTCTGAGTCCACCCAGCTCTAATGGGTACCTGACATTAGTTGGGCAAAGTAAAGGCGGTTGGTCATTATGCTGCCCACATGAATACCTAAAACATGGGCCACAGAAACAGATGACATTTCATTCATCTTCCCATTTTTACTTTGATCACTTTTACTTTAATTTTTGCCATTCTCTAGCGATGTTGTATGCAATGCTTTTGTATAAATCTGACTATCAAGATAATATTTAAGATATTGGGTAAAGATTCAGACTGACACATCTGTGCTTAATTTTGATATATATTTATAAAGAAAGAAACTGGAAGAAGTTATTTTTCAGTCTACATATACTGGCAGATTTAAATACTTATATAACCATCAACAAATGGATAAAGTATTTTTGATACATTTTTGTTTCTTCCAATAAAATGTAATATCTACATTTAGTGGAAAATGGGAGGTAAGTGACTAAATTATAAAAATATTTTGAAGATGTAAAGCTAAATAAATACTGACAAATCAGCAGAATTCAAACACATGCACTTTTGAGACCCACTGGATTTCATCAAAGTAGCGTTCAATGATTGCAAACTTAGGTCCATGTTGCTGGTCAACTGCCATTTTGGAAATAAACCCAGTGGAGTCCAAATGTACTTGATGAACACACTTCAAGTTTCGAAGAAGGCAGGAAAGGGTTAATGTGTCCATATAGCTAACAAACACAAGGCCTGTAAATGAAGATCAGATAAAATGTTTTATCCAAAAAAAAGGAAAAAACCTCCCTTAAAAAACATTGGTCACAAAAATTCCATTTTTAAAAATGCAACTTCAACATTAATGTTGTTAAATAATACTAATAAAAAAAGGTAAAGAGCCATTCTTTTAAAAAAAATGAAATACATCTATATGTATTCACAGGTAAAACTATGGGGAACTGGAATTACCATATCTTGTAGTAAATGCAAATATATGCCCTTGCAAAACAAAGTCTACCACATAAATAAAGACATCTTGATCCTGTAAGACTGCATGGCCACTCAGGTCCATTTGTGTCCACTTTGATAGAGATATTTTATTGTCTTTGTCTGTAATCACTTGACATGTCTCAAGTACACCATCACCTTGTTTAAGAAAAATACTTTTTACTAAATTGATTCTAAAATTGGCTGCATACAAAAATAGAGAAGAAAAAAAAAAAAGCTTTTAAAAAAACACATTTTTATTTAAAAAACATATAATTCAGAAAACTGAAAAAAAGTTATTTTAAAAAATGAATCAAGTGATCCACCTCATAGGCAATGCTTAGTTTATCTGTTTATATGGTAAGCATGTCCAACTGTCTGCACTTTCCCCCACCTGAGTCAGGTTCCTACTCTAGTAGAGTGGACTTGGGGAAATCATTAAATTAAAACCCACACTGTACAGAAAATGAAACTCTTAATTCCTAATGGCTGAAAAGTGAATTGTTTATCAGACAAGAACAACTTTTACCCATTAAACAAAGAATGAAATCTCCTAACATTTGTATTTTAGTGGCTGGTTGAGGCAAAGGAAACTCAAAAACAGGAACACTGTGTGTAGACAAATTGGAGAACAAACAAATCTTTTGCTGTGCAGTAATCAAGGCAATCTAGATAGAAATAAATATAGGCTTTAATATAAAATTTAAAAAATTAAAAAATGTTTTAGCATTAAAACATATTAAACAGTTTGGTGTTTTATATGTTAGACTTGTTAGAGGGTTTATTTTTAATTGAATTTAAAATCATCCTTTATTATACTGCAGAAGATTACTTCCAATGGTTCAATATTTTCTTTGTTCAACTGGGCTGTACAAATATACCTTCCTCTGTACATTAAGTCTAGATGTAAAAATATCCATACAAAAAAATTGACCTATGTCAGAGTGCAACATGTAGCCTACATGAGCCAAGAAAACAAAACCTAATGAAATACTCAGAAAGACACAAAGATAGAGGCACATTTCTTATTCCATACACTACAAAAAATGTGTACAAGTGCTCCTTCTTCTCTAGAGCAATTAAAGGCACATTTCAGAAAAATGTCAGTTATTAATAGTAACCAAAAAAACTAAAACAAATTAATTTCACTTATCTTATTCATGGAAAACCAGTAACACAGACTAAAAATGCAAAATACCTAGGTGTTATAATAAATGAAAAAAATGTCATGAAATCCTCATATTGATGACACTATCAAAAAATCAAACAAAGCATTATGGTTTATTAAAAGAAATTTCTATAAATCAAATAAGAACATAAAACTAAAATGTTATTTAACCTTGGTTAGGCCAATAATAGAATATGCATCCTCTGTTTGGAACCCCTTAACTCAAGAAAACATTAAGAAACTGAACAGACACAAAAGAGCAGTGAGATTCATAACAAACAAATATTCACATTTCACTAGAGTAACACCTTTAGTAAAATCACAGAATTTAGAAAGCCTTCAGGATAGAAGACTCAAAAGTAAAGTAGCAATTACACATAAATAACTAAACCATAATCTTCAAATACAAAAACAATATCTAATAAAATACTCAGAAAGACAAAGATAAAGGCACATTCCTTGTTCCATATGCTAGGACAAATTTGTACAAAAGCTCCTTCTTCCCTAGTGCTATTGGAGCCTGAGCTAGACAGGAAAACCAGTGACTTAGCAGAATTTAGGTCATTGGTTAATATGCATGACTAAATGCATGACCCGTAGGATGTAATCATCTTCTTTTTTGAAGTAACGTCTGTATTATATAAGATAATTAGAGAATGGAAAGCGTTGCCTGAATCAGCAAAAAAAACAACAACTTGGCAGAGTTTAAGTCATTGATTAACATGCATGACTAGATTGACACATGAAATGCATAGGACATAATTATCTTCTTTTTTGAAGTAACGTCTGTAATATATAAGATAAGATTAAAAAAATGACATAAAGTGTAAAATTCTAATTAGTATGAATGATACAAATTTGAAATTGGGGAGAGAAAGACTAGGTAAAGAACATGGAAGTGAAAGCCATAACTGTCATCTCATTTTTATTGCATCAAATCATTCTAGAGAAACTATGGTTCTTATTCATAACCAACAATAATTAAAGTATATGTTATCCTTTTATGTTCTCATTTATAGTGTCTTTTTTTAGTTTAACATTCAGATTTTTCAAGTATGGAACAAAGAAGTCACTTCATTGCATGGAACACTATCCTTTACCTGCTGCTGATTAATAGTGGATAGTACTTACTCTATCTTGATTGTATGAAAGGTCTAGCACCTCAGTTACTGGTGATGACAATGTGATAATCCTGTTTAATGTCATGTTAATGTCTTTATAATTATAAATCTTAAATTTCTCTTCATCAAAGAGAAACTGCTTGTGGTACACTATGCAAGTGTCAGTCCAAACACTGGAAGTAAAAAAAAATATATATATAAATAAATCAAAACCTATACTTAATATAATTATTCCTTTATTTTTTTTTTTTACATATTAAATTCTATTATATTGTCATCATTTCTTTTTAATTACGGAAATCATAGTATGCATTTATTTTTTTAATTTTTTATTTCTTTCTTAAATCAAGCTAAAGATGCAAAAAGAATTGTCCAAATTTAACTTAACTGCATTGGTTACAGCATAGAATTTATAACATTATATAGCCTACAGCTAAATTGTAACTAAATTTGTAAAAATGACAAATCTGATATAACAAAGCATTTAAAACTATTACAATTTTATTTTTAATAAGTCTTATTTTCCATCTTATATTTTATAAATAATTTATTGCAGTAAACACAATATCTGAGTTACCTTAAACCAACACTTTTGGCAAAATTATCAGGCGGTTCACAAACTTCTAAATCTACGTCATCAATTTCCTCTTCCTTGGAAGTACTGCTAGCTTAAGGAAATACAACATTTGCATAATTGAAGTGCAGACAAGCCTAATGCATTTCATGGAAACAATCTTAAATAGGAGACATGGGATTTGAAACTTATTGGAATCTTCATACACAATAACACTTGTTAAAAACTGCACTTCTAGTAAGACAGCTGGAGAACTTAAAGAAAATGTTACAGATTTTTGAGACCTAAAGATAAGTTACACTCAAAGAAAGATGCCTGATTCTTTCCTGGTCAATAAAAAAGACGTGAAAAAAAGATAAATTAAGCCTTTAATTGAATCAAACATAGAGAAATATATTGATCACAGCTAGGTGTTATATTTGTAATTTGCATGTAAACCTGCTAAGTTCCAGAATCTATAATCAATTAAATTTATTATTATAATGATAAACAAAAGCTAAACTAGTATGACTTAAGAAATTATTTATGAAAAAAGCTAACTTTATTTTATTTTATCTCAAATTAAGTAAATCAATGTAAGTTGCTTAACATTATAATGAATTAAAAGAATATTCTTTTTATTCATAGTAGTGGCCTTAAGAAAGGCTTTGAAATTACTGAAATAATTGTGATATATATTTAAAGTTGGTTTCATTTGGACTGCTTTTTTTTTAAAATAAGAATTTAAAATGTGTAAATATTTTGTCCAAGCAAAATAATTGCAATATTGAAGAAAATAACATATAATGATAATTTCAGTCAATTGATAGAAAATTGGTAATTATTTCATTAATAAAAACATCATTTGTGGTATCAATTTAGTGCTGCATAAAAAAAAAAAGAACTTAAAATGAGTTGAAAATAGAATTACTAAGCACAAGTAAAGCAAGACACTTTTTCATCTTCTAGCCAGTTTATTGCCGCTGAGCTATATGCTCTTTTGCAGTCTGTGCCAAGACATGGCATGCTGTTTTTTTTTGTCAGTTGTTCCACACTGACATACAGAATGTTGGTTTTCCAATTAAACACAATTAAAATGACATTTCATGAATTAAAAGATATTCACCTAAACATTTTAACACCACTGAATAGTTGTCATTTCCTCTTTGAACTAGAGTGACAGGGGCTAGCAACAAATCATCCTTTAGTGACAACTGAGAAATCCAATCTGTGTCTTTGCAATGAGCCCTCAATCTCAGCTGGTCTCCAATACCCATTAAGTTGACACACTGATCAGTTGAGATGAGAAATAATAAACCATCTGCAAACAAAAAAACATGGACTAAAACACAGAATGACTTTTTTTTTGTGGCTGAATTAATGGTATTTACTTGTGTGTGTTTTTTTGTTTCATAAAATTCATAAATGAAATCTGTTGGTTTGTATGTAACAATGAATAATAATCTAGGCATTCTCCTGTTATTTCACTTATTGCTTCTTTGAAGATCTCAATAACCTGATAACTTTTGAATGAACTTAATTTCTTATTTTATTGAGATATATCAGAATATAAATACTGGACTTGATGGGTTAATGCTATTACCATCTAAAGTTCGGTACATTGTATCATGATAAACATATTACTACCCCAACAAAGATTCTAATGAACAAGTTAATTTTTGTTTAAATACAGGTTAAAGAACTCTCTGTTTACACTTGAGAAAAATTGAAAGTAAAAGCAACAAGTAATGAAGACAGTGGAAACCAAGGTTGTTTCTAATTTAAATGCTTATTATAGTATTACTTGTACCAAATCTTTTAGAAGTATGAAACACATTTGTGTTGAACGATGGCACACTAAATGAAACCCTAAATACACATGAGCATTACGAAAAGAAAAACTTACAAATAAACTTGACATCAGAAACCAGTTTAACACCACCCTCTGAGAAATGTTCGTTGTTTATTATTTTAGCCTTTCTCCCTACTCTTGTTAGTTGCCATGTTCTGTGAAGTCTGATGTAAAGCTCCTTCCATAATAATACATCATTGACATCACTGGAGTAGACCCAGGGAGCAACAGATTCAACACAAGGCTGCAGAAAATCACTAAACACAAACCTGAAGATGTAAAATGCTAGCAATATAAATGTTTAGGCTTAAAGTTTATGACCAAAATGTTTTTAAGAATAAACCATACCAGCATTAATAATAATTGTATTTATATTACGCTGTAAACAGATATAGTGCAGGTTTAAGGCACTTTGAGAACATAATAAACAAAACAACAACAAGAGTTTAAAAGGCAAACTAATCGAACTAAGTTTTGAATGGGTAAGTGTTGACGTTCTTCTTGAATATAGAGAAACATGTTTGTCTGAGTTCAAAGGAGAGCAAGTTCCAGATCCATTTCATTTAAACTGGCCACATTAGGATGCAATTATTTATTTATAATACGCAGCTGGTCCAATCATACAAACTTGAACTATGTTACAAGATATAACAAACTGATATGTTAATTAGACTTTTGCTGAAAGACACAATTGATGTCATTGGAAAATAAATTTACAAACTAATTCTTCAAAACAATCTACGAGCATGCAAAACATAATTTACTGTTTTAAAAAAAAGAGCAAATTCCAGGAAGCATTTTAACTTTTCTAGCTTTATTACACGATTTCTGTGTAAAAAAACCTGCACATGAATGAATGTCACCACCAACATCTTATATAGCAATGGGGTTGCTCTGGATTTCTCCAGAGTCACGTGGTTGTTGTGTTTACATTGCACGCCATGCTTAGTTTCAGTTAGTTTTTAGTGGGAATCTGAAGCGTTTCAAATCAATATTTAGTGGTTTTAATTTATTCATTAGCGCCAAACTATAATTTTTCAATAACAGGAGAATCTAGAGATTCATTTTTTTAATAGTTTCAACTAAAGAAGATAGTTAAACCTTTGATAGAAGGTACAGAAGCGTTGGCCATAGTCTGCCGTACTAAGATCTAGATTTCTTTATCTACACTGACTACACTTACAGTTAAGTTCTTAGCATTCGGGTAACCAACCCTAGAAAAAAAAAAAATGTACGCTATCATCCACCCCCTCCCTCTCTGCCCAAAAGTAAACAAACTAGAACTTGAGTAGAACACTAAAATTTGGACAGCAGACCAGTATGTATTGAATTGGTCAGATAACTCTAGGCCTAGTCTAATGTGTAGTCATATGTCAACTAGTTGCTATAAAAAATTAAAGGACTGCCATGTGTGTAATAGGCTTGAGTAGTCTAGCGAACAAATAACACATCTGATAGTCAAGGATAAATCTAGATTTACTTTTACACAGGCCAAATGTGTCTTACCCCGCCCTTTCATTGTTGGTTACTAAGTAAAATTCTAGATCTATTTCGTCTACGCATTTTTGAAACTTTACTGTAACATTTTGTATAAATCAATCAGTATTCCACAACCACTGCAGACATCAAAAGGTAAAAAATAACGTAAGTAAAACTCTGACTGCTTTTGTACCCCCAGCTACTGGACATAAATCTAATACTGCTTGTAAAATATCAACCTTTGCACATATTTCTCTGGGTGTATAGATGAGCAAACTTTTTTCAATCACTTCTAGAACAAGATAAACAATATTTCAAAATAAAAGATTCAAAGTCCATTGTCTGCATTTCAAATTGTGCTTCTGGGAAGTAGAAAATCTTCAAGCAAACTAAATGAAGCTGTAAGATGGTCACTTGGCACAGTCATTCTTTGGAAAATTCTGCTTACATGACACAAAGAAATGATAGCTGAGACTGACCACAAGTCATTTTAGATGTGTCAATATCTAGACAAAGAGATGAAGGTCAGGGTGAGAAAGTGATTAGTTTATGTTATTCTCTTGTATGTACTTTGATCATCCTTTTGATCTTAATAAAGTAATTATAACATGCTTATGCATTTTGATTCTTTTCATTTCTGTAAGATTCAGTCCCAATAAAAAGTTATTCTTACTAATTGGTGGTCAATTAAGTGGATTCACCTGCATACATATTAAAAGAAAATAGCATTTAGACAAATAAAAACAAAAACATTAATCATAAAAGTATTTTTTAAAGTTTAAAATAGATAGTCTTAAATCAACTACAAAAGTTTACTTTTGCCAAATAGTTGGTTTGGCTCTTTCCTCTAAGTCACTTGAAACAGCAAGGGTCCATTTAGAAACAGTTCTGAATTTGACAAAATCTTGTCCTCCTAAGCAGCATAAAATAATTTGCAAGACTTCAGGAGGAAGCTGAAATAATAAATTAATGTATTGTGAACTAAAAAATTAAAGTTAGATCTAGATATAGAGACAACTAAAAATATGCACAATCTGGACAAATTTTTGGCCACTTTATAAGCAAAACAAGACAGGTTTTTATTATTAAAAGTCTGGAAATTCTTGTCCTCCTTTAGATCTATATACAATCAGGAGAAGATAGATGTAAATATGCAAAATCTGTAGGATAGTACAGATAGTAGGTTTAGGGAAGACTCAGTTACGATTAGATATATATTTGTCACAGACAATTTTACAGTAGTAGGGCATTGGATCCATAGTATGAAGGGGTTCTATGAACCCAGGCCCACAACCATTAGAGGCCCACAGCCTGTGGTGATGTGCTAATAGTACTAAGGGGTTAATTGCACTTGGGCCCATGACTTAAGACCAGTTGGGGCTTACATGAGAAGTTAGGTATGACACAGAAGTGATAAAAAAAAAAAAGCACTTTTGTAAAAACTGGTTTAAAAATACAATCTTAAAAAGGGCCCTCAAAATGTTCTAAATGTTTTACAAAACTTTATATCAACTTCAAAATGCTGACCCGTGTTTTAAGCTAGAGTCTATATACCAGCAGCGTGGATGCAAGGACTGCTTAATGTAAGGAACTGCTTTCATCAAATTTATTGTAATGGTGGCTAGCCCTTATCATGCGTTTCTGAGGACAATTGATGCCGGATTGTCCCTTTCTTTTTATTTTTCCCTGTATGTTCATAAAACCATTGATAGTATTATAGGACTCAGGGAGAGGGGAGAAAGAGCAAGAGAACCTGAGATTAGGTGAAGAAATAATCAATGCGTTGAACGGAAAAAATAAGGTGACCATGACAATTAGGTCTATAAGGATGGTCCTGATGGTCACAAAACAAAATTTCAACACAGATGCTAATTATTCAACCTACAGAGTTGGCTGAACAAATTCTCCAAGTAATGAATAATCGCCTATTATCCTTTAATTAAATGCAAGGCTAAAGCTATGAAGGTGCTTCCTATATGAGTGATCACTATGATTATTTCATCAAAAGCAGCCACTCATGCATTATGTTCACTGTGCTAAATGTTTTGAAAACGATAAACTGGTTTCTGACTTTGCTCCTTGGCTAGAAAAATTTAAGTAAAAAATGTTACATCCGTTTACTGTTAAATAGATATAATGCACATAGAACTGATAATAATAATATTTTGTATCAATGATTGTTTTACAGCAGTGCTTTCATAATGTAAATGTGTATCATGGGAAATAGAAGTTCTTAAACATTTGTGTTTCTTCTTCATTTCAAACAACTTTAAATACTTTAATTCTGTTTCAGAAGTTGTACAAAACATTAACTTTAAAGACACATCTATTAGTATGGAGTCCTAACTTAATTGAAGGTTATGTTCTTATGACATTTTTACTTAGAAAAAAAGTTACACTACTTCTTGCATTGGAATTCTTATTTTTGTTTAAGACTTAAGAGATAGTCGATCTTAAGAGTCTAGATTCTAGATCTTGAGTCTAGATCTAGTGCAAATACTAATAGTCATAAAGGCTAGTGAATACTTGAAAAGATTAGGATTATTATCTACATCTATATAGATCTAGCATATAGTGTATATAGTTCGTCCATCGTGGTTCGATGATGACCACTTTGTCATCCAGAAGGCTGAGGGCTTTTGGTTTTAATTTGGGGGGGGGGGGGGGGGAATGACGACTTGCGCTGAAATTTTGATTTAAGTGAGGAGGATTCACGTAACACGTTGACCTCACTCTCTCGCCCTAAAGCCCATCCTTTTCGGGAAGCAAGGTTTGGTCAAGACGTATGGGGATGAGTTTGGGTGCAGTGGATGACCAGAGACTTTCTGTGTGTCTTGTCCTGCTCTAGAGTGCTCCACAGCACTGTGCTGGTAGTTGCCTTTCTGTCTGATTTGTCTAGTTTTGTGACATTACGCACAGGCCGCCAAGCCGCGCCAAGTCCAGACTTCACATGCTAGGTTTGACAGCATATATATATATATATAGTTATAGTTATAATATAGATAATTCTAGCTAGAAGTTCAACTAGAAGTAGAAGGCTAGAATCCAAATGATTTATTATAGATCTACTACTACTACTATAAATTATAGATCAAGACTTAGAGTAAGTTAGAGCTCATCTGTTCCTAGACAGTTTGACTGACTCACTTTTTAAAGTGACTTAAAAACATAAGTCTTAAGTCAAATGTCTTGACTTAGACTAGACTATTGGACTAGAGTTAGTCTTTTATTGACATTATTTAATTAGTGTCTTCGACACTTATTTAATGTGACTTTTCAATCTTTTGTCGTAGTACTACTAGAAGCTAATAGTATAGACAGTATAGGCCTACTCCTAGCCGTAGGCCCCTAGCCGCCCTAGGGGTAGGGGCCAACCTTAGTTAAAAGTTAGTAGTAACAGTTACTGTAGTACTGTAGACTGTAGTAGGGGTGCTATGAATATGACAGTTCGCCTACTACAGTAACACTAAACCGTTAACGGGAGTGTCAAGTGTTAGAAAACTAAATCCATCCACTTTTTCTAAGATAACTAGATTCTATAGCTAATCTAGATCTATAGATCTACAGTAGTCTCATCACTCATCTCTTACCGACTCCATGCACTGAGCAGAAAATGCAGCAGACAATACACAGTTACTAACAGCCAGGCCTAACATTTGTATTCCAGTCAAGAGCAGTTCAATAATCGCAATGCCTTGCCTATATATATAAATATTATAACCCGTGCTCTCTATATAAAATAAGGCTTGTCTTCGAATCCGAAGATTAATGTGGAATGCAGTAGGCCTATTTCCCATGGCTACGCAGCCCCAGCTGTGACCTACATATTTTTCCACTTCCAGAGCAAGCATAACCACTGTCCGCCGCTACCTATTGCGCAATGTAAGAGGCGGCCAAATCATTATTCCAAGAATCAATTTCTTTAAATTTTTGGCTTTAATAAAAAAATACTTCAATATTTTATTTAAATTCTACTGATTCCATTATCCTTTGAAAACTTTGGGGGGGGCGGCGATATTTGTACAATAAGAAGTTATTTTAGAAACTTAAGAAGAAGAAAAAAAGCGGCGAGCGAGGGATTCCCACGGGTTTTTTCATAAGCGCCGACTATTTCCTGATCTTGAATTTTTGCGGGTTGTTTGTAATATTTGTTTCGAGTCGAATAGCCCGCCCTGTAAGTAGATAAAGAAATTAGAAATTAAATTTTAAAACATTGTTACATTGTACATCGAAATGAGGGGGCAGGGGTGCATAGTGCAAATGTAAAACGTCAGACAATCTTGAGACATGAAAGAATATAGACGTTATTTTGTGGTGAGCTAGATTTCGTTTAAATATCAGTAAACTTCAGTAATATTAGATCTCAATCTCAAATTAAATCTGTGAAAATTGTAATAATAGTTATATTGATTTTTTGTTTTTATAAGAAGTTTGTTCAATTTATTTCAAGCTTATTTAGTAAAAATATAAAACGCCTTCATTGGTTCACTTGAACTAGCTGTTTGTAGCGACAAGTCAAGGACTAACTAACAACAATGAGAGGTTAGGGTTTTATTTTCAGTGTATTTATTTGTATATTAGTAAAATTACATGTTCAAAAATTAAAATATCTTAAGTAGGAGACGGTGTTTTATCTTTTAATAAGACCTTTTTAAATGTGGACCGCTGTTTGCGAGGCGCGTGTGCAACAATATTGGTCAAAATGTGTGATTCTTCTGGATTTTTTTTGTCTCAGAATAGTCAATTTCTTCCGCCTATTGCACTTTATATAGTGGCGACTTCTGTGTGACAAAAAAACGTCCACGACAGAGACGTCTTACTAACACGAAGAATATTTCTAAAAAGATCACACCCATTACAGACGCACGTGCGCAATATGTAGTCTTACCTAGAATGTAGCTCGCATAGTAGGCCTAATATTGGCCAGGGCTGCCTCTCTATTATTAGATTTAATATGGCCCTCTACTTTTTATTATTTTTTATTAGGATGAATAGTGCGCTCTGAAAGAAAACGTATCAATATTAGCCTTTTTAAAATTCTCTCTTTTTAAGAGAAAAAGGCCTGAAGAAGCTTTGCGCCGAGTCCCGCCCGGAATCAAACCCCGACATGATCGAAAATCTGCCGCATTTTCAATTCTATCTTTATGAAGAAACTTTTACAACGCTTACAATTTATGTAGGCAACACTATTCCGGAAAACAAAAACTGACCATAGGCCTAATATTTATAGGTCTGTGAAACTGACTCATTTTAGTGAAATTTCATTCCCTAAATTTGGATTCAATACATAGTGTTAAAAATAGAAATGAAAAATATAACCTAAAAAGTGTTTTATAATTAAGACTTAGTTTCTTTTCTTTTTCAGTACATTCTTTAAAAAAATGCAATGTTAAAATTGAAAATAAAACATCTTAGAGGGAATGGGGATACGACAACGATGCGAACAGTAAAAGAAAAAGGAATGTTACAAAAAATGGATTTAAATCAAAGAGCCTATTAGGTACAATGTCCAGCTCAGTCTTAATGAATTTTTTTTTCTAAAAAACAAAAGGGGGGTGGGCGGCATTAATCTAATTTCGCACGCAAAAGGCCCTGTACACACTCATAACCAGCTCTTTAAAAATAGACTTCTATGTACTTCTCGGTGACGACAGATGATATTGTAACACTTTGACCGAAAGTGGGATAAAGGAGTTTTTAAATCTTTCTGTTTTAGTCCTAATGGAAAGGAGACGACCACTCCGTTCAGATCTTATGTAATAGTGGTTTAATGGGTACAGGTTGTCTTTAAGAATCGAGAGTGTTTTGGAAAGGCATCTTTCATGAAAAAGCCCTTCAAGAGATGGTAGCTGTGTTCGAGTGATACACGATGTATTTTTAATTAGTCTATTTAGTCTAAGTCTGTGCCAGTGAAGTATTACCATACCAGCATGTGATGGCAAAGTTAATTACACTGCTGATGGTTGCTGTATAACAAAGGTTAATTATTGTTTTGTCGATGTTAAATTAAATTTAAAATCTTAAATATCATGATGTTGTAAGTAAGAAGTGCTTTGAGAAACAGTTGTCTGTTCTACAAGTTTCGGATGTTCATTCAGGTCTGAGGCTAAGCCCAGGACGAAATGGCAGCGGGCAGGGAACCAATCCGGGACGATCTTTGTTTATTTTTTTTAGCCTTTCTCCCTACTCTTGTTGGTTGCCATGTTCTGTGAAGTCTGATGTAAAGCTCCTTCCATAATAATACATCATTGACAACGCTGGAGTAGACCCAGTTAGCGTTTAGATCTATGCCCGAAGAAATCCCAATCGGAAACATGATAACACGAGAAAAAAAAAAAAAAACGTCCCTGGGTGGGCTTGAACCACCAACCTTTCAGTTAACAGCCGAACGCGCTAACCGATTGCGCCACAGAGACTAATGATAACACAACCACCCTGTAGATCTATCTGTAAACAGAAGACATGTCGCATTTAGCTAAGACCAACGAAAATTGACATTTAAAATTCGATTTCAGAATCGCGTGTAATTTATAAGATAAGATAAGATTAAAGCTCTCAATGGAACAAACGGCTATAATACTTTAATACTTTTATGAGTTTAGGATTATTTTTATATTTAAAATATAATTAGGCCTAGGCATATTGAACACGTTGATAGTAGTTGATACTAGGCCTACATTATTTTCGTACATATAGTCCGTGGCAGTGCTTTTTGTATTAGTTCTCCTCTCCACTCAGCTGATGTATCCAAAGGAACGACAGTGCCGATACAGTTTTGGGTCAGCGGCGTCGCAGGTTCTGCCAGGGTGTAGCACTGGGTGCTGCAAACTGCCTTAGAGTCGCCAGCTCGCCTGATTTTTCCTCAGGGTTGACTCCCGAAACCTTTCATAAACATAGCATAACGACAACTAAGGCCATACCGGTGTGTCTTTATATCTCCTACAGTTAACTGTGTGGTCGTTCGTCTGTAGCTCCAAAACTGCTAATACAACTAAGAAAAATGTAGGCGTATTAATTCTTAATGTAGAACTTGAAATAAAAATAAACACATTTCTTTTACAACAAAAACTGTATATACATTTTATTTATAAATGTTCACAGATTCAACTTGTACGTAGAAATATGTAGAAACACAAGTGAAATGGTAATTTAAACAAGATATTGGTCACTCAAAATCAACGTCTTTTCTGTCTCACTCGCTTGCTTGTTCATCCCTTTTCACTTCACACCAGTATTAACTTAAACTACGACAGACCACCTCGTGATTTCATCAGAATCTCTTTAGTCTGCACAACCAATTTAACCATCCGTTCACAATATTTTCATGTTTTTTTTTTTTCTGAAGCACTCACTTACAGTTAATAACATACGATACGTTTATACGTTGGTTTATGCATAGACTACTTACTTGTAATTTTAAACAAAATCAAGAATGCATTGCCTATCATTCAATAGTTAGATCGATATGAAAACTAAATTATCCGCAACTTAAAAAAATAAATGATAATAGCAATATCGACAAACATTTTTTGAGACAAAGTTTGTTAAAATGATAAAAACGATCTCATATAGGTACCCGGTATTCGAGGTCACTGTTATACATACTATTTAGGTACCAGTTTGTGTGCTATGTACGCCTTAAGTGTCACGTGACCCACCTGGGCAACCCACGAGTTTGTAGTAAAAAACCTTTTGATGGATAAAATTTAAAAAATTAATCGACAATCATTTAAGCAATCAATTTGTGTAATTAACTCATTTTAGGCTTCTGTTATGGTCCAACAAAAAGTACAAAAAAAAACGATAATTTTTATTTGGAATTTTTGGTGAGAGAGGTTGATTGTGGTGGAGGTTTGAGACCCTGGTGAGTCGTGACACTGACCATAGTGACGCAAGTATGTTTTACAAATTTTGGAAAAGCCATGCACGGAATGAACCATTGTGACTACAAGAAAACAGGAATGAATGGAATCAGTCAATAAAACTAATGTCATATCGGTCCAATATATCAAAGAAGTATATTGGCCGTATCTATTTAAAGACATATGACTCTAGCAGTGGCGTAGTGAACATAGCTGGCGGCCGGAACACGGTACTTTATTGGCTCCCCCTTTTAGTATGGAGCTCCTCTGACTGTGGCGTCCGGGGCATGATGCCAACCACACTACGCCTCTGGTGTCTATATTTCTCAATAAGGCAGTGAGAATTGTTTAGATCAACCCTATGTACAAGAAACTAGGGAGTAAAGCTCTAGATCTATGTTTCCAGTTAGCTAGAAATGATACTATATGTACCCGGATGTTTAGACTTCCTAGTTTGAAATATTTAAAAAATGGAATTTCCAGTGCACGTAATCGAACTCTGTGTAACAGTTTAAGTCTTTTAACCAGTTCCTGGAATATTGGGCTCCACGTGTCCAGGGGTAATTGTGTGGGTAAGACAAGATCTCATGTTTGCGACCCCCTTCCTCCCCCCCCCCTCTTCCATGCTCCTTCTGTGAAATGTCGCCTGATATAGATTTTGTTGCATCGGCTTCAATGTATCAATCCTCCACAAACTTAAATTATATAGGCCTGTGCAAACATAAATATACTAAATATAAAACGTAAAAGACCATGAGAAAATTGTACAAAACCTCTAAATAAATATGGCACTCCTTCAGATTTGCAAATAGTATTAAACTCTAAATAAATATGGCACTCCTTCAGATTTGCAAATAGTATTAAATTCCAAATTTATTGATGCTTTCAAGACTTAATTTATTTTTTAGATTTTATTTTTGGTTTGTATTTTATTTTTGATTTTATCTTTAAGTCTTATTCTAAAATGTCTCGGTTTAAACTATAGATCTTTTAATTTATATTTTCAAAAAATAATTGATACTGTGTCTTCTATCAAACTGTCTGTGTAACTTAAAAGGGTTAGCATTTTTATGTCAACAAACATTAGCATGGGCTTGTGTCATTGTCAGCAATATGAAGGCTCAACATATTTGTGTATGTCTGTATGCATAAAATAAATCAAAAGTTTATTGTCTGTGTTGACAATAGCTAAATGTTGATAGCTTTCGATATTGTGGATGCCATAATAGAGAGAGGGGGGGTCATTTGTCCTGAATAGAATTTCTCTCCATTTGGGGAGACAGGGTAATTCTAACATAAACACTGCTAACTTACTGAAGTGATGTGTACGAAGCACTCAGAATTACCAATTACATTGAGTTACTGTTAATAAATGTTATTTTATAAGCCTACAACTCATTTATATTATCAATTTACTTATAGTGATTGCTCTCGCTTATTGTTATTTTTATATAGCACTTTCATCTTTTGTTTTCAATAAAAATGTACTACAACGAAAGGAAAGGTAGAATAACTTTTAAAAAAAAAGCGAATGCCGATTTTAAAAAAATACAATCAGCTTTTAAAGATAAAATGAAATGTCATTCTACCGGTTCGCTAAATATAGTCTTACTAATTATGTATAAAGCAACGAGATGCATACTGTACCCGTTCAGGATGTAATGACGCGGCGGGATTTTTCCCCAGGCTTACGCACGACTCCTACTTGGCTATAACTATATAAAGGGGAGAGAAGCCGGAGACATTTGAAGGAACAGCTTGTAAAGTTTTCTTTGACTGCACTGAGGATACAAGTACAAACATTGTAAGTCTTATTAAGATTGATTGAAGACTTTTGTAATAGATGTGTCTGTATATTCAAATGTATAACTAAAAAAAAACGAAATACCGCTCTGAAAAAACCTACACGAGGTTAATAATATTAAGTGGAGTAAAAACAACATCGCTACCATGAACAGATGTAAATAATGTACATTGTACATGATATATATATATACTGACGTCTTGGGGTTAGTTGACACATAAGTTACGCGTATTGCGAAGTAATTTCTATACAGGTTGCCTATGTATAATTAAATTGTGCTAGTTATTTCCTTTGGAGAATTCAAACGGATGGCCTGCTTGCGAATCAGATATCGTGACGTCCTGGTAGTCTAGTATTAAAGATCCGTTTGCATGGTTTGTTTGTGCTGTTCAGTCTTACAAACAAAAGCTTCTGTGATTGTGTTTGAGTGTGTTTCGTCAGAATTCTTTTTCTCCAGACACACCAGGACTATCTGCTTCTCATTTGTCTTGGTTTCGTGGGCCTCTATAAGTTCAATGAAATACAATGTGTGTCACTGCTAATCATACAAGGATGCAAGTCATGGCGTTGTTGGATTTCGTTGTTCTAAACGAAACAGGATTTATGCCTAAAAGGGGAATTGATTGATCTGTTTAAAAAAAATAAATGATGCTAAAACACTGCGTGTTCCATCAGCTGAGTTGGTTCTATTTAACCTAATCAAAAGTAAGTAAAAGTAAATGTTCCCTATAAGATCTCGCGCTCAATGGGGCAAATGACTAAAATTTCATCTGTTTCTATGGCCCACGGTTAACGAGGTTGTCATGTGGCCAGCACAAATACCAACCTTTTACTTTTCACCAACTAATGTCAGGAACCCATTAAAGCTGGGCTCAGAGGTGCACATAAGATCCCGAAATTAAAAATCACAGTCTGCACCATGATTCAAATCTGGAAACCTTCGATTTGGAAGCCAAGCGCTTTATCACTCAGCCACCGCGCCTCCTAGAATAATAGCAAAATAAATCATACAGATAGACACGTTTTGGTACAATGTCGCCTTCTCTTGCTGTTCACATAGAATGTGATAAACCTATGACCCCATTTATTGGCCCTATATTGTTGTTTTCAATTTATCTTCCAGCCTATTCCACAATGTCCATAAAATTGTCTTACTTCGACTTGAGAGGAAGGGCTGAAACAAGTAGACTGGTCTTGCACGCAGCTAAGAAATCTTTTGTAGACAACAGAATCCCGTTCTCTGAATGGAGCAAAGTGAAGCCAAGTAAGATAACTCAGCATTTACAGCATTCTGTATTATAATCTCCCTTAGACTTTCTTATAGTCTTAATTTGGTTTAACACATAGTGAAAGTGAACATGTAGATACATATCTGTTTCTTATCTATAAGGCATTAGGGATAATCGCATTGACAATAAAAAAAACTGTATTAAAGTTAGGAAAAAAAAAAAGGCTTTGTTTGCATGAGTTATGGGCAGTTCTATTCTACATGTGTTACGTAAGTGAGGTTTCTCATTGTTTCTAAAGATTGAAACAAAGTTTATTGTTAAGAAATTATTGTTAGCTGTTGGTTGGTATTGATTTATTTTTTGAAATATGGCTTCACGGAAGAACGTTATAGCTTATATGGATCATTTAGGTAATTACAAAATAAATTATTCCGAATCACATAAAAAATATCCGTATTAATTTTAGACAGGTCTGAAACTTTGACTTTAACCTTTTCGCAGTTTAGTGACAATACTTTCAATCTTACAGTTGGCATCACTGTCATGGTTAAGGAGTGTCCACTTGTAGCGCGCTGGTAATACATAAATGCAGCTCATGATTTACGACAGTAGGCCTACATCATCCGAGGACCTTACCATCCACAAACTCAAAAATATACATTAAAAAAAAATAAACATAGGCCTACTAAATAATTTTTTTTAAAGAAGGAAAATGTGTTTCAATTTTCAAGCACTCTGTTTCTTGCTTCTAAAATATCACCTTTTAGATATCAGTAAATATTATTAATAAGTGGATTTGTATTCAAGGTTTCAAAAAAGTGTAGGGGCCTCCATATACTTAAATCCGGCCCTATGTGTATTCTAACATCTATTAAGTCTGACTCATTATTCTGAACCAAATACAAAGACACAACCTAATAAAATACCCAGATAGACAAAAAGATAAAGGCACATTTCTTTTTCCGCACACCAAGAGTTGCGATAACATGGAAGCCAAACGAGGAAAGCGCAAACAGGGACGTCCTCGTATTACTTGGCGACATACCTTCATGGAGGACCTCAGAACAGTGGACACCAGGTGGGAGGAGGCTTCAGACATTGCCAGTGACAGATCTTTATGGAGACAGCTTGCCGCCCAATGCGCCGAACGGCGCGGGAGGAGATAAGTCTAAGTCTAAGTAAGTCTTTTTCCGTACGCTGGGATCAATTCATTCAAGTCCTCCTTCTTCCCTAGTGCCATTAGAGCAGGAAACGTGTTGACGTTATCAACCAGGAAAACCAACGACTTTTTAAAACGTCTAATTCACATGCATGACACGATTGGCACATGGATAGGCCTACGTTTATGATTGGGTAGCATTTTCTTTTGAAATAAAGCATATAATTTATAAGATAAGAATTTAATTTATAAGATAAGATACAGGAATCGCTTTATAGTGTAAATGGAACAAAGATATTATTTCATAAGAAATTTGTAATCCTGTAATTAAAGAAGATAAATAGAATGAATCGAAAAGGGAAATTACCATGTTTTTATTAGCAACAATCTTGTTTAATAATAGTTTCCTCTGTTGCCACCAACACTTTGCTAACTCATGATTCATGGTCCTTACATTTGTTTTTTTCACGCAGCCACACCATTCGGTAGTGTACCAGTATTAGAAGTCAATGGTAAACAATTTGCCCAAGGCATCGCTTTATCTACCTATCTGGCAAGAGAGAATGGTAAGGTTGAGTTGTTGGTAGTCAAATGAATAAATTTTAAAATAACGGTTAATTTAAAATATAATTAGCTTGTTGTTTCTTGTGTTTCGTCGGTTTGAATACCGCTCTGTAAGGCCTACAAAATGTTCGATATTTTTGTAAGTGGAGCCAAAGAAAATTACTTCAAAGACTGAATCGGGTTAACGAAAATTTTTTTTTTCTTCTTGTTGTTGATTCATTTCTATTGATGAAAAGAACGTGAGGCTAGAAAGGACTTAAAATAGGTCAAAGTTTTTTTTTGGAATGGGGTGGGGTGGGGGGGGTTTGTCGAAAGGGCGTATCTTCAATGAATACAGACTGTCGACTACAGTGTGAGATTTACAAATCTGTTGTAAATGACGATTTCCCCCCCCCCCTAAATTTCAAAATTGCTATAAAATAGCAAGAGATCTAGATTTAGAACTTTCCCAACAGTTCCACGCTTTACACTATATTAATTCCTGAGCAGTCTACACAGAAGGTAAAGCTCATGTTTCCTGCAAATATCTGGCTTTTTTGGTCTGGGTTTTAACCCTTACACTTGGTTTAACATGACCGAGACTGCCGATTAACACTCGAGAAGAGGTAATGGGTTATTTTACATAAAAAAGAAGTAACAGTTTACTGTTATCTAAGTTGAAATCAAGACTTTATTACTGCCGTGCTACGACCATTTACATAAATATTAGATAACATAGGATGTTGAGTTGTCTTTCCTTTCTGATAAATACTTTAAACAGGCCTACTTCAGACTTCTCGTTTAGAGACATATAAACATGTTTATACTTATACTGTGATACTTATATCTAGCAAGTATGCTATTAGTTTTTTTGTTATCATTTTGCTATCAAAACGAATTATCAAAAGAATCATTCTTATTTTATGATTCAAGGCTTGTATGGATCCTCCAACCTTGACGCCCTAGCAATAGACCAGATCCATTTGCTGAGGGAAGACATCATTATTGAAGAAATCAATATTTTCAAAGAGAAAGATGCGGTAAAAAAGGTAAGTCGCGTGACCCGCAATATAATTAGGATCAGGGGCGGACTGGGTATCAAAATCGGCCCGGGCATTACCATATAAACCGGCCCACAAATGGCATGTCATATATTTTCGGTTGGGGGGGGGGGATTTTAAACACCCTCCGCAATTTATATATATATAATGTGTATGTGTTTAAGTTGACTTCTAGTTATATCAATGTTTTCTAACTTAACCTCTCCCATCCCTCTTTTTTGTTAACTTTCAATGGAACCATCAAAAGACGGGTGAGGGAAGGAGCAAAACAAAAATGGGAGTGCCAACAAAGGCCCATGCCGACCAGCAAAATGATCAGGCCAAACACAGTCTTGAAGACATCAAAGTAGTGTTGAAGGCCATGCCGCTCGTGCATAGCAGAAAGTACGGTCTAACGTTTTACAAATGATAATACACACAGTGTATAGCCTAGTGTAATTCTTAAAATTATATTCTTGTTGAATTTCAAACAAAATTAATTGTAATAATAATTTAAAAAAAAAAAACAAGAAGAAAACGTGTTCGGGCCTTTGTGTCTTGCTGCTGTCACTTTTTTTTTTAAGTTGTCTGCATAGATTTGTTTTTCTTTGGTCGCGACCAGACCGGCCCATTTGGTACCGGCCATCCGGGCATTTGCCCGTTTACTCATATAGCCAGTCCGCCCCTGATTAGGATATCTGTATAAGATATACATTGTTTTTTCTGGTTTGAAGAATAATAAGTTGATTTAAACTTAAAAACAAAAGGATTCACTTACTATTTAAACATTTTGTTTTCATTTCTTGAAGTTCACGTGACCAGTTTTTATTTAATCTGCTACTACGAAAGGCTTGCACGTGCATCTGAACGTCGTTCTGAACACTTTGGTGCTCTTAACCCTTGAGACGCGTGTGGTAGTTTAGCCTCAATTCATGAGAATCGTAAATCTAAATTGTATGCAGTCATTGTAAAACAGCTCAGCACTTTAAGGGTTAAATTTATTTTAAAAAAAAAAGGAAATGACAAATCTGATAATCATAATAATTGCCATTAACAGATTATCATTAAATTTAAATTTGATTTTTTTATCTCCTTATTATGTTTTTGTGTTGATGTCGCTCTTGAGTGAGAATATTTTTATTCCTCAAAACAAATTATAGGCCCACTCATTCACTATCAACTGATAGCATTGAAGCTTGGTGTGTTTGATTGTAGCATAGAAAGTATTTCTTGTTAAATGTGTGTTGACCTTTTCAGGCTGAGATGATCAAGAACATGAACGAGGCTGTGTACCCTAAGTACTTGGGCTCTTTGAGTAGACTTATTGCTGAGAACAAGGCAGAGAACAAATCAAAGTTTGCGGTTGGAACAAAAGTAAGAGTTAAAAGAGTGTTTAATGAACTCTTCAACTGTTAGCCACACACAGCACTACACAAACACACACCCAAATCTTTATAGGCACATACTCTCGAGTCTTAATTCTATATAAGGTTTGATTATTTTATTTACAATGCATATAAGGATTGTTTCATTTATCAAGAGTCTATTACTTAAAGTCACCCGAGGTCTCCAGCCAATAAACTAGCAAAGTAAAAAGACCTTGAAATCACAATACCGGTACTATATAAATTGATAAACTAGTTTATACATGTTTTTTATTTTTATTTTTATTATTAGTTCAGTTTGGCTGACATTGTCATCTTTGAGAGTACAACAAGTTTGTCCCAGACCAACCCTGACCTACTTAACAAATACCCTGAAGTGAAAGCCATACGGGAAATAGTGGCCCAGATTGATGGAATTAAACAGTACCTGGAGACCAGGAAGAAGACAGATCTGTAAATAGTTTAACTCATTAAAATTTAGTTCTTTTCTTGTATCATATCATTAGAGCATGCTATTGTAATATACTCATTAATCACACTGCTATGTCATTGGAATATTTGTATTGAGTGTAGATTGATCCAATTTCTATTGAAATAAAAAATGTTATAATTTAATTGGTTGTTTTGTTGTTTCATCATCATTTATAAGCTTGCTCAATCTGGGAAACCAAGGAAGCCGATTTTTTTTTTAAAATTCATAGTATAAGACACTTATTTCAGCATTACACAGCACTCGGTCTGATCCTAATCATTATTTCCCTGGCTCTCTATTTGTTAAGACAGCGTTTCTCAAACTGAGGTGCGTACTGACGACATAAGGGAAGAGGGCGCTATGTTTTTTTTTTACAAGGATTTAAAATAAATGTTATATTTTCTTTGTATTTATCAACTCATATTTGAGTATTTATTAAGTAAATACTAAGTTATTACTAATGTTTGGTCAAAAGAACGAGAATGTGTACACTAACTGTCCCTTAAGTAGGCCTACTTGAGCTCTCTAAGTACTTTGTATTGAGAATAAGGCACAGAACAAATCAAAGTTGGCAGTTGGAACAAAAGTAAGAGTACACAAAAATAAAATAAAAACTAACACACTGATTAAGAACTTTTGTTCTAAAGTAAAACTTCTATTTCAACTGTTTAATTTGTTTTCGTAGGCTACTAGTTTGTTAACATTTGCTCGTTCAAAGAAATGTGAACTTACTTTAAAATAAAAAAAATAGTCTCACACTTATTATGTTTCCGATAATTTTTTTTTTCGCTGGTAATGGATGGCTTTAATTTTGTTTTGAGAAAATTAGCTCTGGTTAAATTTGAATAAATGAAATTCGAGAAATGTATAAATATAATTTTGTTTAATATTAAAAGCCTGATTCCCAAGACTCGGTCTAAAAAGATGTTGAGTTTACAATCCAAGTGTTACAGTGGAGTTGGGTGGATATGTGTGTGATACAGTGTGAGATTTAAATTCGATGATCCAATTCTTGGATGCCACTAAAGAAAAATAATGAATTTTTGCTAAGGAGACTTTAAAAAAAAAGATACAATAGCTTTATACAAATACATGAACATATTTTTGTTCTTTTTTTGGGTGCAATATTTTTTTGTTTGAAATGCAACAAGAGTATCAAAAACTTTACACTATACGGTGAATATAATATGATCTGCAAAATGTTAGACCGTATTTTTGCCATTTACTATGGGCATTGACTTTAACACTTCTTGATGTCTTCGAGACCTAATCATTTTGATTGTCAAATGCTTGACAAAATAATAGAAAACAATAGCCGAAATTAGAAACAAGAAGAAAAGATGCTTTACTAGCTATGAAACCATCTTGATAGCATTTCTTTTACTGCATGTCTTTGAACTGACCACACCTCTTTCAAATTACCTTCCAACAAATGGAATGGATGTTCTGAGAACATAGAGCATGGTATGTGTAAACCAAGATATAGACATTCAGATTTCCAAGTCGTGAAGAAAGAAGTAGATGAAAACATCTCCATTGGAAGAAGATAAGTTTAGGAAACGACTAATATGAACAGGACTATGACTATTAAGGTGATAGTTCTTCTTCGTTCTCATAATTATGTTGGAGCGTTCAGATGACTAGACCAATATATGAGATGAACTGCGCAGTGGTTTCCAAATCAGGGAACTCTCCATATAGTTTTCTTTCTAAAGGAGTGTTTTTTGGGCCACACCAGTGTCTTATTCGGGCCTCTTGGTAAAGAGAGCAGCTTTGAAGAATATGGTCAGCATTGTCTGGTGACACTCCGCAGATTTCACTAGTTCCAATTTTGAGCTTCCGAAACATATGTTGTCTCATTCTGTTGTGTCCTGCTCTGAGACGAAACATTAGACGTTGATCTTGTCGGGATAGCTTATAATAGGCGTCATCTTCTTGTGATTCGGATGAAAACTTGTCCATTTCTCGTGGTGATAGTGATATGGAAGTTGAGCGCAAAGTGTGTTTGTCTAGTAATAACTGTCTACATTGTTCTCACCGAATAAAGATGTACAGTTTATCTTGTAATCGGCTTCGCTTCTAAATTTGTGCGTACGTAATCACGTTCTCAAGTAACTTGAAAAAGAAGCTTCTGCACATTGCACGTTTTAAAGAATAGGCTAATAAGCACCATGACACAAGAACACTTGATCTTAATGATGTTAATGTCTGTAAATAAAAATGCTTTACAAGAAATTGATTTGGACACAATTATAAACGATAAGGCAGGAATTAGTATGTTCATGAGAAGTCATAGTATTCCTTGAATATAAGTATCAACTACATTAAATGTATACAGTAGGCTTTCTTAGACTCCTTTAGTGCAATATAAAACCAGATAGGTTCCAAAACACTTGATAAGGTATTCATTTTAAACTGAATTTAATTTTGGAACCCTTAATAAGGTATTCATTTTAAACTGAATTTAATAATCTTAAAAATTAATTTCGCTATCAAAATGTGACGAATTTAGTTGTGCCTTAATTTCCAGGTGCCCAAATTTCAGGGTGGCAAAGTTTTCGGTACCCCATTTACCGGAACACAAATTTCCAGTGGCTAAATTTCCAGACACCTTTCAAATGGGCCGGTCTGGTCGCGACCAAAGAAAAAAAATTAAATGCAGACAACTTTTTAAAAAAAGTGACAGCAGCAAGACACAAAGGCCCGAACACGTTTTCTTGTTGTAGTTTTTTTTATATTATTACAATTACTTTTGTTTGAAATTCTACTAGAATAAAATTTAAGAATCACACTATACACTGTACGTGTTATCATTTGTAAAACGTTAGACCGTACTTTCTGCTATGCACGAGCGGCAAGGCCTTCAACACTACTTTGATGAGTTCAAGACTGTGTTTTGCCTGATAATTTTGCTGGTCGGCATGGGCCTTTGATGGCACTCCCATTTTTGTTTTGCTCCTTCCCTCACCCGTCTTTTGAAAGTTAACGAAAAAGAGGGATGAGAGAGGTTAAGTTAGAAAACATTGATATAACCAAGGAGGTTATATTTAGATGGAGATGGCGGTTGCTATCAAATGTTCATTATCGGTTGAAGCCAGTGGGCGGAGCCTATTCGCCATATTGGTTTACTCAAAACATTCCATCCGTTTTCATTGCGATACCAGTTTTCTAATTCTCGTAACGACTCAAATTAGCCTCGTATTTTGTCATCATGTTTTTTTCTAAACTCCTCTAAGGCCCAAGTTCATATCTGGTGGTCTAGATATTTCAATGGATCAATTACAAAGCGCTGTAGAGCACGTAAAGTGATTTATACGATCACCTGATCGAGGCCTACAAAACCGAAATATAATGATTACATCGAAATTAAGCACTATTGTGGGCTGAAAAAAGCACAAAAATGATTTGCAAGAGGTTTGTTATATTTTTGATACTTTTTACCGCACTGAAATCACCACAAAATTGATAAAATTGAAGTGAAAAGAGTACTACTACCTACTACTAATAATAATGTTACAGTAATACTAACTAATCTTTCCCTAATTAAACTCTGGCCTACATTTTAGTAAATATTTCTTCAACGTTAAAAACATAAACTTTAGGTTAGGTTAATATTAGGTTAATATTAGGGTTAGGCTAATCCTTACCCTAACCTCACTTACATAAATACGTTACAAAAATAATAGACGCCGCTAAAATGCACTTTTACCAAAATTTATATAAATAATTAAATGACAAAAACAACATTAATTAAATTCTAACTCACTAAAGTTTAGTCTTTAGTGACTAAAAACCAAACTAACCGATGAAGCGATATCCCGTTTTCTGGTCGTCGTTGCGTACAACCGTATGCCGAACAAGAAGGCATTTGTAATGTTTATTTTATTCTATACACTGTGTTTTTAACGTTTTATAAGATATTGTACAATGTACAGATATTTAAATAATGTCGTGAAATATTGTCGAATAAATTTCTAAAAAAAAAACAACAGACTACACGTTTTAATTTGAGTAGACCAAGATGGCTGCGATTTGGCTTCAACCTAGTGACGTCACGCCATCTCCATCTAAATATAACCTCCTTGGATATAACGCAGCAAAAGGGGAGACAATTAGCTCTTTAACAAAACTTAATAGAACTTAACTTAAACACATACACACAGCCGCGAAATTGCAAACCACTTAACTTATTCATAGCTCAATATGGGTATAACCGTATAAAGTTCTAGTTTCTGCGATTTGAAAAGAAAAAAGTAAGTTTCTTGTTCATTTGTAATAACAGATCTAAAAATACTACACTTAAGGCTTACAAAAAAAAAATGATTTAATTAAAACATAAAACTAGATCGAAATCAATATTGATACAGTTGTGATTAATGGTAAACTTATGCTTAGTATGAAGTCATTAATAATTAAAAATATTACAATAATTACAATAATTTATATAGCGCTGTCACATCCGATATTTAATGAAAGATGATTTAGAATCATTTATATTTTAAATAATATATTCATATACAAATCGCGTTTTGAGAATCTACTAGGACGACGCAAGAGCTTTTCACACTTAGAAGTACCTCTCTAACCGTTATATATATATATATATATATATATATAGTTCGTCCATCGTAGTTCGATTATGACCACTTTGTCATCCATGGGGCTGAGGGCTTTGCACTGGGGTTTTATGTCTCCTCGTGTGGCTGGTGAGACCTATGTGAGCCTGGAATGTTCGGCCGCACACTGGGCAGGTTATTCCAGCTGGAGCTAGTGTCATTGGCATTGCTTTTCTTCTCTGGCGTTTTTCTTCTGCCAGCTTGGTTCTCTTCTCCTCAGCAACCTGTGCGCCAGTTTTCACAGCGCGACGCCATGATACTTTGTCATGTGCATCTGTCTCCCAGGTGGCTGGATCTATGCTGAACGTCTTCAGAGAAGCTTTGAGGGTGTCCCTGAAGCGCTTTCTTTGACCACCTTGTTAGCACTTTCCTTCGCTTAGTTGGCCTTACAAGAGTCGTTTAGGGATGCGGTGGTCTTCCATGCTGCATACGTGTCATGCCCATCGCAGCTGGGATTGCATCAGGATTGTGTGGATGCTTTGCAGACCCGTTCTTTGAAGGACTTCAGTATCTGGTATTTTGTCTTGCCATTTGACATTCAGTATTTTTCACAGACATGTCGTGGTAGTGATTCAGTGTCTTTGCATATTAACTGTACACTATCAATGTTTCTGAGTCATAGAGCAATGTAGGGAGGATGACGGCTCGATAGACCCCTAGTTTTGTATTTGTGGTGATACCACTTTAAAGGAATGGGTTGCCTGATTCAGCCAGGAAAACCAATGACTTAGCATATTTTAAGTCACAGATCAACATGCATGACTAGATTGACACGTGAAATGCGTAGGACCTAGTTATTTTTTTGAAGAAACGTCTGTAATCTATAAGTAATACCCAAAAGTTTGAAACTCATTAAGGCTGCTATTGTAGTGTTTATAGTGTTCAGACTACATACATGTTTAAATAGAATACATTATGTAAGCCTACGAAAGCATGCATCCAGTTTTCGATGCGTTATCAAACTTTATATATTTTGAATAGAATTAGGCTTACACCTATGAAAAAACACATGGGCGTAGCCGAGAGGAGAGGAGTTCAAACCATCACCGGCATCAGATCTCATTGTCTGAAAGGGAAACTTTACTTACTTCACCAGTGCAGCCAACTTAAGCAAACTACTGTCACCAAATTTCATGAGCGTAGCCAAAATGGGTTTTGTGGTTTCCCCCGCCCACCTCCAATACAAAAACGAAAGCATTTTACCTTTTTCTAACAGTCGCTGGACTCCACTGAATAGAAGATTTAGTTTTTGATTTTTTTTAGCGGAAGAGTAGCACTCTAATTGCACTGTAGATACCTCAAAATATGCATTTTTTAAAGCTTAAAATAACGAAAATAATGCTTGGATCCGGGGCTAAGTACACTGGGGGAGCTCACAGCGCTCCCCTAGACTCCCTAGCTGTCCCTTGGCGGTGTATACTGCCTTTCACTAATTATAGGAAGAGAGTATTCTAGGGTAGAAAAAACATTTGAAAGAATGAAAGATCAGATTTATTACATATAGACACATATGGTGGGTTTGGCACAGAACAAACCAAATGACATGACGAAGGCAACTCGTAGGACGATTCCAAACTGTTTATTATACATTAAAGACCTGCACAAAGGCAAACATAAAACATAATTACACATGGGCATGAACTAAACATAATTAATAGGCCTAAATGGTTAGACAAAGTTGTACACACAACATCAGGTCTAAATAGTACATCAGCAAATAGAAAATCTAATAATGTAAGCCAATTATCTCTTATCAGAACATAAGGAGGGATATGGTACATCAGAAATATTATAAAAATTAATGACAAAGTAATTCTCTAAAAATAAAGACAATAACAATTAAATAGAACAACTGGTTCATAAAAGCCAGTATCTACACACTGGTTGTAGAATTAGATTAACAAGATAGACATTTAACATTCTATATATGATCTAATTCGTATAGTATACTAAAGGTACACAATTCAGCAAATGGATTCATCTACAAGCTGGCTTCTAAAAATAAGAATAGTCCAACATGAACAAAAACCGCGGTAGTGATATTCTATATAAACTATTAATTAAAATTACAATCTAATATGAATAAATAAAATGTGATTACCTGCAGCCATACGTAAACACATGGTGTAGAACCAGGCACAAAAGGGAGTGGAGACGACGTAGGTCCAGCAACATACAGACACTACACTGACAAAAGATGCCGGTAGAATGGACAGTGCCTACGTTGTCTGCCTTTTTATGCGCGGACAGAAGGTGCCATCTAGGGGGAAGGGTCACGTGGATATCGGGGTGGCCGGTGTTTCCTGAAAAGGTATCCACTCCACTACATATATATATATATATATATATATATATATATATATATATATTGTTACAAATGAACAGTGATAGGTAGAGGTCAACGTATGACCCCGGCGAGATGACACAGCAGCGAGTGTTCTCTGGAATCTACGCGTACAAACAAAGACAGGATGTGACGTGTCCTCACGTGTTGTTCCAGGGGACGAACAGATCTAAGTAGGGGGACAGTTACTAATGAACAGTGACAGTTAGAGGTCGCTACGTGTCACCTCGGCGATATGACACTGCAGCAGGTGTTCTCTGGAATCGACATGTATAAACAATGGCTGCCTGGTCGTGCGGTTTGCGCGCTGGACTGTCGTTCAGATTCATCGATGGTCGAGGGTTCAAACCCTGCCCGCTCCCATCCCCCGTCGACCTGCGGGAGGTTTGGACTAGGAAGTAATTATCTTCAACTCTGAAGGAACATCCGAAACATGTAAAACATTTAACAAACAACGACAGGATGTGATGTTTCCTCCCGTGTTGTTCCAGAGGATACTAGCAGTGTTTTTGCAACTTTGGAGAAGCGATTAGGGACTCTATATAAGCCAGAAAGTTAATGTGAAAGTCAGTCGTGAGTGAGTCGTCGGTACTGTTGTCTACTGTGCGAGACAGTAGAGGAGAGATGTGTACGACTCGATGCAAGTTAACTAGGGTAGAGTTAACTGGAGTGGACTACTGTCGTTAAAGTCTATACAGCGAACTACAGTGGACTTGAGCCGTTACAGTCGATACAGACCTGGAGCGACACTGGAAAGTGTGTCGTTGGTCTGTTCTGTGGAATACAGCTCGATGCAAGTTAAGAGATGAATAGCAACGAAGTGAAGAGATGAATTGCAACGAAGTATAGATAACTGTAAACTGACAGATATTGTACAGTCTAACACGCTACATGTTACAGTAACAAATTGTTAGAGTTAATAGTCAATAAAGTTATATGAAGCTGAAAGTTTAGTCGTCAAGTATATATATATATATATATATATATATATATATATATATATATATATATATTGCGGAGAGGTTTAAAATCCCACACACACACCGAAAATATATGACATGACATTTGTGGGCCGGTGTATATGGTAATGCCCGGGCCGATTTTGATACCCAGTCCGCCCCTGCTGTCGTTCCATCAGAATAAAATATATCATACATGTGAGGAGGGGCGGTGGCTGAGTGGTAAAGCGCTTGATATCCAAATAGGAGGGTCCCGGGTACAAATCCCGATGAAGATTGGGGTTTTTAATTTTGGGATCTTTTGGGGCGCCTCTGAGTCCACCCAGCTCTAATGGGTACCTGACATTAGTTGGAGGAATGTAAATGTTCTTCTGGTCACATGACACCCTCGCTAACCGTAAGGGAAAGAAACAGATGACCTTTACATCATCTGTCCCATAGATCGCAAGGTCTGAATGTGAACCTTAATTTACATACATGTATATTATATGTGTGTCTATCTAGAATCTAGTCGTACACGTTTTCCAGGCTGATTTGTGTAACGGTTTCATGTTTTCATGGCCCAACACTTGTTTATCTTTATCTTTGTGTCTTTCGGCATTTTTCTTAGCGGAGTCTGGAAATTTAGGCACTGGAATTTTAGGCACGGGTAATTTAGGCACCCGGACATTTAAGCTCTGATTCTTCTTCTTCTAGCCAGTTAGTCACCACTAGTACTTAGCCTAGTGAAAAAATAAACGTTAAACATTTTTTATTATCTTCAAAATTAAGGTCGCAATTAAAGAGTGCCCACTTTTCCGCCTTGTCAAAAAAGTGCTAAATTTATCGGTGCCTAAATAACCGGTGCCTAAAATTCCAGTGCCTAAACTTCCTAGATTCTTTCTCAGGCTATCAAAATTCACAAACGGACTTATTTTAATAATTTCGTTTGGTTGCAAACGACACTTGACTCACGTGGGACTAATGCATCGGCACATACATACGCTAACGGCGGCTACTTCCGACTCTTTCCTAGATCTAAATGCCGAGCCTAACTATGACCTCTGTCTGTCGTGGGGTTACGGCCTAACAGTGTCAGTTTATGTAGGGAGAAAGATCAAGAACTGTAGGGGGATGGGTAGGGAAGGGGAGGCCCTTCTGCTGCTCTGTTGTTGCGTCACAGCGCTCTCCAGTTGACCGTGACGTAACATTTATCAGGCTTCTCGCAACACGCCACGGTCCGGCATAGGGAAATAAAAGCGTTCGTTTCAGTCCCAATGACCCCAACGGTCAACGAGAAAACGCCAAAGCTATGACTGGCATGACTGTACAAGTTGACGTCAGTGCACGTAGAGTCCAGATGCAACAATAGTGAAATCTAAATCTAAAACTTACCGTGCCCTAAACAAAATGTTTTCTTCGGATTAAAAAATAAAATAGTTTTTCTTTGTCTTGGATAATAGTTTCTAACCATTTCATTGCTTCATACTTTGTGCTTATTTCATATAACGCCAATAATGGCTTCCACAGTGTCAGTGCAGTTCCATTGCAGAGTACACATTCTCTGCAAATCATGAGACTATTTCATACAAGGACTTGAACTAGTTTGTTCTTCTTATTCGACATGTATTTGGAAGGAGCAAATTAAAGCTTTTCTGATTCAGTGTGAGTTAATTTTTTTATTTTTTTTTGGCCTACTTGACGTACATTATGACAAATGTCTATACAGAGTTCTAGATCTATCAATCTCTCTATCTATCTCTCTCTCTATCTATCTATCTATCTATCTATCTATCTATCTATATATATATATATATATATATATATTGATTTATATATATATAATATATATATATATAAATATATATATATATATATATATATATATATATATATATATATATATATATTTCTATTGCACACTTGGGGGTCTGGGAGAGCGCTGTAAGCTATCCCTGGTTCGGGCCCGACGCAAAAAGCGTTTTCTTGCATTTTTCACTGCAGAAACGCATTCTCCTGACATCTAGCCTACAGCTCACTATTTATCAGTGTGGTTAGGGGCGAAGCCGAAAGCGTTTTATTGCATTCTTCACTGCAGAAACACATTCTCCTGACATCTACAGCTCATTATTCATCAGTGGGGTTCGGGTCGAAGCCCCGACGCCAAAAGCGTTTTCTTGCATTCTTCATTGCAGTAACGCATTCTCCTGACATCTACAGCTTATCATTTATCAGTGAGGTTCGGGTCGAAGCCCAGACGCCAAAAGCGTTTTCTTGCATTCATCACTGAAGAAGCGCATTCTCATGACCTATAGCTCATTATTCATCGTATTATAAAGGACCTTTTGAATAATGTTTGAAAATGTTCTAATATGAATTTAAAGGCCTTAATATATTGCAAATAAAACCGATTTGTTCCTTAAAAAGATAAGATACCCCACATATTTAGATTAAGGCTTTGAGGATCGTCGCCGAAAAAAAATTATTCGAAAAAAAAAATTCAATAAAATTCAAGCATACATTGTGAGTTATAGTCCCAAATTTATTTAACTAAAAAAATATCAGATTGAGTAAAGGTTGGAAAAAGGCGACTAGGAAAAGATTAACTGGGTTTAGAACTCATCTCAATCGTGACTCTTTTACTGAAAAATTTCGCTTGAATTATAACATTTCCAAAGCAAAGTCTTTCTTAAAATAATTATGATAAATTCATGTGAAATTACATAAACTCTGTCTGGAAAGGGGAGGGGCGGTAGAGTAAAAATGATTAATCCTCACTCCTTTTTATAATTTCTGCTATTGATTGCATTTGGCATTAAAGAATAGGGTGGGGCGACTCGATATAAGAATTTAATTTATAGCATTTATGAATTATATTAGTGACAGATTTTTTTTATTTTTTAATTTCTTAACTAAAATAAAAAAAAGTATTGGTTTGTCCAATGGGGGGAAGGGGATTGCATTTATCGCCCCTCCCATCTTGTACAACCTTTTTTTTTCATTTTATATTTACTAATAAAAACATTTGAGATTAGAGTGTGGTGCGACTTAATATACAATGGGTTCACATATCAATACGTAGTTTATATTATACAGATATTCTACTAATTTTGTTCACATACTATGATTTCTCCATAAAAATAGGACCGCCCCCCCGCCATTCAGAGGGCTAGAGTGGGAAGGGTAGCAGAAGCAATCCTCCCCCCACCTCACCGAATCGGCTAAGATACCAGAAGTGTAGCGACATAATATAACAATTATATTGTAATTCAACTAATTTTGTTCACAAACTATGATTTCTAATTAAAAGTAGGACCGCCCTCCAACTCAAAAGGTTTAGGCTGGAAGGGCAGTAGATGTATTCGCCCCCCCCCCCACCCAATCAGCTAACAGGGGAAAGACATAATTTAAAGATCGGTTAAAATATCAATAACAAGTTTTAATCATTTAATTGATTCTGTTAGCAAGCTGTGATTACTACAAATAAATTGGGCCGCCCCCCCACTCGAAAGTTTATGGGGGGGGGCGGGATTGATGCCATCGCCCCCTTTCGACCCCACCATATCGGCCAACATACTGGGGGGGGAGACGAAATAATCTAAAAATAGGTTGAAATATAAATAATTAATATATATTATTAACATAATAAATTCGTATACAAATTATGTGAACTCTACACTAAAATTCGGCCGAGTTGGGGGGGGGGCGATCGCCCCTACAGCCCCCCCCCCGGATCCGCCAGTGCGGGGGGGGGCGAAGTGAAGTAGTTTTATTTTTTATACCTTTTCAATTAATTTATCGTTAATCCCTTACTAAAAACTCATTCTGATATAATGCATCGGCGCCGGGTGGGAAAGTTTATGATGCTTGACCCCCATCTTCCGAAAGAAAATTGTAAAGTTTTTAAGGCAAGGTAAGTTGGTGGTAAGTTTTACAAGGATTTACAAGGATTTCACTGCACCTTTGTTACGTTGTACCCCCACCAAGCAAACACACACACATTGGAGCCTTACAGCGTTTCATGCAGAACTAAAGAAAATGGTCGATTGGGGGGTGGTGGGGAAGGAACTGGAGGAAGGGGGAGGCTTACTGCTACACGCTTTCTCTGCTGTTGCGTCAAGGTGACGCAACGATACTTTATCAGGCTTTCCTCTACACGCCACGGTCCAGTAAAAGGAAATAAAGGCGTGCTTTTCGGACACACTGACCGCAATGGTCAACGAAAAAACTCCAAAGCCATGACTGTAGGTTTACGTCAGTGATCAGAGTATATAAACGTAACAAAGGTGCAGTGAAATCCTTGTAAAACTTACCTTACCTTAAAAACTTTACTGTTTTTCGGATTAGACAGTCACATATACAATAAAATAAAATATTTTCCTGGATGAGTCTTGGATAGAGGTATATAGGTATTTAGTCTCACAACCATTTCATTTCAAGTACGCCATGGCTTCCACTGACGATGCTCTACAAAGGAAACTCGTTTTAAACAACACTCGTACTAGGGGTCTAGTACATCAAAGTTCAATGGATTGATGTTGGATTTACAAGTTATTAATAGTTCAACGTAGGTATTTTTTTATTTTTTTTCACTGTACGTCTGCCTTACCTACTTCATCGCGTAGTATGCGCCCTTGACTGTCGTCTTGAAGGCCCCGGGCTCAAACCCCGCCCGCTGCCATTCACCGCCGTCTTGCTGGAGGTTTAGGCTTGGATGTAATAATCTTCAATTCTGAAGGAACATCCGAAAACATGTAAAAAAAAATCATTTTTTCCAGCAAAGTTTTTACTTATACTTTTAAAATGTTTCTCTTGTTTCTTATATCGGAATGTATGAACCATAGACTTATATATTATACGAACATTCATATTTTTAGCTATTATTTAACAAGAAAAACATTTAAAAAAAATACATTTTGTAAAGACGATACCTTTTCCTATTATACAACTTAAAATAAAATAAATATAAAATTTATAAATATAAAAATATATTTAAAAATAATTTAAAAACATGATGTTTAAATCGTGTATTGAACCCGTAATTTTGACACTGTCAGCTGCGTGAATGTCGATGCCTACGTGTTTACCAATTCGGCCAGCGGGCAATACATACTTTATTGATTATTGTTTGTTTGTAAAATGTTTTACATGTTTCGGATGTTCCTTCAGAGTTGAAGATAGTTTACTTCCTAGTCCAAACCTCCCGTAGGACGACGGGGAATGGGAGCGGGCAGGGTTTGAACCCTCGACCGTCGATAAATCCGAACGACAGTCCAGCGCGCAAACCGCACGACCAGGCAGCCATATTTATTGATATTATTACTATATGGACGTCTAGATCTAACACTAGACCTGGACACTACGGCTCACCGGTCGGCTGACTACGCCCTTTTTGTTTTTAAATTATTAAATAATTCTAATGAGCTTTTAAACTAGACTTAGATCTAAAAGACGATGAGCAAAATTTTCCTAAACATTAATTGATTCCTAGTTCGGCATAACATTTTCTTGATTGAGACCCGATCTCTATAACTGACTCCTAAAATCCGTCTTAGCCATCTTTGTTTAGCCACATTTACTCTTCGATTTCGTAGATGACTATTCACTGCACTTTATTAATGGAGCCCAGCCACTAGTAGAAATTTGTAACCTCTCTTGGCTACGCTCTTGAAATTAGGTGACTATAGTTTGTTTTAGATTTTATATCGAAAAGGGAAGTTTTATCGTCAAAATCATTTTTTGGAGGGTTTTAAATAAAAAAAATAAAAAATAAAAAAAGTTTTTTGTTGTTGTTTTTTAAAATTCAGAACCCTCTTAGCTACACTCATAGAATTTGGTGACTGTAGTTTACTTGAGAATAAAACTGAAGAGAGAGGTTTTCAATCCCAAAACTCTCTGTATGGGGGTATTTAAACTTTTTTAAAAAGCCATCTGGAGGAGGGGGTTTAAACTCAAAACCCCTTTTGGCTTGGCTACGCTCATAGAATTTTCAGTGTGTAATTTGATTTTTTTTTATATTAAAGAGGTATTTTTTAGCATCAAACCCCGCTTCAACTCTAACCCCTTTAGCAACGCTCATAGAATTTTGAATGTGCAATTTGCTTTTTTTTTTATATTGAAGAGGTATTTTTATTTGATATAAACCCAGGTGGAGGGGATTTTTAAACACAAAACCCCTCTTGGCAACGCGCATAGATTTTTGAGTGTGTAATTTGCTTCTTTATATTGAAGAGGTATTTTTTTTTATTCAAACCTGCTGAAGGGGGGTTTAAACTCAAAACCCCCTATGGTTACGATCATAGCATTTTGAGTGTGTAATTTTGCTTTTTTTTATATTGAAGAGGTATTTTTTAGCTTCAAATCCCGCTGAAGAGGATTTTCAACTCAAAACCCCTTTGGCCACGCTCATTTAATTTTGAGAGTGTAATTTTTTTTTTTTATATTGAAAAGGTTTTTTTTTTGCTCTAAACTCCACTGGAGGGGGGAACTTAAACACAAACCCCCCCCCTTGGCTACGCTCAGAGATTCTGATAACTAATGCATAGTTTTATCGTACATTTCAGAGGGGGTTTTGAAATCGAAATCGTCCTTAACTATGCTCTTGCAATTTGGGAATTGTCGTTTGCATTCTTTTTTTTTTGGGGGGGGGGTTGTTTTATAGAAGTGGGGGATTTGACTGCAAAACCCCCTGGTAAGTGGTTTTAAACTCAATCCCCCTTGGTTGCACTGGGCGAAGTGATGGTTTAGTGTTAAAATCTCACTTAAAATAAACAAAATCAAAGCAAAAAATCAGTCACTAAATTCCGACACCCCCACAGGGTGGTTGAACCCCAACCCCCCCCCCGGCTACGCCCATGAAAGCTGCAAATGGTAAAAAGTGCACACAAATTATCAGTTAATTTAAAAAAAACATAGCTTATCAACACATCCTTTTTTTTCTGTACACCGGATACACCAAAAACTTTTATTTATAGATTCTTCCCCTTGTATGAAAGTCTCCAATGGTGATTTTTTGTAAGGGCTTCTGTGTAACTTATTAAAAAATTACGAACACTACTAATAAACGTTGAAAACGATTGATAAATTGCTATATAAAAAAATGTCACGTCATTTAAAACGTAATTATTCTGGAATTATGTGTTTTTTTTGGTGTGAATTGAAACAAATATACATATTAAACAATAAGATAAACATTTAATTATGTATGAACCGAGAAATTTCATTATGAAATGAAGGTGCTACTTAACTTGACCCCTGAGGACATCTCGAGACTATTCCGGGTTGATAACATCGCCGACCCGACCACTTCTTATAGTGTGCCTCAAAGTGGCCACTGTAAGGTGGCGAGTTCGTGAACCACTTGTTATCTTCTCCTCCTCGAGTGGGTGGGTCAGTGGACTCACGGTCATCTCGGAGAAAGTACATGACCATTGCCTACTACCATTACATTTGTGTTTTGACATGTGACATAAGTTCCTTTCCCAGGTCACTCTGCGGGTTACACATTCAGGAAAAGGTAAGCACACAGATGTCTTTGTTTATGTGTTGACATTTATTTTCCGGTCAAGTCGTCCTTAAACGATGTGTAAGATTTATTGGAAGTGGTTGAGAGATAGGGCGCTTGATTGTTATCGAAGATGTTAAGGTTTGATTCCTGGTCGTGGGGAGTGGAGGGCGGTCTTGTCGTGTAGTATTAAAAGAAATTTCAATAAATCAAATAAGAACATAAAACTAAAATGTTATTTGACATTGGTTAGGCTAATAATAGAATATGCATCCACCGTTTGGGACCCCTCAACTCAAGAAAACATTAAGAAACTGGAACAAACACAAAATAGAGCAGTGAGATTCATAACAAACGAATATTCACATTTGACTAGAGTAACACCTTTAGTAAAATCACTAAATTTAGAAAGCCTTCAGGACAGAAGACTCAAAAGTAAAAAAAAGCTAGAAAGATGAGTTATAGACTTATCTTTGGGATGACCTCTATGGATGAAAACGGGCAAATGACCGTAAATGTAAATTATGCCATCTTGAAAATGCTGATAATGAGAAACATATGTATTTGGAATGTCCATTATTCCTTAAAGTTTAAAGTACTGTAAGGGACTTGTTAGAAGCCTACTGTGGCAACTATGTAAATGTTAACTTGTCTATTGTTTTAAACAAGCTGCCGAAACTAACAAATAAAATGATACATAACTTTAACTTGATTATTGTTTCCGAATACAGGAATCTTGTTTGGGCTAGCTGGCTCAAAGCTCTACATAATAAAAGGTGTTTGATCCTAATAACTTAGAATTGACATTTAGAAAAATTATCTAGTTTGATTTTCATATACTTGTACAATTAGTATTCCAGAAATGGGGTGTTGGGGGTCAGGGATATTTGATATTGTGTTGATTGTTCTGGGGTAGAGGATACTTGTATCAATTTTCTGTCTCTAGTGGTTTCAATGGTTAGGTAGTATGTCTTTGATATTAAATAATATTTCTATTACTATTATTATATGTTCAAGGTTAATCACTTTTCAATTGTTTATGATTTAATACTTGTGAATTATTAGAACTTACAAATAAAAACCTATTTTTAAAAAGCCCACAAAAGAGGCAAGATGGCCCATAAAAGAGGCACATAAAGCCCCAAAAAGAGGCAAAGAAAAGAGGCCTAAGGCCCAAGGATTTCTATGATGATAAAGCTAAAATTGAATAGCGCAAATTCTTAGGTTTCCTTTAAAAAAACCAAAAAACTAATGGCATACGCCATTGTAACATTGTAATATTGTAAAATAATAATTTTATTCTTAAAATAAGGCATTTTATTACTTTGTTGCTCTTTGTTTCTAAAATTATTTTGCTTCAAATAATCTCATTTTACTAAAAATCAATTTAAATTCATGAACCCACTCTTGGCTTGCCCACCTTCACGTTTCTATTTCCTTCGCTCTACCTCTTAACCCGGCACCTTCGTCACGGAGGTCACGCTTAACCCGGCACCTTCGTCACGGAGGTCACGCTTAACCCGGCACCCTTTCAACTTCCACTTCTCCCTACCTTGTTTTCGGATCACTTCAAAACTTCCATCGTCCCTGGCGGAAGGTCTGAAATTATGTACACATGAATATCCCGGAAGCTTGAAATGTGTGTACCTAAATCTTGCTTTGTGTCAGCCGCAATAGATATTGACTTAGTCCGCTAGGGCACCTATTGTCCCGCTCCTCACCTCACCGTCTACGCTTACTCATAGATCTGAAGACACAATTTTAAGTCCGATACTTTTTTTTTTAAAAGGTCAAAGTGACCTCAGTATGCACATTCCCCCCCCCCCCCTCTTCTAACACTTGGAAGAGATCACTAGCTGCTTTGGGCGGTTCAATGTATTAGTAGGTACGTATTCTCTCTGCCCCAGGAGTTGAACAATTACAGATAGCCAGCAATGGGGGAGGGATATATATTTCATACTGATTCCCCCCGCCTGCAAGAAAAATGTCCAGAACAAGCGAGCAGAAATGAGCTTTAAAAGACGAATCTAGGTTCGTGAAACAGGGATGACTTGTTCTTGAAGATAAGAAAGCCTGGACTCATCAATATGAGTACTTTAGTGGATCACGCTTATGGTGCTTTATGTAATAGAAAGCTACGACAAAATTATTATTTATTATTAAGCCAATAGATGTTGAAAGTAACAAAATTTCTTCATTTATCACTTAAATCAGTAATAAGCCTTTTTTCCATAACCGGAACACTTCGCAAACTCTTGAGTATTTCACGGGACACTTTGCATTAAGTTTTATTAGAGTGCTTAATTCACGCAATGGTCTGATATTTAATTATTCTAGAAGCTCGTGGAGCACCTACTCAGTAACAGTTTTGGAAGCCTGTCTTAAATGATAATGATTCCAGATAAAGATAATGGATAAAGCAATTTAGTTTGGTAAATAGACTAGCAGATCTAGATCTAAATAAGGCCTAACATTTAAAATCGCTAACATTAACAATTATCGATTACTTTAAAACCGGTATCTGACGGTGTCCAGGTTCGTTTCAACACAAAAGCTTATTATTATTTTATCATGCCTACTGACTGTAGAAGCCTGTTTCCTCCCGGGGGCGAATCGGACAGTAGTGGCCACATCTGCTGACCTGAACACCTCATCGACCACAGCCTCTCTTTTTTCCCTCCAGTAAATTAAAAACTCACTCCATTAACCGGCATGGACATGCGTGTTTCGCGCGTGCCGTTACGTCACCGGCCACCGGCTAGTCAGTTGGGAATGGCGATAATGGGACAGCAGGTCATGGCTTTGTTATCTGTATGCTGCTAACGGCTCGTACCGTAAAGAGCCATAATGAACCAATACTTCTTGAATAGTTCGAGACCAGAGGCGTCTTTAGGAGCGTGGTAGGTGGGGAGCGGGCATTTCCCATGGGCCAAACTCATTTAGAAGTATTTTAGTATTGTCCTGGCTAGGACCTTGTGTGTTGTGTAAAACCAACAATTTTCTAGCCAAGAGACATTACAATTAACTAGATAGATGTACTCAAGACTGTTGAATACTTCAACTGATGTATTTATCTTTAAATGGGATGCTTGTGTTGTCTCCCCTAGCCGTCGTTTCCTTATCTGTCTCTATCACTATTCAAACGTCTTTAAGCTCCAGCCATCTTGTTCTACTTTGTACTCCTATTCTGCTACATCATCCGTCTGTCTGACTACGTCACTACTTTTTCCGTCGCTCAAAAACAATGCCCAATATAGTTATCAACAAAACTAACATACTCTCTCAACTAGACTTCGTGTTTCATTATGGCATTAAACAATTTAAGCACTAAGGTTGTAGAAACATTTTCGGAAAAGAAAAGTCACTAAGCCTGTAAATATAGCTTTTAAAGTTGCACTTATTTAAATTGTCAGGGCGACATTATCCTACGATTTAGAAAACCCATTTCGTCCAATATTCTGAAGCTAAATGGGTATATAAAAGCAGTATATAATAATCAAAATAAACAAGCAAAATAATAATTAAAAAATCCTTTAAAAAACAACAAAGCTTATCTAAGGAGAAAAGCTCCGCGCGTAATACTATATCTTTTTATAATGTAGAAGTTATTTCCCTTATTCAATATCAAACACAATTAATGACCAATAATTTATTGACTAATTGGATAATTTTTTTTTTTTATTGATCGGTGATGTGATTTTCCTAAAATTTTACATTCATTTTTTTTTCTTAAAAATCAGAAAAATGTTTTTGAGAAAAGATGTTGCCATGACTATTCTAATTAGTTCAGACTGCCTTGACCATTTACATAGCTACAAGTGCAAAAAAAAGAAAAGCAGCCTTCAAGTACTCCTTTTAAATTTGCAAAGAACTGTCCTTCCATGCATATTTTTATTTATGCAGTACTCAGTGGCATAGCTAGGGATTTGAGGGCCCGGGGGGCCTTGACATCCTGAAGGACCCTTGCATTTCGACATTCGACATCATGTCATGAGATAATGGCGTAATATTTAACGCAAAAAAACACATTTTTTGGACACTCATTTGAGGGACCACCTCAAGTTGGGGCCCGAGGGGATTTTCAGATTTGGAACCTCCTACCACTACACCCTAGCCACGCCACTGGCAGTACCAGTATAACATAAGAGCCGGTACTATATTTTCAAACATTTTTTTTTCAAATGCCCAGTACAACTATATATTACAACTATAACTAAACTCGATTTTATATAATATATAATTTAATAAATAATTTAAAATAAAATATTCAATGACTTTGTTTGGGTTACATTAGCACACTTTTGCAGAAAATTTCCTAATTTAAAAAAAAAAGTATGTTCTCATAACTGATTGATTCATGCTTTGCTACGTACAATAATAATTGTTTAAAGTTTCAACTTCATCCGAGAATGGGTGTGGGAGAAACAAATGTGTACAATTATCTAAAGGGACAAAATACTATTTATTTAGCTATATCTGTGAATACTGAAGTGTTAATGTCTCTTGTTGGTATGAAACAAAATAATTAATTTCAAGTAATTAATTGACTAATATTTTTTTCATTGAATTGTGTATTGTATACGCCAATGAATAATTGTGAAAAGTTTCGAATTGATCTGAGAATGGGTGTGGAAGAAATAACGTGTACAAACTTTTGACCTGACAGAGTTGATCTAAGCTTGGTGAGAAAGCAGTCTTAGTTTCAATCGTAGGCTTAGGAACAGAAAACTTGAAAAGATAAAGCAAATGGAATATAACTGCCTCCTTTCAAAATAATTGTATACTTCATTAAAAAAAAAATATCTTGAAAACCATTTCACTTTGTCCTAGACCCACGAAACACGCCGAAAACAAAGTATGGACCGCCCGACTTGCCAGCACCAACAGCAGCAACAAAATGCGACGCCACAGCTGCCACCACCGGCGTTCATGTCCGACTCGGATCCATGGAAGTCGTGCGACGAGGACCAAGAAGAGAGCAGCTCCAAGAACGCGCACAGAAGAGCCAAGAGAAACATTCCGGATACGGAGAAGGACGACAAGTATTGGGAGAAGAGAAAGAGAAATAATTTGGCCGCCAAGAGATCTCGCGAGAACAAAAGGCTTCTGGAGAGTGACATCAGACAGAAGGTACCGTACAAAGACAGTTTTATTTTATTCTTGCCAAAAGTACTGATTTCAGTGATTTGTGATGTAACATGTCTACGAAAATGCCTTTTTTTTTTTAAATCCATTTTGTTCTCGGCGGGAAGTTTGTTGTGGAATTAGTGTACTGTCAACTTGCTATTACATTCTGTTCTCGCTTAATTTGTGAATTATAGGGCAATCTATCTGTATTTACTAATTCAATCTTTTATCTTCCTTGCTCTTGTTTATCTGGCATATTGAAATTACATGTATGACTAAAATAAAACCCTATTTACTTATTTATTTACGAATTCTTTTTACAGTGCTTTTTAATATGATTATTGTCCAATGATTACGATGGATTGGGTAGTGAAAAGTGTATAGCACTAGCGGAAGTTAAATCAGATAACCCTAACTCTTAAGTAATCTAGGTTAACGTGGAAAACATCAGAATTCCTCTTTAAGAAATAAAATATTTTTATTTTTGAAAAAATTCTTGAAAAGGTTGAGCACACTCTATTATAGGGGGCGCTGAGTGGTTAAGCGCTTGGCTTCCGAACCTGGGGTCCTGGGTTCGAATTTCTGTGAAAACTGAGATTTGGAAATTGGGGATTTTTAGGGCACCCCTGAGTCCATCCAACTCTAATGGGTACCTGACTTAAGTTGGGGAAAGTAAAGGCGGTTGGTTGTTGTGCTGGCCACATGAAACCCTGCTCTTTAACCATTGGCTAAAGAAACAGATGATTTTAACATCATCTGCCCCATAGGTCTAGGTCTGAAAGGGAAAACTTTACTTTACACACTATTAATACACAATATATATTAATATTACAGATTCACAAAATTAGACTTAACATGAAGCCTGTAACTTATTGATTAATCTCACATATTTGTAACCATATTTTTAACTCCCTGGCTATAGTTAGTGATATTAGAAATTTACTGCTATTTCTGAAAATATAACTACATTGTTTATAAAATAAAAAAACAACCTAGACAATGACATTTATTATTATGTTACAGATGAACTCTTAAGTAACGCTGAGTTTTCTCTTATTAATTTTAAATTGTCTTCCATTCACATAAAGCAGTATTAGATAAAAAAAAAAAATTAGATTAAGTATGTTTACAAAATGCTGGTTGTTAATTTTTGCTTCAATATTAATTTTAGGTTGCCCTTTTGGAGGAACAAAATGCTTTATTGCGCAAGGAAATCGTCATTATAAAAGCACGCTATGGAATTCCAACTGAACAAAGTCTGCTTACCCCTGGTGAACAAGCGCAATGCATTCTAGAGGTCAAGGCTGCTCGCGAAGCTAATGAGTTGCGCAAGAAGAGAGAAAGCGCTGGAAATATTGACGACGTATCTTCAACATCTCCCTCAGTGTTCTCTGTGGGGCTGCACTCGTCCCTCGATGATTCTGATGCTGAGAAAGTCTGCAGTGAGTCTTCCGACAACAGCCCAAAAGTAAGTGAGACCACATACAACTTGCAAACTTCCTACGGTCCTGCTGCTTACGGGCCTTTCAATCCATCGCCCAGCTGGGCTCCTGCCGCCAGCTCAAGCCAGCAGGGCTTAGCAAGTAACAGCTCTGGCCATCCTTTCTCCCCTTCTCCTGGTCACCAGCCTAAGCAGTCGTCCACTCCGTCTTCCTACCAGGCCAAGCACAGCTCACCGTTCACTCGCTACGGCCCTGGGTCAATGAGTGGGTACCCGAGGCCTTACGACTTCTACAGCATGCAGTACGGAAACCAAAGCACATCAAGGATTTATGAAGAGGGCTACCCCGGAGCCCCAGCAGACCTCAGAATGAACATCAAAAGACAAGAGGAGCAGAGAGTATGTAGGGGTCAGACCTCTCTGAAATCGCCCAGCTCCCAGTCAGATTTTCTAGATGACATCGCGGCGATGGGATATGCACATGGCGGGCGACCACAGATTGGCCAGGAACAGCTGAGGCGTCAAAGCGCTGACCATACTTCTGTCATGAGCAGTGGATTTAGTAGGCTTTCGTGTGACTTGAAAAATGTGACCGCTGATGGAGTAAAACCCATCATGCAACAGGATACCAAATTAGAACTTGACCTGAATTGAACACATTTCTAGTTAATTAAGAATACAAAAAATATTTTCTTAACTGTCCCATATGCAATACTCAGTCATTTTAAACAAGATGTGAAAAGAATTGGGCATTTGGTTAAAAAGACATTTTGTTGATTTTTTAAAAAACGTTTGTTACTAAATAACTCATACGGCTTTAATAACGTCATTTTTAAAGTAATCATCAAGCTATCATTAGAGCACTTAGTATATATACTGTAATCCTTAGGTAGACAATGTTCAATATTTATATGTGATGTTGAGTTTTTTTTTAAATAGAAATTTTTAAAATATTTTTTTAAAGTATAGATCTTTTGTCAGAATAGAATTTTAAAAAAAAATTTGTTACCGTTTGATATGGGCTGTCCGTATATGCATAAGCAACATTAATGATACTGTTATCAGTGGTGAATATAGACAATGGTATGTGTAAGGTCGGTAAGAAAGTAGGTCATCTATGCCGTACAGACGACTGGACTGTTAAAGATTTTCGTTATTAACTTGAATGTGTATTGAAGCACACCAAAATTGCAATCTATATGATTTAAATACTTATGTAATATATTTCTTTTACAAAACTATTTTGAGGTGTAGCCTAGTGGAAATTCCGTGAACTGCTTTTGTTTTGTTTTGTTTTCAAATCTATTATTGGATGGTGATTTTTGACTGCCTCTATGTAAATGCCTATTCTTGTTGCTGTTATAAAATATTAGTACCGGTACTGTACCGGCATTTATTTTACTATGAGCGATGATATTTAATTGAGGTTCATTTGTTTCCATGCAAACCATTGAGAACTAATGCCGCTTATAAATCACACTTTAATACAATTATTTTTTTTCCTTTATATCTCTTAAATAAGAACTAATTTTGTTCCCATTCTCCCCCCTCCCCATTTTTTTGGTGTAAATGTGAAAAGTAAAAAAAACAACAGTGAAAACGTTTTGAGATACCGGTTAGTTGAGTATCAATAAATTAGCTAGAAGTAGAGTGGTAACAGATGTGAGACTTTCTATTTAAACTACGAACTTTTAAAGTAGACATTTGTAGGCCCTATTAACAGCTATATAGTTTATGGTTTATTGTAGTCAGGCTTATATTTGACAGCTATATAGTTTATTGTAGGCAGGCTTATCATTGACAGCTATATAGTTTATGGTTTATTGTAGGCAGGCTTATCATTGACAGCTATATAGTTTATTGTAGGCAGGCTTATCATTGACAGCTATATAGTTTATTGTAGGCAGGCTTATCATTGACAGCTATATAGTTTATTGTAGGCAGGCTTATCATTGACAGCTATATAGTTTGGTGTAGGCAGGCTTATCATTGACAGCTATATAGTTTATTGTAAACAGGCTTATCATTGACAGCTATATAGTTTATGATTTTTTGTAGACAGGCTTATCATTGTCAGCTATATAGTTAATTGTTTATTGTAAGCAGGCTTAACATTGACAGCTATATAGTTTATTGTATGCAGGCTTATCATTGAAGCTATAAAGTTTATTGTTGACAGGCTTATCATTGACATCTATATATTTTATTGTAGTCAGGCTTATCATTGACAGCTATATAGTTTATTGTAGGCAGGCTTATCATTGACAGCTATATAGTTTATTGTAGGCAGGCTTATCATTGACAGCTATATAGTTTTTTGTAAGCAGGCTTATCTATAACAGCTATATAGTTTATGGTTTATTGTAATCAGGCTTATTATTTACAGCTATATAGTTTATTGTAGACAGGCTTATCATTGACAGCTATATAGTTTATGGTTTTTTGTAGGCAGGCTTATCATTGACAGCTATATAGTTTATTGTAGGCAGGCTTATCATTGACAGCTATATAGTTTATTGTAGGCAGGCATATCATTGACAGCTATATTGTTTATTGTAGGCAGGCTTATCATTTACAGCTATATAGTTTATTGTAGGCATGCTTATCATTGACAGCTATATAGTTTGGTGTAGGCAGGCTTATCATTGACAGCTATATTGTTTATTGTAAACAGGCTTATCATTGACAGCTATATAGTTTACGATTTTTTGTAGACAGGCTTATCATTGACAGCTATATAGTTAATTGTTTATTGTAAGCAGGCTTAACATTGACAGCTATATTGTTTATTATAGGCAGGCTTATCATTGACAGCTATATAGTTTATTGTAGGCATGCTTATCATTGACAGCTAAATAGTTTGGTGTAGGCAGGCTTATCATTGACAGCTATATAGTTTATTGTAAACAGGCTTATCATTGACAGCTATATAGTTTATGATTTTTTGTAGACAGGCTTATCATTGAAGCTATAAAGTTTATTGTTGACAGGCTTATCATTGACAGCTATATATTTTATTGTAGGCAGGCTTATCATTGACAGCTATATATTTTATTATAGTCAGGCTTATCATTGACAGCTATATAGTTTATTGTAGGCAGGCTTATCATTGACAGCTATATAGTTTATTGTAGGCAGGCTTATCATTGACAGCTATATAGTTTATTGTAGGCAGGCTTATCATTGACAGCTATATTGTTTATTGTAGGCAGGCTTATTATTGACAGCTATATAGTTTATTGTAGGTAGGCTTGTCATTAACAGCTATATAGTTTATTGTAGGCAGGCTTATCATTGAAGCTATATAGTTTTTTGTAGGCAGGCTTATCTATAACAGCTATATAGTTTATGGTTTATTGTAATCAGGCTTATTATTGACAGCTATATAGTTTATTGTAGACAGGCTTATCATTGACAGCTATATAGTTTATTGTAGGCAGGCTTATCATTGACAGCTATATAGTTTATTGTAAGCAGGCATATCATTGACAGCTATATTGTTTATTGTAGGCAGGCTTATTATTGACAGCTATATAGTTTATTGTAGGCAGGCTTGTCATTAACAGCTATATAGTTTATTGTAGGCAGGCTTATCTATAACAGCTATATAGTTTATGGTTTATTGTAATCAGGCTTATTATTGACAGCTATATAGTTTATTGTAGACAGGCTTATCATTGACAGCTATATAGTTTATGTTTTTTTTGTAGACAGGCTTATCATTGACAGCTATATAGTTTATGGTTTTTTGTAGGCAGGCTTAACATTTACAGCTATATAGTTTATTGTAGGCAGGCTTATCATTGACAGCTATATAGTTTATTGTTTATTGTAGGCAGGCTTAACATTGACAACTATATAGTTTATGGTTTATTGTAGGCAGGCTTATCATTGACAGCTATATAGTTTATGGTTCATTGTAGGCACGCTTATCATTGACAGCTTAATAGTTTATTGTAGGCCGGCTTATCATTTACAGATGTATAGTTTATAGTTAATTGTAGGCAGGCTTATCATTTACAGAGCATATTACAAAGATGTATAATGCAGCTTACGGTTTATTTTACTTTGTACTTTTATCAGAATTAGATGCATTTAATAAAGAACCATGATCATCTGTATTATAAGCGCAAAACACCACTGACTGATTGATTGATTGATCAAGAGATATCATTAACTGTCTTACGGGTTCGCGTAAAATTTCGTACACTGGTTCTTTTTCTACCTCCTAGGCGCTCACTAGGGAACCATTTTAGACAGATTCGCACCTGACCACCGCAAGTTGCGAAAAGCTTTCTATCACATCTTGTAAAACAGCACGATGCTTGTATGATTAATTGAAACGCTCGACTATTAGAATGATGCATGCAATGCGATGATTGCCTTTTCTAAAAGAACATCAATAAAAAGGTTTTGAAGTTATCATTTAAATCAAAAAGAGGGGTCAGTTTATGTGTATGTGAAGTATTTGCATTTCTCCTAAACGTTAATTGCTGTATTTTCTTACGGTTTTTTGTAATTGATATTATTTGGTGTGAACTTATGCATGTGTATTACGGTACTGTATCTGTAACATTTCTCTTTTGCATTTTTAAGAATCTCAAAACGATATACAAAGTACTTTATAATACTCAGGGACTCTTTTCATACCATCATGTCTTGTTTTGAACCACATACGGGTATATTATTTTACAACACATATGTATCCTAGGTTACGTGACACATTTGATGCAACAGTCTTTAATTTTTATATGCACGGTATTTGAAAATGTCTGTAAATGTACATACCCACTGCAATGTAGCCTATAACGCATTCTGTGGTTGTTATTTGAAGATTGTATTATTAATAATATTATCTCAGGGATATAGATGTATCAGATTTGTTTAACTGTATACTTTGTAAAGCAGAAATCCAAGTTGAGTTTTAGTGGTCTGTTTGCAATTAGAATCTTTGTAATTCACGAAATAAAGGTTTAATAAATAAAATATCGTATAAAAAAAACTAATCAACATGTTTTGACGATTTTTATAAAAGCTTCCTTTAACTCCCGCTGTTTGTCTGTCTAGTAAAAAGTGTGTACACGTTATTTGTTATTTCTTTCTCACCCAATCTCGGATCAAGTTGAAATTTTACACAGTTACTATTATTCGTTGTAATTCCTTGTACCTGATAAAACAAGAATCAATATAAAAAAATAACTAATTAGTTAAATAAATATTTGTCATTAATTATTTTGTTCGGTATTGAACAAGGGAAAGAAATAGTACCTGACCAATGTGGTGGTATTAGTTAAATTAGTCTCGTCGAGGAGGCTTGAGTCCTCGAGATGGAATTCGGGTTCGGAATGTGGCAAGTGATGAGGGAGCTCAACATAGATATGAACAATATTGATGTTATTGAAACCCTTGACCACAATCCCAAAAGTACAGTGTTCCTGAACAATCGAATTTGAGAAAGTCTTAGGACATCCTTAGGAGTGCGGCAATGATGCATTTTCTCAAACTCACGAAGGATTTACTCCTAGCGTGAACATAAACGAGCGTTCTATTTCCAATCGCAGGTTTGAAGATGAATTAGACATCATTTAAGATAATGCAGAAAAGGTATACCGGTACGATCTTATTTACCAATAGCATGCTGCAACTAGAACACTTGGCATGCAAAACGGTGTTGAAAGCAACAAACTTGTTTGTGGTGTTTGTTCCCTAGAGCTGGATGGCCAAACATTTAAAGTTGTTTCTTTTGAACACCTAGGGACAAACTTAATGGAGGATCACTAAAAGAGATAAAACCCCCGCCTGAGTTTGGCATCCGCCGTCATGAGTAAACTGTGGAAAATTTGGAAGAGTTTCCAAATAAAATTCAAAAAGTATTCTTCGCTAGTGGTCTCATGATCCCACCCATATGGTTGTGAAAGTTGCACGAGTGCTGAAGCTGAAAGAAGAATTCAAGCCTTTGACACTAAATGCTGCAGAAAACTTATATCAACTCACACTGTCTGTCAGGTAAAAAGGTTTGTACACGTTATTTCTCCAACACCCAATCTCGGATCAAGCTGAAATTTTTCACTATATTTTCGTTTACATGGCAACACAAGAATAAAAAATCCCAGTTAACTTGAAACAATAAATGCATGTACAAAGATATATAAAGCAGATACATGATTCAGTAAAAATTATCAATAAAATGAGTAACTATTTACTCCTAAATTAGCGACTTCTAAGTCTAGCTTTCTAGCTCTCTCTCTCTCGTCCCAAGCTAACACTCATCCTTTTATATATTTCCTTAGAATAAAGAACCGTGACATCTCTATACCCATCCTTGACTCGTTTACATTTAATTTTCCTTTTAATTGTTTTTGTAATTTAACCTACGTTAATTATGTTTCCCGTCTGTAGCCTTGAACTAGGTTTTAATCGTCGTCTTTCTGGCATCTAAGCTAGCGTGGTAACGCGTGACCTAATTTGAGCTAGTAAAACTGTCCTCATTTTGTGAACAATGAGGTGTCACTAGGGACGTAACAATGAGTGCAACAAAGTAGTTTGGGGAAGCAATGTCTCTTTCATTAGTGGACAGCTATTCTTTTTGTTTTGGCCGTATTTGGTAGCATATGCCTTAAAAATGACAATTTAGTCTATTTTCAGGATATTTTTTTTTTAATTTTTCAGGAGATTTTTAAAATTCCAGGAGATTTCTAGATCTAGGAGCTCCTGGAAAATCAGGATGCAGCAGGAACCATGTTATAAGTTATGTTTTAACTTAATAATTTACACTTAGAATTAGCGTGGGGCCTATGAAAGTCACACAGGTTGCAGTTAGGCCGGCCTTGTTACGAAAAAGGGTTTAATCTATTTTTTTTAATTTAAAATTTGTTTTATACCTGTAATATTAAAACAGTTACTTTTTTTGCAAATTTGGAATTCAAGGGGACAAAACTAATATTATCAAATTGTATGTTGCTAACTCACTCAGTTATCTTCCTTCGAAATTGTTCTACATCGATCGCAATGCCAGGAATGTCGTGGTCCTCCTGTTGTGGTAAGCGTGTTATAGATCTAGACCTCTATTCATTTTCTTTAAATTTTAAGCCATTAGATCTAGATCTATTGAATTAAATTTCAAAAGTATCATTGTGAAATCTAGGAGTAAACTTCAATTGCATTCAAACTCAAAATTCAAAGCCATTTAAAAATTCGTAAGCCTAACTGAACTTCTGCGCAAGTGCAGAAAACTTCATCCGGGCAATTGTTTCAAATGCTAAGAGGAACAGAGAAGCCGACGCATAAACAGTTTCAATGTCTGTGGATTTTTTTTCTGAAAGTCTGAATGAATGTGCATACGAATTTGTTTTTATTTAAAATATTCAAACTAGGATTTATTTTTTAATAATTTTGTTTTGTAAAAAGCCAAACTGTGTACCAATTCTCCTAAAATGGGGTGCGTAACCAGCCAAGAGGATAAAGCTGCAGTGGAGCGATCAAAACAAATTGACAAATCCCTGCGTATGGACGGAGAGAAGGCAGCGCGAGAAGTTAAATTGCTGCTGCTTGGTAAGATTTAATTTATTTTTTTAACCTGTTACTCAGGCTACAGATCTAGATTTAGATATCTAGATCTATAGAGATCTATATAGAATCTAAATCTAGATTAGTCTAGTCATTAGATTAGAGATTAGTGTCTAGATATAGATCTAGTTATTCTAGTAGATAGACTATAGTCTCTAGTATGATTATCATAGACCGTCATAGATCTATTCAATCTAGATCTAGTTAAATATAATGATAGTTGAGTAACTTCAGTAAGTCTAAGTCTAACTAACTCACTGTACTAACTAACCCCATCATTATTGACATTTTTATGACTTCTGATCATAAACTAAAGCTTCATTCACTAACACTAACAGTGTATGTACTAGAATCTAAGTTAGTAAGTGTTACACTGTATAGAATCTAAATCTAGATTAGTCTAGTCATTAGATTAGAGATTAGTGTCTAGATATAGATCTAGTTATTCTAGTAGATAGACTATAGTCTCTAGTATGATTATCATAGACCGTCATAGATCTATTCAATCTAGATCTAGTTAAATATAATGATAGTTGAGTAACTTCAGTAAGTCTAACTAACCCCATCATTATTGACATTTTTATGACTTCTGATCATAAACTAAAGCTTCATTCACTAACACAAACAGTGTATGTACTAGAATCTAAGTTAGTAAGTGTTACACTGACTTATTAACTATTCATCTTCAGTCAAGTCCAAGTTCTGTGGAATTCACTGACTGATCATTACTCTGTGACTTTCTCTGAAAGTTTTTAAAACACTTCACTAGGCTCTATGACTCTATGTCTATAAATTCTCTATATAATCTAGTCTAGTAACTAGTATTATAGATATAGCCAGTATACTGAGTATATCTAGATCTAAATTCTAAAATCTAGCTGAATCTAAAATTCTAGATCTAGATATAAATTAAATATAGATCTAGATTTAGAATTTATACCTAGATCTATTTATATATCTGAATTCTAAAATCAAGCTGAATCTAGTGAAATCTAGTCTAGATCTAGCTCTGTATCTTAGAATACTCGTCATTCTACCCTCTACTAGATTAGTCTAGTGACAGTCTAAGTCAGTCTAAATCTAGATCTATATATATATATATATATATATATATATATATATATATATATATAATATCTACACATGTAGACTAGGTCCCCTAGGTCTAAAATTAAATTACATGAAAGCCATGACAATGAGCCTCTCAGTGATTGTCTTGAACTAGATCTAGATTCTAGAATCTATAGTTATAAATATAAAAAAGTATAGATAGTCAATATATAGATTTAGACATTTAGATCAGGGGTTCTCAACCTGTGGGTCGCGACCCCTTTGGGGGGTCGATTGATACTTTGCAAGGGGTCGTCTAAGACCATCGAAAAAATGAATTGTTTTTGTCCATTCTTCTATTGCTGTATGTATGTGTACTGGGAAGGGGGTCACTGCAGAGTGGGAGATTGTAAAAAGGAGCCTAAAAGGTTGAGAACTGCTGTTGTAGATCTAGATAGATTGCTATTAAAGTGCTAGCTAGATCTAGTCAAACTAGTGAGTCTTAGATAAGATACATTAATTTATAATTATAGGTATATCTCTTATTAAATGACAACTGCTAGATCTACTTTTCTTCTAATTTTAGATACTCATACTGTTTACTCTTGATCTAGCCTAATCTAGGGTATAAACATTTGGTTGGAAATGTCAATGTAAACTCTGGATTATAGATCTAGATCTTATTGTCTTTATGAATAACAATTCACACTGGAGTTGGAGCTTGACATTAAGGCTAGATCTAGATTTTAAAAGCTTTTTTTTTTTTAATTTTAGTTTAGTTATCACTGAATCAGATAATTTATTCTAGTCTATATTGTAAAGTCAACTTTTTGACCTTGTTTTTTTTTTTTTTTTAATATCCAAATGAAAAGTATATGTCTAGTAGAATCTAGTCTAGATCTATTTTTTATCCAGTTAACCCAGGTAGCTGTTTCAAATGTTATATAAAGAATGTAAAGATTTGATTGGTTGAAACCAAGAACTCTCTGGTCCCTCTACTGTTCAAACAGTATTCAAGTCTAGTAGACCCTGCACTTATTAAAGCCTATGAATCATCATTCTTTTATTTAGAACGTTTATCCTACCACTGGCAGACAAGGGAGGGAATTTCAAAAAGATGAACATTTATGGACTATAGAACTTAACTAGTCCTAGTAATTTATTTACTAATGTTTGCAATTTATATCTGTACAAATTATTCTCAGTGGTCTCTTTTAAGCTTTAACTATAATACTTTCTTTAGAAAAGTTAGAATTTTAAATTGGACTTAACCATTTAAATATTTTAAAGCTTAATCCACAAGTAGCTTATTAGTTAGATCTGGGCCCAATTTTTTTTGTTTAGATTTCTCATTCTATTGAAAAGGGAGTTTATTTCTCTTAAAAGCTATATATGTATCTTTGGTATATTTTTGCTGTATTACCGTATTTCATGTTGTTATCTATAACTATTTTTTCTTTAGGTTATTATTGCTTTCTAGTGTCTGAGCTACCCTTTTTTCTTTTTTTTTTCTAAAATAATTTGCTAGAGTGGGTTATAGAAAATCTATATATCTATGCACTTCTCTCAGTGATGTTCCCACCATCACAGGTTAAAATCATAGGCCTATTTAGTGATTAGTATATTTCCAAAACTTAAAGTTGTACTTTGTAAAGATTAAAATACAGTTTTATCAAATAATGCTACCATTACCTTAACAAAGACACCTTAAAGGAAAGAAAGCTATCGCAGAAAAAAAGTATTTAAATAAAAAACAAAAAAAAAACAAAATTAAAATAAATAAGAAATGCTCTGCCGATCATGTTTTGGATTTCACTGACAGAGAAAGTTATTTTGTAGAATATCTATTTATTATTCAATAATTTTGAGTGTATTCCCCATCTCTCACAGTGATGAGCAGGCTCTGAACATTTTCTGATCTAATTTTTCAGACGAAAAAAACATTTTTTTTTTAATGATTAGTAGGGGATTGACTTAAATGTAGATGCTAGATGTAGTTGAAATAATATAGTTAAATATATAAATAATATAATAATGATATATAATAAATAATAATAATAATAATACCTAATGTTTTAACAGCCCATTGTGACATTGCCTTAGGCCTGGAGATCCATCTCTTGCAAATAACAGCTATGTTTGCTTGCGATAAAGTGTGTCACACAATATACTTAATATGCACTTTTGTTGTTGTGCACTCTCTCTAAAGCAGTGTTTCTCAAATTGTGGTCGGGTCCTCGAGATAACTGAGTGGAGTCCGCAGAAAGCTAAAAAAAAATTTATACAATTCTTAGAAAAAAGCTGGTTATTCAGATTGGATAGTTTGAATAATAATCAACTTGCCCCTTCAGTGTGTGGACAAGCAAAAACATATCCCAATTTTATACCCTAACCCGATCTTGACATAAATGCACTCATAAAATCTCATCAGCTTCATCCAAGTTACTCATTTTTTAAAATTTTATTTTAAACAATAGTTATAATAAACACTCCTACAACAAAATGTTGTTTTACATTTGGTACAGATATTGTGCCAGGGCCCGCGTTACAAATTGCTAAACCCAATTTAATGGATGCTTGCGAGGTCCCCTCTTCTAATTTATTATTACAATGACAACTATTACTATTAATTGGATATTTATAGCAACATTTGTTATACAACATGCATAGGACGCAACCCAAACACAATATGCGCCAGTTGGTTAATAAAACTTGTCAATCGTATGTTAACCCTTTAAGTCCTATATCTTTAAAAGCCAGTGACAAGAGCCATGAGTGATTGTGATATGCTTAATGTAAATTGCGGGTCACAATTGGAGCAATCAGTCTAAGGCTGGCCCTGTACATTTGCGTAGCTTTTATACTTAGGTGTCCGTGGGCAAGTTTAGGGGTCTCCAAGTCCAAGTCAGAAAAGCTTGAGAACCTACCTTCGATCTAAAGCATTTCTCGTCATTTCTTATGTTTGGTTGCTCTTGCTTAAAAACTCAGCAGAGATTCAAAAGCTTTCTCACATTTGCCTTTTAAAAGCTTTTTAGTGAACCCAGAGTAAAGTTTCTATTATTTCATGTACAGTTTATTGACTAGTGAAACAAACAGAAGTGTAGCTAATATACTTTTGGAGCATTTTCAAAACTCACGCATATTTAGATTTTAAAACACAATTATTCTATCTAGTTTTTAAAGAGAGAAGTTGTTCCAACACCATTGAAGCATTAATCTATTATTGAATGTTCAGACTGCGCAAGAGAAGGAAGTTGTCAAAAGTTTTCTTATCTAAATTAAATTTATTAAATGTACAAACAATAGTGCCTTGTATGCATTTCGTGTGCAGTAAAGCTCATGTTGTATAATTTATTTGTAACATTATTTAAAGAAAATACTAAATATAATTAATTTCTACTTAATTTAAAAAGAATTCCATAACTTCTTATTTATGTTGCAGTGACATAGTAGTTTAAAAACGCAGGTGTAGAAAGTTTCCTTCTTCATCTTCTTCTAGCCAGCTTTATTGCTGCTGAGCTGTGAGCTCTTTTGCTTGTGAAGTCTGTTTCCATCACTGTTAAAACTATTGTAATCTCCTGGCCATAAGCATCAGTTACATTTGGTTTAAATCATAATTAGACTTTGATATTTCTTGACATTTGGATAGCCCTGGTCTCATACCTTGTTCACTGCAATCCTCTGTTGTGCTCCGGGAGGTTTGGGTTAGGAAGTAGATTATCTTGAGTTCTGAAGGAACATTCGAAACATGTAAAACATTGTACAGCAAACACTTTTTTTTTCTTATCAAATCACAAGAGATGGTTTAACTTTGAGACAACCTCAATTCAAGCTAAACTATTTTTTTAAAATTAAAATTATGAAAACTAAAGTCAAACCAGCCAATACCATCAACTTTTCTAGAATTATAAAATGTATACTTGTGTACGACTTTTATTATCTCATCACAATTTCTGAGCTTTGTTAGTGTATAAAAGAAAGAAAAAAAAATCTTACTTACTTAATTGATTTTTGAAATACTAATTTTTTTTCTCCTCATTTATTTTTATATACTTATTAATAATGAATTACATTATATGCTTTTTCTGTTTACAGGGGCTGGTGAATCAGGAAAAAGTACTATTGTTAAACAAATGAAGTAAGTGCTAATAGAGTTTATTTACTTGAGATATAAAATACGGGTAGCATTAAAACGTGCATATCCATTTTCTTTTTCTTTTTACTCTATCTGTTATTAGGAATTCATGCTGTATTACTCACATTTGTAAGAAAGAACACTGTCTTTCTAATTATTGTTTTTTTTTTTCTTTTTTTTTTCATAAAAATATATATATATGCTGAATATATTCTAGTTATTTTATCTTTTTATATTTACCAACTATATTACGGCAAATCATAGACTTTTAAACTATTTTTTGTCTACGGGTAGTTTTTAGAAAGTTTGCAAATAGCTTAACAGATACATAGGCTGATCATCTCTGGCAGGCCCTGAGAGACTAATTCAATTTAATAATTAGATCTGCACTTTGTGGGAGGGAAACCAGGGCACTGTTATAACTAATCTTTGTGCTCTGTTCTTAGTTGTTCTAAAGGGTTACAGAGAGCATTGGAATACAGAGTTAATAGTTGTGTTTTCTCCAGAATTTTTAAAATAATTTTCATTGGCTATTGGTGCTTCAACTGTGAAGCAAAAGTTTCCTGGTATTGGTCCTCATATTTAGTCCATTAAATGTAGTACTTGTCAAGTATTTGGGCCCTTTTTATATATTTGATTTGTCCTACTAATTCAGTATTATTAAAACTTCTTTTCCTGTTTTCATTTAGAATAATTCATGAAAAAGGATACTCACAAGAAGAATGCTTACAATATAAACCTGTGGTGTATAGTAATGCCATCCAATCTATGATAGCTATCATCAAAGCAATGGGACAGTTAAAAATTCAGTTCGGACATCCTGACAGAGCCGTAAGTGTATTTTTAAAAAAAAGTTTGAATAAAATGTAATGATTGTTTCTGTACCTATAGATGTATGTACATTTTTGTTTTTGTATTTCAATGTCTATAGCGTGCAACTTTACGTTGAAGTCAAGCATTTCCTCCATATAAAACTGTATTGATATAGATGATTGTAACATTTCATACTTTAGTTAGAAAATGTTTTAACCCACCTACCTACACACACACACTTGAAAGATTAAACCACTTATCTTTTCAATGAGTCACTCTTAATTTTGACTATATATTGGATCTCATTTATATTTTGGGGTTGGAACTTGGGTGGAAAGTAACACACTTAAGTAGAGACAAATACGTATATGTAGTTTTAATATTATATACTGTGTGTACTATCAGGGTTATAAAATCAACTGAATGAAACCATATTTTTATTTCACAATAAAAAAAAACATATAAAATGTTGATTTAATTTGTGTTCCAATGGTATCATTATTGCAATCTATTAGTTTTATATTATGGTTGATCTTTTCAAAATAACTTATGACTAGATTTTCAACATGTCAAGATATTTAAAAATTTATAAAAAAATTGTAATAAATTGCAAGTTTTTTTTTCTTTTGTTAGGGGTTAAGAATGATTTTTTTAAAAAGTAGGGGGCTGGGTGGGCGGAGTGTTGCACAATTTTTGTGTGCATTATTTCTCCCATTTCCCATTCTCAGATTGAGTTGAAAATCTGTACAATTATTCATACTTCCAGACAAAAGGTGCATCAATGTAAAAAATAACTAATTAATTAATTTTTTTAGCGGTAATTAATATGTTTGATATTGGTTAAGGGAAATAAACCATACAATATTGATATATATGGCTATAAATATACAGTTCTTCTCCTTATATAACCCATGTTTTTTTTTTTAAAAAGTATTTTTTAATTTATATTTGTGTTTTTTTCCCTGCCTATGGTTACATGATAAATATATTAAAAAAACAACAAATCAGCAAAATAAACAAGTACAAGAAACAATTCTAATACATCTATCAATATCATATTAGATTTCTGCTTAGCAACTTCTGTACATAAATTTCCTTTTAAGCTCAACCAAAGGACATATAAAAAAGTACTTCTTTAATTCTTACACATTGACTTGGTATGACAGGAGAGTACACGAATGTGTCATTAGATTAACTAATTGATTGCTTTAAGTTTAATGATTGCTTTGCATTTTGCTTAAACCTTTAATCTTTCTAGATGGATAGAGCTATCAAATTTTATTAGATAAAGGCTGTAAACCAGTTTTGTTGCCTTTTTTTTAATGCCTTTCCCCTTTACACTCTCCAGAAATTGTTAGGTCATTGACACATTACAATTAGACCAGCACACCAGAGGGTTGTTAAGCTAGTGTAAAGAAGGAAGGTCGAGGTGTGCTTCAGGCTGTTTGGATGATAGAAGCTTGTTTGTTTATTTACACCATGCTGATAGCAATGCCTTAAGAAAGTGTCCTGTCTTCATAGCCTTTAAAGTAGTTTCTGGCTTGTTCTTTTAGAAACTTTGTTTTAACCGAGGAGTTTTTACTAATTGAGGATCAAAAGAAATTAAGTAACACAAAATTTAAACAAATTTTTTAGTAAATCACGTTTAGTATTATAGCTACAAAGTTGCTATGAAAGTTGGACATGATCTAATATGTCCTGTTTTAGATTTTGTCAGTGATTTAGTCTAGAAAGTCCATTATATTGTCCACTAATGTATCACTATAGTGTTGGTGTGATAGGAAAAAGTATGGACTGTTTACCATGTCTCTTGTATGTAGGACCTAAATTGTTCATTTAAACTAGCAGTCTAATGGTACAAATCATTGCATTATTTGCTATGGATTTATTTTAGTGAATGTACCATTATTTTTGTTAGGCATAAAATCGTTATTATAGTCTAGAAATATTCTCTTGAATTTTCTTGTGTACACAGTGAAAGGTAGCTCTAGTATGTAAACTGTTGGCATCGAAAAGCTATAACAAATGTACAGGAGAATCTAAATCCAAATTGTTTGACCGGGTTCTCCTTTCCACTAGCCAAGTCGCGGCTCAAACATTGGGTAGTTAGGGGAGATAACATTTGTCTTGTCCGAGGCAGAAACAGGTGCTTGCAATGGTAGCCGAGCCAAGTGTTGACTCGGTTGAAATGATGTTTACACTTGTCTTAATCGGTATGTCTCATGGCAGTGCATCTTTAGTAGAGCTAATCTAGAGAATAGAACTACACTGGACGTTTGGGGTTTCAGAGATAATTATAACTCTACAAGATTTGTTTAACCTTGTATTTAAATATAAAAAAAAACATTAACAACTAACTTACATATTTAATGATTTTACTAATAACAGCTAATGATTCGACGCTGGTAGAGGAGTAATTAGAGTAGTGGGGCTAACTGAAGATGACAAAGCCATTAAACTACATTTATCACATGAATCCACGATTTTCTGGCATATCGTAACATAAAGGTTCAGACAGGGGAAAGCACAAGACGCGGCGGAGAGACAACAAAATCAACAAAACACATTTTCTTTGCGGGGGGTCGCTAAAAAGAAAACTTTATGGTAAAACCATACATTTACATTTGAGCATTTAGAATCTACAAAACCAAAACGTAATGCTAGGAACTTATTGAATGTTATAGTGTTACATTAGTGAGGGAGGAAGATTAAATTACCCATCGTAAAGGTTAGGGTGTTGACTTTAAGAAAGACATTTTAAAAACCACATCCTTGATACTATCTCGTTTCAGGGAGGGGCTGGATCTCAAGCTAGCTACGCCACTGCTAGTATGTAGATTAAATTGTATTTTTCGGTAATTGGTTTTAATGGGGTTAAAGGTACTTTATGAAGCTAGCCCTCTAGGCCAAGAGAATACACAGTCACCAACAGGATCTCCTAATGGCGGTAGTCTAGAGGCTTAAGGACACATTATTGTCATTCAATTTTGACTCAGTGGCGCGGCTGTAATACATTGTTTACTTCTGACACTTTCATTGGCGGGGATGTTTGGACAGACGTGACACGAACATCCAAGGGTCTAACAAAACATTAAAGTTGCATGCCTGTACGTAATAACAACAAAAAAAACAACAACCACCAAGATTACAACTTTCAAAACTGAATGAAAGTTAAAAAAAACAAACCAAACAAACAGCAGGACAATTGGTGTCAAGTGTAGTGTCATTGCTCAAAGCATTCAATGTTGTTAGTCAAATGTGAAATACATTTTTAAAAAAAAGGAGGCCGCCTAACTATCAAGCTAGACAAGTCATAGAAGTGTTGCACTTAAAAATGTTCTGAAAGTAATGTGGAGTTTCTATTTTCTTAGAGCTATGCATGCGTTACAATAGTACTTTTGACTCCCCCCCCCCCCTTTTTTTGTGTTACAAACGTTTAAATACATTTGATATTCAACTTTTTTTTTTAATGTGTATTATTACGTGTAACACAGAGTCTCGAATGAGTCCATTAGGCTGGGAGCATTTGTTATTGGACCTAACTACACCGTATTCCGTTAACCTCCCTCCTCATTAATGACATCTCTCATTGGACTGTGACCGCCTGTTAAATAGACTTTAATCTTTGTAGCCATCTTGATCTTGAATAATTTCTTTTCTGGAGCTTGTAATTATTCACAAACGAACTAGCGAGGGCCTGCATTGATTAATATAAAAGTGTTTTTAATTCTCCGGTCCTCGTTTAAACAAACAAACAAAACAACTAATACCTTGGAGAAAGGATCTAGTGGATTATATATAAAGTGAGATAAACAGATTAAGGAGTCGCTTGTACATTTACGTTCTACTTATTCTCAACGTGAATATATTTATTCAGTTCATTTGTATTGTGTCATTACGTTGAAAGAATTCATTCAACTTTATTCTGCAAATCAATAGTGTGCAATTAATGATTCAGTATACACAATTGGAACCGTGTTTCTTCATTCTGCCCCAGCAAAATACGTAACACGCAATTGCTCGACATTAGACAGACATTTAGAATCCCTTCAACACAAGTCAGACAAAACCAGCGTGACACTTAGTAAGAAACGTCTTATTGTAATGATACTGTCAACAAGAAACATAATGTAGATCTATAAGCTGGACTGTAAATTCCCTTTCTTGTCAATGACTACTGCCAAGCAATGGCACACTCACTCTTGTTTTGTGGTGGCCTCTTCTCCCCCACCATCCTGTTAGTTAAACACAGATCAGAGCTGACATAGTTACATGCTCTGTGGGCTTATGGGCCCGCTGATGGTGCTAATTAGGACCTGAGCCAGAATAGACTTCCCCCAGCTGTCAGATAGACCCACACTGTAGGGTCGAATTTTGATGTCTATGATAGCCTTCACCAGTTCTGTCAATGACCTTCCCTCGCACCCACGCAACATTCTCACGTAAGTGAAACGTCATCACTAGTGGACTGCCCATAACACGAGTGTGAATGTGAATCATCACTAGTAGACTGCCCATAAAAATAGTGTGAATGTGAATCATCACTATGAGACTGCCCATAACACTAGTGTGAATGTGAATCATCACTTGTAGACTGCCCATAACACTAGTGTGAGTGTGAATCATCACTGAGACTGCCCATAACACGAGTGTGAGTGTGAATCATCACTAGTAGACTGCCCATAACACTAGTGTGAGTGTGAATCATCCCAAGTAGACTGCCCATAACACTAGTGTGAATTTGAATCATCACTATGAGACTGCCCATAACACTAGTGTGAATGTGAATAATCACTAGTAGACTGCCCATAACACTAGTGTGAGTGTGAATCATCACTATGAGACTGCCGATAACACTAGTGTGAATGTGAATTCCTTTACCCTTTGGTGAACGAGCCCTTAGAGCTGGCTCCAGTTAGTCCTGTATTGATTCGAACTCGCCTCCTGATCTTTCTTACACGGAGCTTTGTGGCCAGACTTGTTTCAAATACAAATCAATGATGCCGTGTAAAGAAACTGTTTTAGTTGTTGCTGTGTAGAGCTCTGGGGAGATGAGAAACATTTGAAACTCCACAAATTACAAAGTGTGGGACGGGAAAGAGTTTTGAAGGATGATCATGTTCACATTGTCATCTCTTGCTCCAACATTATGGACTGTCTTGAAACATCTGTTTTCACTAGTATTGGTTCTGTCTTGACAAAATGGACCACAATTACCGAAATGGATGGAAAAAAAAATTGATGTACTCTAACCGTGTAGCGCCAGCATTGTCAATTGTGACTACTTATTGCTACACGATAGCTAGTGTGTTGACTCTTTGGCCAGAAGCAGAAAAAGTCTACTACCCAAGATAAGTCACACATAACATAGTCATTACTGCAGTATTAGACTGTCTATGATCACTGGTTATTAATGCCATCTGAAATGTTAGAAATGAGACGTTGTAATCTGCCAGTCTTCGAGTGTTGAAATAGTGTGTGTTTTATGAACGCTGCATTTCCGACGAGCTCTGAAATACACGCGCTTTCTGCTCTACGCGTGACCGTGTCTCCTTACCAATCTCTGACCAACACTGTGACAATAAGATGTAAGTGGTCTGAATAATTTGGGTGGACCACGTCTTCTTCAAGTGGGGCCAACTCAAGTGTTCCCTGGCTTTGTGTAGCACATGTCCACTGGATTGGACGCCTAGACTGTGCACTGTGTGTTCATCTTAAGACTTGCCCGTATGACTCAAGTACACTTCATCAGACGAGAGTGGAGCTCATTACCTTAGCATAACTAACACATCAGAGCCTTACATCATAACACTATTCTAGTTCACGTGACCAGATCATTTCACCGTAAGGCCACATTTAATGAGCGGTTACAACAAGAAACGTTATGCTGGCTTTCACGCTTCACGTTGGACACACCTTTGATCCTAGGCTTTTAAAATAGTGTTTTATCCACGTGCTCTTTACTTTGTGCTGGTAGTTGGATCAATAAAGTAGCATTGATTTCATGTCTTCAGTTTGTCTCTGCGCTATTCAGCGGTTTGTTCTCTGCTTCTTCTACTTGAAGTAATTTGAACGAGCCAGCGTTGCTTCACTAGATCAGTCTTGATTGGTTGTTTTCTTGGTCTGTTCTGTCTGTCTGTCTGTGTAAAGAGCCCCCCCCCCTTTTTTTTTTTTATAAACAGAAAAATGAACTAGCATGGGCGTTTTTTGTCAAAATTTATTAGGAAAAAAAGTTCTTTAGTCATTAGCCGTAATCGGCTAAATTTAGTGGAAAATCGCTTACATGGAAAGCTAGAAATGATCTACCAGATAGAAGTCAGAATTATCTCATTTTTCAAGCCTCAAGGTTACACATATTCCCATTCATGTATGACTGAGGCTTGTAGACATGGGACCGATACACTTTAAATAATATTAATAATGGTAATGTCATCGATTCCGAAGATTCAGTGTCGGTGTTACGCAAACCCAGTTGCGACCTGTATATTTTTCCGCATCTCGCGCAGACAAAGCTTTTGTCCGCCGACGGTCTATTTAATTTTTCTTATCGTCTGCTGCGCCTGTTTTCAATATGGGCTTTTCATTAGTAGGTCTCTCTTACTGCTCTTTCAGAGGCCATCTGCTGCCTTACATTCCTCTATGCCAGTGAAGGAGAAATGGCGCCTAATTTGATCTTTATAGCGCTTACGGAGGCATGCGGTCCTTCCTCAAGCGGGATACGTGTCGACTGATACTTAGCACTTATATATGATCCATGCCGGCCTCCAGCAGAACATATTTGTGTAGTCTCGCCAGCATATGTCCATAATGTAACAGAGGTGCCTTTGATAGAAGCTTTTGAGGAGCCTTAAAGGCAACACCTAGAACCGTACAAAAGTGTGGTGAGAACTACTGCTTTATAAACATTGATTTTTGTTGCTAGGTGAGGAGACATAATTTGCCATACTCTCAGATTGAAGCGCTGTTGGTCTCAGTTGTTGGACAGTGAAGCATCATTGGGCACGCCCCTGAGCGAGCACCATCTGTACACATGTACTGTTGAGTTTAAACAGCATATATGTCACATTAAAAACGTGTAGTTCATTTGATATATATTAAATGTACACCCCAGATCTGTTTCAGTGTCAACAACATCAAGCGCAAAATATTTCTCCCATCTCCATTCTTGTTTGCGTGTGATGCCGTTGTTAGTATTGTATCATCATCTCAGATAATATAACAATAATACTGGCAATGTCTTCGATATAGGAGGAGCAGTGCAGTGTTTCACATTGCCACGCAAACCCAGTTGTGACCTGCATTATTTGTTTCTTTACTTCTTCTGCATCTGTCCTCTACAAAAGCTTTCCGGGGCCTGAAATGTGGTTTTGGTTTGCGCAATTGACATTCCATATAAATAAACTTAACGCAGGCTGCATGCCATACAGTGTTTCACAAAACCTCAAATCTAGTCACAAACCTTTGAAAACCAAATAAACTATGGAGTTTCAATCCTGTATTTAGTTTCTTCCTAATATCTGCTCAACTGTTTTTATTTTGCTTTTTTCAAATATAGAAGACAGAGCAATTGCTATAATTTTATTTATTCTTTTTTTTTTTTTTTGTCCTGGTTTGCGTGGACCTGAGCGTTAAACACAAGCAATCAGGTGGTAAAAATCCAAAATATCCCCCCCCTCCCGTTTTTTATCTACACACGCACGTAAGCGCGCACTTGTGTGTGTGTTTTATTATTGCAGATGAGCGATGAGGTGTCCATTTCGATTGCTGGACACATTGAGAGATTGAGTCAGACGTAGTAGCAGTACACGTTGCTCCCAAAGTTGAAAGTAGCACCCCACATTGGTGTGTATATACACAACGTGGCACACATTGCCCCAGAGGCCTAAACTAGTTCCCTTTGATCACATAACTGGTCGTACCGTGATAAAAGATGTTTTACTTTCTCTGATGTTGTTAAGTTCTGATATATTTGACCCCCCCCCCTTTTTTTTTCTTCTCAAAACTAGAACTTTTAGATGTTAAGCTTTGTAATATTGTACTTATAAAGTGTACTCGTAATTTAACAATGAATATATATTTCCCATTATAATGTAAAACATAATAATTTTTTTTAAAAATCGAATGATTCAACGTAGTTCTCCAATCAACAAACGTGTTGCATTGTTTTCCTTACTTTAGATATTGAACATCCCATTGCATGTGGTCATTGTTTGAAAATAGTTTGGGATCACCATTTCATTTGAACAACATTCTCATTGTAGTTACGTTAATTCTCTCTTCCTCATTTCACCTTCTCTCCAGTTCCACCAACCCACGAGTTCCTTTGTTTACCTCCTCGAAAAGAAGCTCTACGCTTATCTGATCATGTCAGGCGGCATTCTGCCAGTGGAAGCATCGCGCAGACTTGAACAATAGTACTCCCAGTAGTCTTGTCCGAACAACTTATCGATGGCTCATCTGTGGCGTACTTTGGTTTAAATTGTTTGAATTGTACTCATTGCTGACATAAATCTTTCCTACAGGTAACATGGCGGTGACCTTTATGCCTTCTTTAAGCGTTGTATATAGAACCACCACTTGATTTGTACATTAAAACCTTTTGACTGTAAGATAACAAAAGACAAGTATGTTTGCTTCTCTAGCACAAGTCAATGGTCAGTTTATATCACCATCTACTAGTATCATGGAAGCGCGGTGGCTGAACAGGAGGGCTTAGCTTCCGAATCGGGGTCCGGGGTTCCAGTCCTTGTGAAGACAGGGATTTTTTAATTTCGGGATCTGAGTCCACCCAGCTGTAATGGGTACCTGACAGTTTGGGAAAAGTAGAGGCGGTTGGTCATTCTGCTGGCTACATGACACCCTCGTTAACCGTAGGTCACAGAAATAGATGACCTTTATATCATCTGCTCTATAGACCACAATGTCTGAAAGGGGTAACTTTCTAGTGTCAACGTTTCTGTCATTTCCATAGACGACTCTGGTTACCGAGTGTAAAGAGTATGTATACCGGAGTTCATATACAGTCACAGTGTATTGTCCCAAAATCTAATGAATATCAGACAATTACTTTCGTGCCAATGGTGGAGTTTATTTTTTAGCGGCCCCCGAAAGGGGAAAAGACGCTATTAGTTTTGTTTGGCCTGTGGGTCCGTCCGTCCCGTTTATATATCAGAAACTAGAAGAGAAAATGAAAATCAGACTTCATGGTATTTTAGATCATTCAAAGTTCTGATGCAACGGCTACTTTTTTATTTTCCGAAAGTGAACTAATTTTTAAAATTACCTATGCAAGCAGATTTTTCAAAAAATTACACCACTTTTCATTGAAAAACTTCAGGGGAGGTAACTTTCTTTAAAAAAAGGTCATGGACTTCTTCATTAATAACTTAAGCTTCATTCATAGATTCGCGCATTGGTAAAAAAAAAATTTGCATCCAAGGTCACAATGGTAAAAGTTTCAATCGTTCATTATAAAATATATTTTCCATTTATTAACTAACTCATTGAATAGAATACTGATTCAAATGTTGTTTTAAACAAGAATTTTGATACGAACTTCGTTTTAGTTATAAGTTTCAAAAATAACAAACTAGTGTTACAGATTTGGATACATTTATATATTATAAATGTATTAATAATTTGAACAAAATTTTAATAATTAAAGCAATAGCTTATTTTCTGACAGTTTAGGTGTGCATATTTATTTATTATGTAAACAATAATATCGCATTAAGAAATGAATCGGATACGAACAGCATAGTACACCATTAATAATGGCATTACCCGGTAACAAAAGGCCTATTATTGGCTACTATTCATGATCATAACATTGGCATAGGTCTAGTAATTGATTAAACGTGTAAATTCATTCGGGTTCTAGTCTAGATATAGTAGATTCTATATCAAAATTCTGTATCCAGATTCAAGGTCTAGGTCTAGAACTAGATCTAAGTCTATCTCGAAATAAATCTAGACTAGGCTTAGATCTATTTCGAGATAGACTTAGATCTAGTTCTAGACCTAGACTTAGATCTTGAATCTAGATTTAGATCTAAAACTAGGGTCTAGATCTAGCTTGATCTATGTCCAGTTTTATGACAAATGACAGTGGAGATATTAATTTTTATTTTGCGAGGAGAATGCTTGGTCCAAGGGGACCTACTCCAAGTCTTTTAAGTCATTTCTAGCTAAGTCACTACCAAGTTAAAAAAGGTCAAGAATTTTTTTTTTCGTGTTGCCAATTTATCTAATTTTGTAAGAAGAAAAAATCTTTTTTAGTTTCTCTTTATTACATGCTATTAATGTTATTAATTTTGAACGTATGGATAAAGTTAATGATTATTATTTAAAAAAAAATATAAGTGTACGCTAAATGAATATATGGAGATGCTGTGGCTGGGTGGTAAAGCACTTGGAAACAGAAGTCCCGTGTTCGAATCCTGGTGAAGACTCTCGGTGGACCACTTCGGGGGGCCGATTTTGAGTTTCTGTTTCCACACAAACTGTCTTTGTAACCTTGTTTTAATTGTTTTTCCTCATAGATGGAAGAGTATTCTAATGAGTTGAGTTGACCTTTTCATATAAACTGCTACTGCATGTTTCTGTGACGTGTATAACACTATATTAAATAAAGATCTGCCGCGGTTGATCGTCTTGAAAAATTTGTTTTAGCGTTCTGTAATTAAGTTGTTTTTTTTCCCCAAGTAACAAAAGGTTGCTGGGTAGACATGTTGTGAAGTATGTTTGGATCGCCAGGCATATCTTGTGTTAATGAGCAGGCTGACACCTCACTGCTGTCTATTCCCATAACGTAGAGCTTTTAGGCTTATCTACCTTGACCTAATAAGCAAGAGGATAGGCGTATTGTTTTGTAGCTAACATCTACAATCAAGAATCTTGGACCTGCTCTACAGCTGTATGAGATGCACAGGGATACATCTTGTACGAACATTTCCACAAATTGACATTGCTTTACTTACAAATATTTACCATCGGTTAAAGCAGTGTTTATCAAACTTTAATCAGTGGCGCCCCTCTTGACAAAACTAATTGTTGACGCCCCGCCATGGGATCTCTGTAATCTACACACTGGTTTCCGGGACGGTTTCTTTTTACGTATGTCATGAACAAGGAAGAAACTTGTAGACATTACAATTTAAATACAATTTTTTGTTTTGCATATCTAAGCTTGAAAAAATTCATTCTCATGGCGACTGCAGCGCACTTTTTCTCTAGATAGAAGAGCGCTTGTTAAAATACTTCAAGCAATAAAGTGGTGGGGTGAGCTCGTCCGATTACTTCTAATAAAGAAGGAGGCGTTACTGGTCAATAAAACTTAGCGAGGTCCATATAACGCAAGTATCTCTGTGACAGTACGGCGAAATAGGACCGTTCTGACACGAAGATGAGAAGAAACATGTTATCAGAGAGGTTTAGAAATGTCTTGTAAAAGTTTACATTCAGTAGACATTTGAGAAACTGTCCTTAGAATACCTGCCGGCCTCACTAGAACGTCGTGCCTTACTTCAAATGTTTGTTTGTTTGTTTGTGAAACGTAAATACTTGTCATCTTCTCTCTTGGTCCATACGACGTACAGAGTGTCCTCCCGTTGTCTTGTGGCCTGGAACAGGCCCATTGTAAGCAATGTTGTAGTAGACTGACAAACTAGAATGACTATATAACAGATAGTTGTGGAAAGATGAGCCTCTCTCTCTCTCTCTCTCTCTCTCTCTCTCTCAGTGGTAATGTTATTTGTATATCTCGTGTGAGTTGACTTAAACTTGAAAGAGCACATCCTGAAGTCACATGTGGGATGGGAGCACCGCAAGCCAGTCTCTTGGCTACTAAATCCTGTGTCAACGAAGCGACGGTCCTCAGTCCTTGTGTTTGCTGACATACACTTAAGGAGACATGCGTTTAGGAACGTTGTTTGGAAGATGCAGATCTTGATCTACTTTGGGCTGTGGCTATAATGTCAAGATTGGGTAGTGACTGAGTGTACTTTGCAGTAACCCTAATGACACTGACTGATTTATTCTTGAAATAGGATGGTACACTCACACACTTTGTGTTTCATTGAATAAAATTTCTTTATAGCAGCTTGAACTGACTGACTTTGTGGGTAATCTCTCTTACTGATTTTCCTTGCAACAAATCCTCCCCGTCTGTTAATTATTGATTTATTGAAGTAAAAAATAAATAGATCTAAGTCTATATTCTTCCAGATTTTGTATCTTTTATTCTGCAGTGGGGATACAATGTCAAAGAGAGCATGTCACAATAAGAAGTTTGTTTCACTTAGATATAGCGACCTAGAACCAAGAAGCAACTGTAGTGGACATAATGTCGTGTGTTTGTCCAACGAGTTTCTCAAGTGTGTGTGTGTTTTAGTTGTTTATTAGAGATTACAAGACTGCCGTGTCCATTGCCCCCCCCCCCATGAGTATTTTTTTCTCCTTCCTTGTAGTGACTTGTTCAGAGAAATACTGCGCAGGTCTAGAGTCTGTTTCTGAATGATTGCCAGCTTGTCTGGTCTCTACGTTTATGTTTTGAGCGTGTGTGTGTTGATAGTGGTTAGCAGGAGGACTCCCTTAAGGGTATACATTAAGTGTTAGCGTCCGAACAAATGACTTAACGAAGAGTACACACCTCATTGGCTGAGGAAACATATTGGTTGCAATGAAAGCGACTAAATCTTGTGTGTGTATAGATATTTGACTGGCAATTCAAACAGCTGCCTTTTAAAATGTCCCAGGCTACTTGTAAACTGCTCACTATGTTGTACAGCATCCCCCCTCGATGGAAATGCCGCCTTTCTTTTTTTATCTGTTGTCTGTCACCTTCGCTATCAAGATAAATCTCGAAAACAAAAAGAGCTATTGAAAATCGATATTCCAATCACATGTATCGTGCTGGAAATATGTGCTTGCAACTGCTACTTAGAAACTTAAGCGAAGCATTTTGTTGTCAAAGTAGGCATTTTGTATGCACTTACATTTCTAAAACCGAATGTTCAAAGTGCAGTTCGTATTCGCGCATAGTATTTTCACACATATCCCGTTACATATGAAATTTCCTTCATCGTGCTAGGAATATGGGGCAAGGCAAAATATAATCATGGTCCCCAAATGTTTTGTTTTAATATTAAGTATGCACATTGAACAACACATACAAGTTTTTTTTCCAACAAGAAACATTAGTGTCTATTAAGCTGGCATAATCTTTTTGAAACTATTTACTGAAGGGTTACTTGTGGTCTTTCGAAAGTCTGACCTTTTTAGAAAGGTTCTTATATCAACTACTCTGGTCAAAAGTTTGGGCACGTTATTTCTCGGGCACCCAATCTCGGATCAAGTTGAAATTTTGCACAATAATTTCTTGTACATGACAAAAAAAGAGTCGATTAAAAAAATAGCCAATTAGTTAATTAAATCTGGTAATTAATTATTTTGTTTCATATCGAATAAGGGAAAGAAATTATACTTGACAGATGTGGTGGTATAGGTTGAATTAGTCCCCATTATACTCTGTGTAGAGAGTATGGTAGTCGCTTGAAACTAACAATGCATAATTATAAAACCATCTATTTTCATAAGCACTTCGCTGACTCAGTGGGTTAGTGTTCTGAATTCTAGTCGTATTTTAAAAAAAAATATAAAATATATTTAAATAGCGATCACGGTAACATCCACTCACATTACCCCTATTTTTTTTCCACTGAGAACGCTAAAAGCGCGACATTGCGCTAAACTAAAACAATCGGTAAAACTATTTTTAATCGCAGATTTATTATTGTTAGTACATATTATTATTGTTAGTCTAGATCTATAACAAATTTAAATACCTGACGGATTTAAACTATTTGATACAATTACACTTAATATAAGTTGTTTTTTTTTCTTGCTTTTAAATATAAGGAAGAAAATACAGCTGGTGTAATAGCTCTGTGGGGTCTAGGGCATCCACTACTACAATTTTCTCTTATTAAGTCAAGTCTGTTTATGATGGTCTCATCTTCCAGGACACTCTTGGGGAGAGATTTGAACCCTCTAGTAATACCAGTACCTGCATTTCTGTTCCGGAATGTGTGCTACGTACTTCCAGTGTAAGCTCGTGTGTTTGCTTTGTTTTAAGTTCTCGGCTATTTTTACATATTACATTGTCCTGTTGCTTTGTTTTAAGTTCTCGGCTATTTTTACTTATTACATTGTCCTGTTGCTTTTTTAAGATGACATTGTTGTCAGTGTATTCCGTTGAGGGAACAGTCTAGTAGTGAACGAAAGTATTAGTAGAACATGGGGAATGTCTCATCATTGATTCACCGGTGCTGTCAGTGTAGAGTTTTTAAAGAGTGTGACCTAGAGGACGTACCATATATTTGGTCTCACGTTTCATTCAGTTGCTGTTCTTCTCGTGTCATTTTGAGTTGGCAGGAACTTCACAATCCACCTCACTGCAGAGCTAAGTTTTGTGTTTGCTCCCATGCTATTGATTTACATTCAGTGGGTCAAACACATTTCTTGTTTGGTGCTGGATAATTTGTTCACGTTGACCAGTTGATATTAACATGTCATGTTCTCTTTTGAAATAAAGATTACAACGAAGCTTTTAGAGCTGATGTTTCTTTCTCTCGTAAGCCTCCCCCCCCCCCCCCCACCGCAGCGATAAGAAAACGCAAATGAATTCTATAAGTCCCAATAACCAAAAAAGTATTACGTTCTGTCTCAGCCACAAGTCCGATGTGATACAATGGTGTAGGCCTGATCACATTGCGTGTTGACACATTGACTAGATTTACCTGTGTTGGTACAGGCACACCACTTCCTGAGCGTCACACTGGCCACATCGACTGGCTATAGCGTTAGTCATTTTTGTTTTTAATTGACCATTGTGACATTTCTGACACGTTAGTTCGAGGTCCAATGCAAGCTGATGACTAAGTAGTTTACTTCACTCTAATACACTAAAATGAGTTTAACTTAAGGCTTAATTAGTCACGGACTAAGACTGAACATTTAAGGCCGTTCAATAGACTCAAGTCATTCCAAGAGTACTATTAATTCCTCTCTCTCATTAACGCTATAGACTCAGCCCTTTTATTTGTCTGGGTTTGCTCTTTTCAAAGGCACACCTAAAGAAAGCTGTAGATTTGATTTGTTGTATTGGCATCGCATAGCTCTTTACTTCTGACAGGTAGATTGTTTTCAAAGTTAGCATACATTAGAGAGGGAGGGGCTAATTCTGTTTATGGTGATCATTCTTGATTCTTGCACTTTCACAAGAGCTGTTTTTGAGTGCTGGGGAAAGAAACTCCTACACTTTAGGATTCTGGTTGATTTTTTTTTTTTTTTTTTGGGTTTATTGATGATGAAAGTGATGATTCCTCAGGAGCATCATGGGGGGTGGGCGTGATATAATCAAAGTGTTTAATAACTCATTAGTTCCATAAGGCCACGCTGACCTTTACCACCTCACAAAATAACTTTTTAAAATAATTCCTGTACTCTCTTTACTCCTCCCCCTCCCTTTTCTAAACAAAACAAACAACTACTAACTACTTGATCTATTTCTTAGTTCTTACTAATTGTGGGCTTTCCATTTGACATGTTTTTTTTCCCTTTAAGTATGTGCTATTTCTATCTATTGTCTACCTCTTCCTTCAAGGTTGTGCATAAGGTTAGATGAAATTGACTTGGACACTATCTCAGAATCAATGTTTAACTCTATAAGACTCACCACTCAACTCCTTCCTTTTCAATAGATCAGCATATGTTCACAGTGGAAATGGCTTAATGTGTTCATCAATAATAATTGTCCTATTCAGTCATGTAGAAAGTAAAAGGCTTTAGTTCTGTGCCATGCATTACACATGCTTGCTCATTGAATGTAATGTGAGTTGGTTAATTTACAGCCTACATCTTATACATGAGTAACAAGAGACAAGCAGAATAGCATATCAATATGTCCAATTATAGTTGTTCTCCCTAATGTATTGTTGGTGTGTTTTTGATAACTGAGCTCAGTACTTTAAGAGACAGTTTAATTCAGTTTTGCTAATGATATTTTTTGGGAAGCGTGGTCGAGAGGCAAAGTTTGTGGTCAAGAGGCAAAGTGCGCTTGAACTTGGCTTGGCTTGGCTACCTAGAAGGGGGCTCGAAGTTCGACATCCGACTCGGGCAGAGTTGTGTTTACTGAGCTCCTAAAGGCAGCACGGAAAACCAACTCCTAGATACCCCTTCCCCCCCACTGGTCCACAAATGAGATTGGACCAAAAAGCACTCTGAGCATAAAAGTAGCGCTATATAAAAGCTAATAATTATAATATATCAAACTAATGCACTACATTATTTCTTTCTATGCATAGAATCTGTTTTGAACTTGCTAATGTTACTTTGTATGAGTAGGTCATTTCTGTGACATCTCCAGTTCTCAGATTACTTTCTCATTTGGTTGTAATGAAATGGTATTACTTCACTAATTGTCCTTATAGAACTGGGTTCATTGCTCTGTACATCCATTGTCCCCCATCATCTAAACTCTTCTGTTAAATGACTTCCAAAAATATATGTCTGTGTTCACAGCAGTGTTGTGTTCATGTCCAGATGTAAAATATGGGCAGATCAATAGTGGCAGAGCTACTAATGTTAGAATGAATCACTGCTGGACTATCAATAATGTAATAGGTACTAATCCATAGATTTGAAAATATCTCTGGAAAACTGTGCATGTCATGACAATTAATTTTGTGTCCACCTTAGCACACATAATTTTTTTTTTTTTGTTAGAACTTTGGATACTTTCATTCCATTGACAATGGCAGGATGATATTATTGTCTTATGTCAGAGAACAAAGTGCCCTCCATTTAACTTTAAGTAAATTTAATAATTTAAGTAAATCTTGGCTAGGAAAACATCTTCACTAAGTGGTAGTTTCACTGAATATCATGTTCAGTAGTTTGGGCTAAGGTTTCAAGTAGTGTAAAACACCCACACATTGAAACAATGTTTTTATTTTGTTGACATTAAAAGCTATCTTTTCATTATTTCATCACATGACTAGCTAGTCAGCGTGCATGTATTTGACATCAGCTACTATTTGTAAAATTGTAAATGTGTTTTCCTTTAAGCATCCTGGATTCTAAATTTAGTTTTTCTCCCTGGCCCCCTCCCCCCTTCCAAAAAAAATTTTCCCGCTACATGTATTGTTTCATTTTAAATACATAATTACATAGTTCTGTACTTATATATCCTGGAAATGGATGTTTTGAACCAATAAGAGGCAGGCTGGAAGGTAAAAATATGAACAGTCAGACCTTGTAAGGTGGAAGGTTAATATCTTAAAAAAAATATCTTAATAGGTATAGAAAACTTTTAGCTCAGAAATTGTCAGGCTTGTTCCACACATTTCTTGTAGCAATACACATGCTGTATTCTAAATTATAATTAGAAGTCTCAACATTGGGGAAAAAATGGCTTCATTTTATTTGTATAATTTTCACACATTTTTCTTTCCCTGTACTATTCCATTCAGTTTTTGGGAACAAATTGTTGTCTTGTATTTGAATAGTATTTCACAGGCTTTTGTATTACAGTAATAAAAATAAGTCTATGGTGATTACTTAAATGCTTATTTTTCTCCAAAGACCTACCAACACATTGAACAGAAACCTTTTAACTTTAAAGAACATTTATATTCAACAATAAATGTATTTTACTTACTCATAAATAATGTATTTTTGTTGTGTTTGTGTGTGTGTGTCAGTTACCCATAAGTAAAGTATTTCTTGTGTGTGTGTGTCACTTACCCATAAGTAATGTATTTCTTGTTTGTATGTGTGTGTGAGTGCTTATGTGCACTGAGTTTGTCCATTATGTTTTTCTATTCCCTCTTCAAACTCTCTTAAGGCCATGGCCATTTTTTTTTTCTCTGGCAAGTTTCAAGTGTTGAAATATCTGCTGATAACATGTGTGGCTTCTTAATGTGTGTGTTTTTGTGTAGGTGTGTGTGAGAGAGCCCCTGGCTCATTGCTTTCTCCTCTGTTGATTAGTAAAGCCAATTTATTTTCTTCTAGCCTGGAGTCACCTGAACTGATAGAAGGAATAAAGCTTTTCTTTTGTCTTATTAAATCTAGGTTCAACTAGTCATTGGCTATCTCTTGTTTGTGAATGAAAGGGTAATGAGTCAGAGTCAAAGAGACAGTGGTTTTGGGTCACTCAGTTTATATTTAGCTATCACACTGGGATAAGTAGTAGAAATGGGGTTTCATGTTGACACTATTCCTTCTTTCTGAGTTAGGTCAATAACAGGAAATGCTGAATGTCTAAGATGTAAATCTCATTTCCCGAGAAAGTCTGAGATCATTTATAGCAACTGAGCCTAGCATTGTTAATTGCTGGAAGTGTGTCAACTGGTCAAACTTGTCTCACCCAGGCCAAATGGAAATATAATTATGAAAATCTTTAAAGGACTTTTTTGGTTAATTTATTGCTTAATATAATAAAAAAAAATCTTCAAGGGATTTTATAAACACATTCATAGCACTCAGCTCCCCCCTTTAAAAAAAACAACGACAATTAAAGGGAAATTTGACAGTAGATATATATATATAAAGTGTAATTTGTTTTGCTTGGTTATATCCTTGTTTGATTTTAATGTCCTTGTCAGTTCAAGATGGGCATAAGAAGTTAAGGAATCTCTTTAGCCTAAAATTGAATGTAATATGTTTGTGATTTCATTATATTTATTTTTTTTAAAATCCTAACTAATTAGTCTTGGTGTTCATGAAGCTTGATAAACAGAAAAATATTTGACTTGTCATTATTAGCTTGTATCAAGTATTTTTTTTTGTCTATAAATTCCACCTGGAAAAAGTTGTCTATATTTGTCCTGCAATGATTGATCTCTTGGGCTGGCCTGTGGTTTTTTGACTACAAGATTCTAATAGCATTAGACTGGATCAATAGCTTCTATGGCCATGACACAGAGTCATTCATTACAAGATTGTGCACAGAACCATTTCTTGAGCTGTACATGATTAGTTACTATCTCTGAAACCAATATTCATATGTTCTATAAAATTGTGTGTTTATCCATTGAACTGTGTACTCCCACTTGAACTGTTATTTAACTGTGACACCAGACATTCGACTTCTGTATGTCTTGAACAGACTTTACTTTATATATCTTGAGCAGGACTTGAATGCTCTGTTCGTCTTAAAGTTCCATTCGATCTTTTGATTTGTGTACCATGTCTCCCACATATTTTGAAAACCTATTTGTACCCTCAGTTATTTATTTCAGTACGTAACACTCAGTAACAAAATGTTGCAAGACTTTTGAAAGCTACTTGAAGAAAGTTTGAGAATTATTCATTTCAAGCTTACATACACATGATTCTGTATCCTTTTCTTTGGTCCATGTAACGTGAACAAACATTTATCTGTTATCTGATGAGCTGGCATTAAACTCCTATTGTAAAACAAAAATTATAAAGTTTTCTTTTTTTTTTTTTTTTTTGCTACAGACACCTGTTAGGGTCCGTTGTCTTAACTTGTCATTGTTAGTGTAATGTGCATGTTGCTAATGACAGTTTCCTTTTTATTGAGCCATTCCATGAAGGCAAGGGATACTGTTTTGCCATTTGAAATTTGTGTTCTATTGCAGATTTCACTAACACATTATTGCTATTTTTAAAAGATCTTCAATATCAAAGGAGGATATTATATATACACTAGCATTATGCATCAACTAAGACCATTGATTTGTTCCCAGGCTTTTTCTTTACTTTTTTTTTTCTAAAGTTGATCCTTTGTACACATTATCTTTCCCACTTCTACATTTGTCTTGGAAGTGGAAATGACCTAAGGCATATTAAAAATATAAGAAGACTAAAAAAAAAAATTAAAATACGGAATTAGTGACATATTTCTGTTTATGCTTTCTAATGAGACTTCGACCCTTTAGGGAAGACCAAAAATAAAATACAAAGATTTGATAGAGCTTGTGTTTTTTCACAAATTGCAGCTGTCTTAACTGAATCTTCGTCTGTCAAAAAAACGTTCTTATTGAGAACATATGTGGTTAAAGGAACCTGTATACGAATTTTGATACGGATTCGTACAACAGTTTTAGAGATCTCACGATCCCTGAGTGGTATTTTTGCATACATGTAATGTAAATGAATGTCATTAACACTTATTTGCCTTATGATGTTTGCCACATATAAACCATTTATTTTTGTAATAGGTATAAAGAATGTATATTGTAATGTGTTTTGTCACTGTTGAGGTATATCTTGATTCATGGATTACCAGAAGATGCTTTGGGTGTGAATGTACTGTCATACTTATTAAGACACTTACAAAATATGTCAAAAAAAAATCACCACAGTTGAAGATCTTCATATAACTTATCTGAATAGTCTAATCTCTGTCACTACATAAGATAGTCCCACACTATTTTTTTTTTCATCTTTAAGTTATCTACAATCTCAATTATATTGTGACATCATTATTAGTTTCTCATTCCAAGTTCATTTCCTTTGGTGCAGTTGCTATGATATCACCTTCTTTTCTATTAACTTTTGACATATTTTTGTTTTGTTATCTTCAGGAAGAAGCTCGACAATTCTTTGCATTGGCAGGCCATGCAGATGAAGGAGAAATGTCACAAGAGCTTTCTGGTATAATGAAACGGCTTTGGAAAGATGTGGGCGTTCAGGAATGTTTCAGCAGGTCAAGGGAATATCAGTTGAATGATTCTGCTGAGTAGTAAGTGATTGAGTCTAAATCTAAGGCTATTTGTTCTAACAAAGTTATATTGGTTACAAACAATTCTGCTCAATGTGGGCAAGTAACCTATGTAAATACTTTAAGTAAGATCATTTTGTGCTTTCATCAGTTACCTGAACGCTTTGGACCGGATTTCTGCACCTGGCTACATCCCAACAGAACAAGATGTTTTGAGGACAAGAGTGAAAACTACAGGAATAGTTGAAACACATTTTACATTTAAAGATCTTCATTTCAAGTGAGTTTTTCTTCTACACAAGCTAGAAGATTTAGAGGGAAATAGCTTAAGAATTAGTTCACCCATGTCTTTAATCCTTACTTTGTTCTCATGCTCCATTGTATTTCCTTTCACTATCCAATCCCACACATTTCAAGCACCTCACTTCACTGATGTACGGTGGTAAGATTTGCTAGAGTTTTTTGTCCATTCAGTAGTCCTTTGAAAGAAAAGAAATTTAGGCTTGCTTACACCTTTCATTTGTCAAAATTTATTCTTTTGGTATATTTTCAACTTGAGACTAACATATTCTTAACATTTCATTTTTAGAATGTTTGATGTTGGCGGTCAAAGGTCTGAGCGCAAGAAATGGATCCATTGCTTTGAAGGTGTTACGGCCATCATATTTATTGTGGCAATGAGCGAATACGATTTGACTTTAGCAGAAGATCAAGAAATGGTGGGATTTGGTTTTTCTTTTATAAAATTGTGTTTTCAGATAAATCTACCAATGTAGCAAACTTAAAGCCATGAAATCACCAAATAAATGTGGAATGTTGACCTTTTGACAATTTCCAAGGTTTAGAAGTTTTTTGTCATGTGATCTGTATTGAGTACTATTTATTTCTTGACCATGAGTCAAATTTAAAACAAACAAGTTCATTTATTTTTACAAAGCTTATATTTACTCACTGTCTATCTGCTACAAAGTTTGTAAACATTATTTCTCCCATATCCAATCTCAGATCATGCTGAAATTTTGCACAATTGTTTCTTTTACCTGACAACACAAGAATCCATAAAAATAAAATTTTTAAAAAATTAACCAATTAGTTAATTAACTATTGGTAATAAATTATTTTGTTTGGTATCTTAAACTAGGGAAAGAAATAGTACATGAATCAAGTGGGTATAAGCTGAATTAGTCCCCTTTATAGGTGGTCATCAGAGGCTCAGTAAACACAAATCTGAAAAATAGGACGAGACTATAGAATCAATAGATAACTCTAAATGCTCAGTGATTAACATGTTGAAGGCTTGAACAGGAGTTCTATTTCTACTCTCTCCCCACCCCCCCCCCCCACCCCCCCATCCTTTTTAAATTAAATTTTTATAATGCTTTTCTTATTGTTAGTGTAGAATAATTACAAATTTAATTACATGACTGATCCAAACTAATTTTTTTTTTTTTTAAACTTATGAATTAAAGTGTGTACTTGAAAGGCTAACTTTTAAATGGCACTAATGAGTGTCATTGACCTAGTTGAATTTGCTGCTTGTTTAGCAGGGCTAGTTATTTAGAAATCAAGTTCACATTTTGATTAAATTAAATTAAAGATGTTTTCCACTTTTGTATATTTTCATGTCTATAAAACATAACTATTTGAGAGTTTCTTTATTGACTTAAGGAGGAGACGCATTGGCTGGTGGTAAAGCACTTGGCTTCTGCACCGAGGGGTTGTGGATTCAAATCCTGGTGAAGACTGGGATTTTTAATTTGGGATCATAGACCACCTCTGAATTCACCCAGCTCTAATGTTACCTGTCATTAGTTGGGGAAAACTAAAGATTGTTGGTCGTTGTGCTGGCCACATGACATCCTCATTAAATGAGGGCCACAGAAATGTATGATCTTAACTTCATCTGCCCTATAGGTCACTAGGTCTGAAAGGAAGACTTTACTTTTTTTTTTCTATTGACTTAATGTTGTTTTGTAATAAATGTACAGTTAGATTTGTTTTGTAAATATATATGCAACATTAATTCTAACAAATGATTTAGTCCATTTCAAAGTTATTTAATACTGTGTGCTCTCTCTCTTCCTAAGTGGTACAATTGTAGAGCCTTGTACATATTTCTATAGCGAATTCTTTTGAGTAGGATTATTCAACATCCACTTAAGTGTTTCTCTTTGGTCAAGGCCATTTTACTTAATTAGTTCCATTGGGGAAGCACAGGGATCACTGGTGACACACACTTAGTAAATGAAATGATAACCTGTGTTCTTTGTTATTTCCAAAACACACACTTACTAATTAAATGAAATAACCTGTATTCTTTGTTATTTCCAAAACACACACTTACTAATTAAATGAAATAACCTGTGTTCTTTGTTATTTCCAAAACACACACTTACTAATTAAATGAAATAACCTGTGTTCTTTGTTATTTCCAGAACACACACTTATTTAGTAAATAAAATAACCTGTATTCTTTGCTGTTTCCAGAACCGAATGATGGAGAGTATGAAACTGTTTGACTCTATCTGCAACAACAAATGGTTCACAGAGACCTCCATTATTCTGTTTCTCAACAAGAAAGATTTATTTGAAGAGAAAATAAAAAAATCACCTTTGACAATTTGTTTTCCAGAGTATACAGGTACAACTAGAGATAGACTTAGTTTTAGAATTCATTTACCTTTTGAATACTTAGAATGAGGTCTGAAATATTGAAGCATCTTATTAACAGGAGTAAAAAAAACAACTTTTAGCTATAACATCCCCAGAGGACCATTTTTACTTTGAACAAAGAAATGTGAAGAAAGAAATAAACTGTTAGGTTCTTAGACCACTCCAGAGATTGCTTTTGAAATGTCAAATCAAAATGTTCATTTGTAAAGAATGCTTTTCTTTGGATAACCCATTATTTGTGCTTTCTCAACTGTACCTTGAAGAATGTCTTACAATAGGACCAAACCAGTTCAGCTTTCATTTCTTCACAGTATTGAGTTTCTCCTTTTTGCCAGCCTCAGTGTTGATTTGTAAAAGTACAAACTCATTTGTCTTGTTTTCCTGGTATCTGATACCCAGCATTTTTCTGTAGCATATACTCTCCAAGGCTTGAATTCTTTCAGATTCAGCGTTCAGTGTCCAACTTTCACAACCATATAGAAGTACCCTGTCTACGCCTCTATAAAATTCATTTTATTTTTTAAAAATTGGACATTAAGTTTTCAAGGGCTTTATTGATATACTGCTAGTGTTTTTTCTGTACATTTCAACAGTATGTAACAGGGGCTTTTTGCCACATGAATTCTGCTAATGTAAATATTTGAAATTTATAATTAATTTAGTTGGAGTTCTTAGATGCCTCATTTTCAGAACAAATTAAACTATGGAAAAAGAAGAAGATACATTTTCTTTTATAACTAAGTTTGAAAGTAAACTTTTACTGTGCTGTATAAATATTGTGCCTCATTTTTAATCACTATGAAAATTGAAGCCAATTAAAGTTTCAGTTTCAAAAGAATGATACAAGCTGCCAAAATATACTTAAGTTTGGTTTCTTTTTCTAAATATTTTCAATGATGTTCAATATCCTATAGATTAGGACTTAGACACAAAAAATCACATATATTAACTATGTGTTTAACTGTAATCTCAATCTGTCTGTGTCTGTCCAGGTGCTAATACCTATGAGGAAGCCGCGGCCTATATTCAGCTCCAGTTTGAGAATCTGAACAAAAAGAAAGACACTAAGGAGATATATTCCCACTTCACTTGTGCCACTGACACCAACAATGTACAGTTTGTCTTTGACGCTGTCACCGATGTCATTATAAAAAATAACCTTAAGGACTGCGGCCTTTTCTAACCAAATAAAATAACCAGGTGAATATGGAAAATTTATTTTATTTATCTGATGTTGAAGAAAGAGAAACAGTTTTTGAAGTTATTAACACTGTATTAGAATTTTAATTTTGTCTTAGAGTTAGAGATAGAAAGAATATCATCAATAATTTATAAGTGCTTAAAGTAAACATGAGCTATATAAACGAGCTCTCCCTTTTGACTATATATATTTTTTCAAACATCTAAATGAGTGTCTTTAACACATAGAAATTCAGGGATAGGCTCTAATACCTAGATTATTGGTAAAGTGTCTCTTATACTCTACTCATCCATTGGTTTTGCTGGACATTTATATGAAGAAAATAGGAAGAGTTGTTACATGTTAACTTAACATCACTAGCTCCATGAGGTCTTGATGGAACTTTTACTTACTATAGATGTTGAATAGACCAAACAGAGATTAATGAAGTGATAATGATCATTTTGTGACAGGTGGCATATAATGGGGAATACATTCAGGCTAATGATCTAAATATATGTGTTTAGCAATTACTTTTTGTTTCTCTGAATTCAAAGAAAACTTTCTAGGTTAAACAAAACAAAAAAGTTTGTAATGTAGTTCTAACTCATCACTGAATGATATAGGTGGAATTGTTAGGTGTCAGCCAGCCTTTTGTTTCACATTATCATTAGGATTGTTATTACTGCCTTAAGCCCAATATGTTTGGCGACCTGCCCAATGAGCTGCTTGTTTTTTTGTTTGACCCCAGCGGCTGTGGTCTGGCTTCCTTTTATTTCATCAGATCTGAACTCATTACATCAATATACATGGGGATCTGCATCTACTATTTTTTAAAATTTTTATTTCATCTTATTAAGCTTATTTTTTTTTTAGTCATTTGAAAATTGAGAAATTAGGTAAATGTTAGTATTTTATGTCTTGGCATATATTGAAAAGAAAATTACACACAAAAAAATGTGTTTCCTTAAACAAATTATTTGTATAAAAGCACATGTTATCCCTTTACAAGATTTATTTGGTTTTAGCTATAAGTCTACACTTAATATTTTGTCACTTTTAAAAAAACACCCACAAAAACTCAGTGCTAAAGGAATTGATGCCACTTTTAGTTTTATATGTTAATCCATTTCATTAAAAAAATTTTTTTTACTATTCCTATGTAACACATTACATGGTTACATTGTGGACTGGTTGAAACTACTCACTTTAAAAATATTTCATATGACATTTATTTGGAATATCAATGAGGACACTCTAAACAAATGTGTAGTTCAAATATGACTTAGACATTTTCTTTGATATATTCTCTCATTTTTATATTTGTTCTTTTATTTGGAAACTTTTTTTTTTTTTTTTTTTTTCATTTCATTGTTGATTTAGATGAGATCCAAGGACAAGAAGAGAGAAATCCAGACCAAGAAAACTGAGATTTGTGTTACCATACTGCATCTCTCTCTCAATACATGCAAAGTAAGGAGTTGGCAACACAAAGACAGCACCCCAGTTTGAACGGTGGAACACAACCAATTCATTTTGTTTTTACATTTTCCTTCATTCTAACTCATTGGTTTATTTCCATTGGATGACATGGGATTGGTGGTCCTCAAGACATTAATTGCCCTTTAAATTAAAACAGAAAAATGTCATGATTTTAATTTCAAGAAATGTTTTGAAAGCTTAAGCTAGTGAATTTTGATGCTGATGTGTAATAAGGACGATCTTTTTGTTTTAGACAAAAGTGATTATAGCCCCTGCTAATTAGCTTCATAGTTTGACATACTGCTAGCCAAATCAGCTTTAGATGGAACATCAGCATACTGTCATCTTTAGAGTGACTTCATATAAATTCTTGAAAATAGTTCATTGCATCTGGCTTAGTTTAAAAACAAATGTTTCTTGGTAGCTAAGAAATGTTTCTTGGTATAGCTACTCTTTATTGTCAACTCTATAGACTTGATGTATTCCACTCCCCAGAGTTCTGCTTTGTCCATGTTTTTGTTTTTTCCCCATCTGTCCCTCTCCTTGGAAATGAAATGTTTCTTGTGTCACCGCCTCCCTTCCCTCCTTTTTGAAATATCTTCTGTCTTATTTGGCTTTGTTCATTGGATCAAATGGAGGTTGGAGCCCTGGAAAAGGAAGACTGGAGATTATTTTATTTTAAGACAATGGATTTCATGTTGTGATAATTGTTTCTGTTTAATGAGGGAAAGATAAGATGTAAGGCTATTTTTGATCACAGGTAGATGGCATTATTAAAACTACAAATAAGCATGTCTCTCTTACCATCTGTGCTTCTTTGTTTCCAGTATATGTTGTCATTAGTGCTATTTGAAAAACAAAAGGTAATCAAAGAAATGAACTGGCAGATTGTAAAGTAGAAAAACCATTTGGCTGCAGAGATAGACTAAGCAGTGCAGGAGAATTTGTTCATATTTTCAAAATTCCTGTTCAGTTTTTGGTGGTGAAACTGGGTGAATGCGGCTTTAAATGTTATTTTGGTTGGCTGGTGTCTTCTCATATCATTTCAAAATGTTTTATTTCTATGGGCACAGTTGATCTAGACACACTTGTCAAGGGAGCAAATCAAGGAAGTGAAAGGGACACAACTTTGAATTATCTGCATGTTTGCTTTCTTTTATTTTTGCAATTTTGTTGGTTTTTATTTGCCCTCTTCTTTTGTTTTATTGACTTCTCTGCTTTAAAACCAATGGTATTAAGGACAGTCTTCATAATACAGTTCTCCTACATGGTAGGGAAGACCGTTGCATATACTGTATATAGGTCGTGTACATTAGCGGTGGGAATGAATGGATTGTTGAACAGATGTTATTTATATTCAGTGTTCCATGGACATGTTGTCTTGTCTTTGAGTGACCTCTCTGTAATCATCTAGAGAATGATATTTTTGTGTCCTACCATCAACAATGAGCTGTCCTCATGATCAGTTGTTACATATATATATATATTTACAAAATCTTTCTTGCCAATGTATGATGAATTCAGAGGTCAGGCTGATGGATCATTGCTAGAAAAATTTATGTTTGTTTCTCCACTTCCCCTTTCAAGTGAAGACATTGAAGTCACTAAAACAGTTTTGTAGTAACTTCTGCTAGCTAGATACTCTCTTAGACCACTAGTTGACTATCATGTAAAAGTTAAATATAAACTTGGTATTGACTGACATTTGTAATTAAAAAAAAAAAGTTTAACAAACTTTAAAGACTAGACTTTGACAAGACAAACATTGATAGATGACTGGATATTGATGTTGCATGACTTGATTAATTTTAAACTTTTGGACTGATTTATATTCACATGATTTCATTGGAGCATTTCTTCATTCAAAAAGCTTGTTGTGTGTTGCTTTGTTGTCTGACTTGACATCTAATTTTTTGACTTGTTTGGATACCATGGAGAGACATTCACATCATTTCATTGGATCATTTCTTCATTTAAAAAAAAAACTTATATAGACTGTAATGATTTCATCAATAATTGTTAGGTGTCAGCCAGCCTTTTGTTTCACATTATCATTAGGATTGTTATTACTGCCTTAAGCCCGATGTTTGGCGACCTGCCCAATGAGCTGCTTGTTTTTTTTTGTTTGACCCCCGCGGCTGTGGTCTGGCTTCCTTTTAGTTCATCAGATCTGAACTCATTACATCAATATACATTGGGATCTGCATCTACTATTTTTTTAATTTTTATTTTGTTTCTTTGAAAATGTGCTATATTTTTTTATAAGCTTGCTGAGGATACACTGGGTAAACATGACAGCATTAATTTCAAAATTAATTTTTTGTTAATTAAATTATACACAATTGAATTAAACAATTAGGAATATATCAGCTGTTGACTAAGTTTATAATTTACGAGTTTTATTTGCTCATAAATTTGTTTATTTAAAAATTTTTTTTAATTTTCATTTGTTCTCCTATTAGTTGGAATGTAAATTTTGTTGCTAGATTTTTTTTTTCAAAGTTTTATCATTCTCTCATTTTTATACAATTTTATTATATACATTTTATATTGCTGCAAACTAAAGGTTAAATGCATTTTTGACTGTTATAAACTAATACATTGAATACAGTCCCTTATAATGCTTGCTCTACAAAATATGAACTCATTCAAGAGCCATTCCAGCATATTTTTATACTTCCTATTTAATACTAAAATCAAATGTGTCAACTTTTTTTTTTTTACATTATAAAGGGTAGTTGGCATTCAGTGTTTGGCTGTTGGCAGACATTTAAGCAGTTCTTTTTTTTTGTGTGTGACACGCACTGACACTTTCTCAATGTAGGGAAAAAATTATGACTTCTTGTAATTTAACGTTTATTATTAATTTATCAGTAGTTAAAAGTTAAGGCAATCCATCACTGAGTATCGGCAACTATTTTTTTGTTTTTATAAAAAAAAAGCACTGTATTTATTTAACACCTTAGCTACAGTTGTAACTTAAGTCAAGTGTGTTGCTCAGTCTTGAGATGTTTTAAAATTTAATTGTAGTTCTTCATTTTTTTTTTCTTTTTCCTTTTTATTTCTGTGTTCTATTAAACAATAACCATACAGCAGATCATTTAGCAGTTGCATAGGACTATGTATAGTAGCTATTGGAATCATTTATTGTAGTCACACTTGCATCTAGACTCCTCCAAAGTCTGGCAAGGATATGTAGAGCTGTTTAACCGTAGCCAATAGCTCTGACCTTAACAAAACAAACAACAATGTTGATTGAACTTGCTCTCAGTCATCTCCTAGTCTCCTCATGGCTGGGAGGGGGTGGGAAGGAGCTGTGGTGTCACTAGTAAAGTCATCGTTACCATTTCCTATTTCATACAAAAACAACAACAGATTTAATGGTCAAAATATTGATTAAACATGTGCAAAAGAAGAAAAAAAATTCACATCCATTAGTTTGCTGATTTGAGAGAAAACTACGGTAGTTGGTGTGTTATATTGCTTGATGCTGGTAAATACCTCACTACAAAAACATTTCAGTTTGTATGAAACAGTCCTGTCACTTGCCCACATCTCTCTTGGAAGTCTTGTTCACATGACTCTTTGATAGTCCAACACATTCAGTGCTCACGTTTTTGAACTACGGCATAGCAAACTTTTGGTCATTTAGCTTTTTGTTCCTTTGCCCCCCTCCAATCCTGGAACAGACTATTTAGAGTCCATTGTATTTCTCTTATGTATAAATGAATCTTGCTTAGTTCTTGTGTGAGGGATAAGTTCTGTCTAGTCACAACTCACTCATTTCCTTATCTATGTACATAGTCATACTGGTCTGTATCTATAAATAAATGTCAGCTGACCCAACTTGTCACAGGGTTATGTTTCTTGTACTTCATCATTGTACCTTTTTGTTTTGGTGGCCAGATTTTTACATTATAGAAGTCCTGTCAAATTATTGAGTAGAACTTGACCAAATTGTTCTTTCAAATCCCAGTGCTAAAAGTAGAACAGAATAACTCTTAATGTAAACAAAAAAAAAATTCCTTTGAGGCTTAGACCAAGAAGTCTGTGGGATATTTATTTGAAACTGTACACATACGAATATCTATATTCATAGATGGACCCAAATGTTTAACTTGTATTTTCATTCAGTAAGTTTCTGCCAACTTCACTTATACTTTTAGCACTTCTCATAGTTCAGCAGTTTGTATTAAATACTGGCTCCTAGTTAATATATGTACATCTTCTACAGTCTAGAAATGTCAAAGTACTCTTGTTCTGTGGTGATAATACATTTGGTCATTTATATATTCACATTATTATTGCATCTTGGGAATTGACAAAAAAAATTCCATTATCTATATTTGTGTGTTTGTTCATTTGTGTGTATGTGTATGTTGTACCAATTCTGTTTTTGTTTTATATTTAGATTAAGATTTGCTTCTGTGAATGTAGTATCACATGGTGGCCGTAGTGTGATAACTTCTCCTCCTCCTCCTCCCCACAGATGTATGGCTTCTACTGGCCTCTGTCCATTACATCAGCCTATCACTCATCTCTTTTTATGTGTACTCTTATGGCAGGCCTTCCTACTTCTTCATTGGCAAAAGCAAATTGTAAAAGTTATTTTGAAACAAAACAAATTTGTATTGACCAGAATTGTGTCATTAAATAGAGAAAAGCAAAAAAAAACAAACCAATTTGTGTTTTGTTGTTTCTATCAAAGTGTGAGTTTGGAGCTTGTGTGAAGAATGATGTCAGTGAATTATGGCATTGGAACTGACACAAGCTATAAATGAATATTGACACTACCATTCGTTTACTGACACACTTGTAGTCTTGAATACTTGTTATGAGGAATTCTTTTTGGTTTAATAATACATTAAAGAAACTTTACAAAGGAAAACCTAATTTAAAGAAACTAAGGCAGAAAGAGTTACAATTAAACATCCAATCCAATAAGTAAGCAGACAGCTGCAGAGTGAATACATTAAAATATCTAAGGATAACAATTAGAATGTATGGTCATACATTAAATATAAGAAAATGGAAACAACAGGATAAGAACCATTGAAAGATATAATGAAATTAAAGCTAACATAATGAATTAAAATATTCTCGGGCCCAGGAGACAAGACTAAACCTAATTTGAACATAGGAGATAATGATGAACAGAAAAGGGAATCTAATTAATAGCCAACGTAAAGCGTCTGGACCTGATGGTATTCCAGCTAGATTACCCAAAGAACTAAGCAATGAGCTAGCACCAGTGTTCAAAATACTTGTTCAGGCATCTCTTTACCAGGATAGAGTACCAAGGGACTGGAAAGAGGCTAACGTCACACAACTAATAGGACTAATTGATGATTTTTCAAAAGGTTTAGATTTTAGAGAATAATGAGCAAATAGATGCTAGTCTATTAGATTTTTCTAAGGCTTTTGACAAAGTTCACCACTATAACTTAAAAAATCAAAATATTTTGGCATTGCTGGCTCATTACACCAATGTGTACAATATATTTTAATAGGGAGAGAACAAACAGTAATAATAAATGGCTCTAAATCAACACCAATAATAGTAAACTAAGGTGTAACTCAAGGAACAGTCTTTATAATTTACATAAATGATTTACCAAATTGCATTACTTCAGGAACAAAAGTCAGATTATTTGCAGACGATTGCTTAATATATAGAACTACTGAAACAACACAAGATACTGAAATTTTACAAAGAGAATTAGATGAATTACAGAATTGGGAATCAAATTGGAACATGTCTTTACACACAGAAAAATGTCGGTTATTAAAAGTAATAAAAAAAAGCTAAAACAAATTAATTCCACTTATCTTATTCATGGTAAACCAGTTACATAGACTAAAAATTCAAAATACCTAGGTGTTATAATAAATTGAAAACTATCATGGAATCCCCCATACTGATGAAATTAAAAAAATCAAACAAACTATTATGCCATTTTGGGCTTTATTAGAAGAAATGTCTACAAATCAAATAAGAACAAAAACAGATGTTATTTGACCTTGGTTAGAGTGACATGAAATTGAAGCCGATACGTAAAACTTGGCGTCACACTGTCATGGGGGACCTTAGTGGACACGAGGTGGGAAGAGGCTTCAGACATTGCCAGCAAACAGATCTTTGTAGAGACAGCTTGCCGCCCAATCCGCCTAACGGCGCGGGGGGGGGGGACCTAAGTCTAAGTAAGGCCAATATGCATCCTCTATTTGGGACCCATCAAGGCAAAAAACATGAAGAAACTAGAACAGACACAAAATAGAGCAGAAGTGGCATTCATAACTAACGAATATTCACATTTGAGTAGAGTAACGCTTTTTGTACAATAAATTTTGAGACCCTTCATGGTAGAAGACTCTAAAATAAGGTAGCAATTATACATAAAACACTGAACCATAATCTTCAAATACAAAAACAAAAATTTAATAAAATACTCAGAATGACACAAAGATAAAGGCATATCCCTCGTTCCATATGCTAGGACAAATGTGCTATTAGAGCATGGAATGGGTTGCCTGAACCAGCCAGGAAAACCAGTGACTTAGCAGAGTTGTAGTTGTTAGTTACCAAGCATGACTAGGGATACGCGTAGGACGTAATCATACATCAGATTCTTTATTTTTTCTTCAGGTAACGTCTGTATTTTATACGATAATATAATACACATTAACCCGTTGCAGTGCATGGAGAAAAATACCCAGACAACTGTCAACCATCTGCTAGTCTAACCAGACGTATTTTAAATAGTGTCTGGTTGTCTAGGAAATACACTATGACTAATAAACTGTTAGATTCTCTCCCTTTGTATTGAAACCATTTAGAAAGAATCCCCCCCCCCCATATATATATATATATATATATATTTAAAGAAGTAAAAAAAAATCTTTCTAAATTCATTCTTCGTCAAGACTGTACATATAAAAGTTGCAGAATGTTATGGCAGTGAAGTAGATGAGATTTTAAAAATGTTACACTGCCCCAACCGCCCTCTAGCACTTCATTTCCTATTCTGCCTCGTCTTTTAGCCAGCATTCTGTTACAGGCTCTTTTGCAAATATTGCCTATTAGGCCTATACCAAAAAGGCTGATATAAACACTAAGTTCGAACCACTATGTGTGTTTAGCCCAATTTCACATCGTAATCAGTTTAAGTGTTTTAACTTTCACTTGTACACTTATAGCTCTTCAGAGTGCTGTCCTCCACTACCAACAGTGGTTACAAGGGAGACAATTGGTTTGCAGTGTGACTGTATTGATTAAACTTGTTATCTTGAACGCCGATAATTTGTATTTACATTTGGAGAATCTAATCTGGAACAATGATCTCCTCTTTGAGATCATTGAACCACTCGGTTCTAAAGAGATGGATACCATCCAGATATATTTAATTGAAAGTAGATTTGTATCTGTCGTTGAAATTTTAAACATATCCTAGTGCTCATAAAACACTTTAACATTATTTTTTTTTTATACTTCAACATTTGCACTTCGTATTAAATTAAGTTGCTTTCTATATGCATATTTTACTTCATCATCGAACTCTGGATCAAAGTTTTACACTAACTAAATTCTTATGTCTAAAGTAAGCCAACTCTTTCTGAATATTTCTATAAATGTTTCAACGTTTCGCTAATTGAATTTATTCCGATGTAGCTTTAAACTTTTTTTTCCCGTTGACGGAAACTAATTAAAGTATTTTCTGTAACTATATTTAAATAGCTATCAGCATGCTCGGGGCGCTATGGTCCAATCTCTTTTGTGAACCAGTTGGGTATGTGGGAGAATGTTTTCCATGCTGCGTTTAGGCGCTCAGTAAACACAACTCTGCTCGAGTCAAGTGTCGAACCGAGACCAATCGTTATAGAAGGGCTTAACACTGACCTGCAACGTCGGAACCCCCCCCCCCCAGCTACGCCCGTGAATAGCAATGTCTTTGATTCCGAAGATTAAGTATGAGTGCAGTGTATCACTTCACTACGCAAACCCAATCCGCATATATTTTCAATATCTCATGCAGACGTCTCTACGTCTTCTGCGTGTGTCCTCTACAGGGGTTTTCCTCTGGGCCTCAAATGTGTGTCCCAAGGCCTTCCTTGAAAGCTCACCTATTGCCTCTTTCAGAGTTATCTTCCTCTGCACCAGTGAGGGTAAAACGGGTCTTGAGTTGATCTTTATAGCACTTACGGGTTGGGGGGGGGGCACCTCTGAAACGCAGTCCTCCTTTTAAGTTCGCCAAAAAAGATTGCTTTTGGCATGCGGTCGTCTCCCATGTGGAATAAGTTTCAGATCCATCGCAGCTTCCGAATGGTAAGTACTGCTTCCACACCAGCCTCCAGCAGAACATGGTTATTTGAAAGGTAGTCCTACCAGCGTATGTCCATTTTGGAGCGGAGGCACCTTTGATTCAAGTTTTCAAGGAGCCTTAGATGTCTTCTATAGAGCATGCAGGTTCCAGAACCATACAAACGTGAGGTGAAAATATGTTTGTGTGTGTGCGTGAGAGAGAGAGAGAGAGAGAGAGAGAGACCGGCAAAGTGTGAAATCCACCATTCTATAGAATGCCTGGCATTTTCAGGTAAAGAAGAAATAAACTTTACTATTTTTTAAGCTTAGGCCTTGCACAAAATGACTAGATCTAGATCTAGATCAGGCAATTTATACAAAGTCTTATCTAGAATTTTTTTTAATTGAAAAGAAAAGAAAAGCAAAATGAAGAATTGGAATTTAAGAATAAAAATATCTCTCCACTAAGTCCAATTTTCACCGGTAACATATACAGTATACTGTAACTGTAGGCTCATTATTTTCCTAGAACGAATTAGTTTGGACAAACCTTTGGGCTTTGAACTGCAGATTGATTTTTTTATCAGCGTTTTTTTTTTCAAACGACATTTTCTCAAATTATCGTGTCAAATAATTGATTTTAGATAAAAAAGACACATTTTATTTAAAGTTTAGATGTTGAATAGAGAGGCAAAAAAAAAGGGGGTTACCAGGCCAGTGATTCTGTAGTTGTAGATCTCGAGGGACAGCAACAAATTAAAGTGGCTAGGAGGACACTACTGCAATTGACATAAAGTGTTATTTCGTTTTTCGTTTTTCAATTTTGTTTCTTTGCAATCGTCAAAAGTATAACCAACTAATTTCGTGGAGATGTCATTCAGTGTCCTCCTTTCTATCAAGTGAGAAGCATCGAGCTTTTATCTACGAAAACATTTTGATAAAAATCTCGGAAGAGAATTGGTTCCTTCACGGCCAGTGGTTAGAAAAAAGAATTGAACGTTTTAAAATGTTCAAAGATGTTTCTAAATGATGTCAGTGAAGACCTTTTCTACATATACATATATTGTTCTAGTAACAGGGAGATGTAATTGAACAGATTTCTATGGATTCTTTTAGCAGGAAATGTTATGCATAGTCTTATGTCTTATCTTATGCAATACAGATGTTACTTCAGAAAAGAAGATGATTGTATAGAATTGTATATCATATATAAATTAGTGGAAAAAAATGGATTCTTATACAATGTGAATGAGAACAATTCCAAGCTAAATGTCTCCAAACGGAATAGCTCTTCCAAACCTAAACGTATTCTCTCCCTTTGAACCGGTTTAATTGATGCGTATTTCTCGAGACTGTATTGTATATCATCTCAATCTTTGATAATGGTTAAATAACTTTTGTAGTTACCACTTGATCAGGAAACGTTCACTACTTGTACAAGTGTTGCACTACATAGCCCTGAGATTAAAAAATACAAACAAATATAGGGCCTACCTTATAAGTAAGGATAATCTAGACATCAGATAATACATCAAGACCTTCGAACATTAATTGGATTCTAGAATTTAAAAAATATTTATAAAGCTTTAAACTTTAAAGATCGTTGTTGACAATAAAAGTGAGTCTCTATAAAAGCAAAACAAAGTAGCGTCGTACTGCTTCAATCTAGAACAAGTCTGAGAACTGATTGAAAAGATAGAGAAGATGTAGTAACAACAATGAAAGATTCTAGTTGTGAAAACAACATGGCGGTTGTTATAAACTTGACATTAGCAGACGACATTAACACGTCCATTCCTACGCCATCACCGTGGTTTGAAGGCTATAGCATAGTCTATTACATCTCAGTGGCTGTTCTGCTTCAACTGTCTGCTCTTATCAACTCATTAATTATACTAGTCGTCTGCTGCACGCCAAGATTAAGGACGACACCAAACGTCTTCATTTCATCTTTAGCCGTCTGTGAACTTTTATTTGCTGTTTTCATTACTGCACGCTCAGTGATAGCGAGCAACGGTTTACTAACCGGCAACTGGCCAGGGTTTGGCCACATTATCGTACGTGTTATGATATTTATTTGGCTTGCTACGTTGTGCAGCAACTACACAAACATTCTATTGATATCACTGGAGCGCTGGCTGTACATCACGCAGCCGTTTCTCCACGTGAAGATGAATCGGACGCTTCTAGTGGTGTCGAGTCTTATATTTGCCTGGGCAATACCATTGGTAACCAATGTGGAACTCATTACAGAAAAAGACATTAACTATCAACTACGGCTGAGGTTGGCGTACCTCTTTCCCGCCTTTCACGCCGTCTGGAGCGGCGCTTTGTGTGCCATATACGTGCACATTTGCGTGATCACTCGGAGACAAATCAGGGTCATCTGCAAGCTGACCATTCCAGCAGAGCGCCCAGGGCGACGATCTCCGGGCGGAAGTGGCTTCAAGCACGTGAGGGCTAATTGGAAAACGTTCAAATTGCTGGTGGTGGTCTTTGGCACCTTCTTCGTGTTGAACACCCCGGGAATCCTGTTCAACATCTACCTTCATAGCAAGGGCTGCGAAAACTATTGGTCCGAAGTACCTTGGTACATCAAGTTCCTGACAGTCATCCACAACTGCTCCAACTATTTTATCTACGTCCATCAAGACAGAACCTTCTACACAGTATGCTGTGGCCATTTCCGCAGAGTGAGAAGCTTTCTACCAAACTATCAGGTGGAGATGTCATCAGGGTTGAACAAAGGTCACTCAATGTCCAGGACATCTCGTCCATCCAGTATACCATCAATGTCAGTAACAACATAGAATATAAACATTGTCTAGTTCTAAAGTTCCTGAAAATGTTTAGTGAAGAGTAAAAAAAAAAGATTTTCACATTGATTATAATAATAAATGAATATAAAATGGACCGTTGATTTGTTTCTCAATGATCCCTCTCGAAGAAAACGCTCTTCTCACAGAAGTATATCACATTATTTTGAAGTTTCATATGCTAGGACACAATCTTATGTAAATGCCATAGAGAATGAAACGGGCTCTAGGAATAAGTCAGGAAAAACATTACTGAGCAAAGTTTGTGGTTTATATTGTTTTGTTTATTTTTGTATTCAGAAAGAAACAATGTATTTCCATTGTACATATATGGGCATTGATTGACCCCAAAAAAAAGACTTACACAGTATTATTATTTATTACTGATAAATGGTTGATCTTTACATGGAAGGCAATTTAGTTACTTGATCAACGAACCGATGGGGCAATGGCCAGTCCTGCACTGTGCTATAAAAACTTATTCGGATCTAGGCAGCCTCCACAACGGGGAGGTTATGGCGTCTCAATGTCTCCCAGGCTCCGCGGGTTAATTATTTCCTCCATGATATTTTCTGTAATTAGATTATGAATTTCCAAGGACTCCAGATTTCAAAATTATAAGTTATTGTGTAACATAATAGTATTATATGTACATTTGCACACTAGCGCGTCAGTGCAACACCGCTTGTGTTTACGTAATAAATGGAGTTCCTAATATGTCTTCCCTCTTAAACACTAGTTTGTTATTTGTGTAATACAAATATTCTACATGGTCTCAGAAGTGGTAAAGAAGTAACAGTTTATAATGATCACAAACCTCTGGAGCAAATCTTCAAGAAACCTCTATTGTCAGCACCAATGAGAATACAGAAGATGTTAATAAGACTACAGTGGTATGATCTGAAAGTCTGTTACAGAAAAGTCAAGGATACACTTTCTCGTGCATATCTACCAAATACTGATATACAGACATGTGAATTTACAGATGATTCAGTGCATATGATCTCTGTAAGTGATTCGAAATACAGGGAAATTCAAGACTGTACAAACAAAGAACTTTCAATGCTTCGGGAAGTAATTATGACTGGTTGGCCAGACACAAGAAGCGAGACTCCAATTGAAGTCAGGCCATATTGGGAGTCAAGAGACCAGTTATCAACTTCGGATGGTATTATATACAAAGGTCTGAGAATAGTCATGTCAACAAGCTTACGTAAATACAAGTCTCACTTAGGAATAATCAAGTGTAAGCAGCGAGCCCGAGAAGTCATGTATTGGCCAGGCATGAATGCAGACATTGAAGTGAAGGGATTGTAGCAGGTGTGCTGAACATCAGAATCAAAATGTGTCAGAACCGCTAATGCCTACCAAGACACCAGACCTTCCATACAGCATGGTTGGGTGTGATCTGTTTAACTTTGAGGGTAAAAAGTATGTGCTTCTAGTTGACTACTTCTCAAAGTTTATTGATGTCAAAGAACTGTCACATGAAATTACATCAGATATCATCGAAGCGATGAAGAGCATATTCGCATGCCATGGAATACCTAGAAAGTTAAGGTCAGATTGCGGGCCACAGTTCGCTTCAAGGGAATTCTTGAATTTCTGTAAATCATACGGAATAGGGCATGCAATGTCTAGTCCTCATTTTCAGAGTTCTAATGGCGAGGCTGAAAGAGCTATTCAGACAGTGAAGAAACTTTGGAAGAAAAGCGAAGACAAATTTCTGTCTCTATTAGATTACATAACTACTCCACTGACTAATATTAATTTGTCGCCAGCACAATTACTCATGGGACGCCGACCCAGAAATTTGTTACCTTCGAGCGAGGAAATACTCACACCTAAGACACCAGATCTCAAGGTGGTGAAGAAACACTTTGACTCCGAGAAACAGTCTCAGAAACATTATTATGATAAGAGGAAAGGAGTTAAGAGTCATAATCCACTACAAGACGGAACGGCAGTCAGAATGCAACTTAATTCTAAGTGGAAACCAGGAATAGTAGTTTCGAAGCATTCTAAGCCTAGATCATATGTCAAAAGTGGAAATAAGGTCTACAGAAGAAACAGAAAACACATCAGAAAGTCTTCTGAGAAAGCAAACAGATTTGACAATAATTATGACTTTCCAGATGACATTTCAGAACAACCAGAACCACAATATCTAGAGAGTCCAAGATTACAAACTACACTAGATGTTGAGCCGCCACTACACTGCTTCTTCTAACACATCTAGACCACATGAACCTTACGTAACACGCTCAGGCAGAATAGTTAACAAACCCAAGAGACTTGATTTGTGATGAACTGATTTGACTTTTTAGTTGACTAGTTTGTTAGTTATTCTGATAAATAGATTTTCTGAATTAAAGAAGAGAGATGTAACATAATAGTATTATATGTACATTTGCACACTAGCGCGTCAGTGCAACACCGCTTGTGTTTACGTAATAAATGGAGTTCTTCATATGTCTTCCCTCTTAAACACTAGTTTGTTATTTGTGTAATACAAAAATTCTACATATTGATTATGTATTTTTTAAGGTACCTGTCACTATCTTAAATCTATAATAAGTTGTGTGTTACAATGAAGCTTCTGGCCAACTCCAATTTTGTAGCTCTTCATTTTTTTAGTGAACCAGCAGCATCTAGAGATTATTAGCAGTTTTTAAATTCACTTTTTCTCTCCATAAAATGGAAGTTTAAAAAATGTAATGTACAATATTTGAATCAAAAACTCAAGAATTGGAACTGCTTTCTATATTCTGATTTTATCTTATCTTATCTTATATAATACAGACGTTACTTCAAAGAAGAAGAATATTAAAATGTTTAAAAAAAATAACTTACAGATTATTTTTTTTTTTAGAAAACTTCCTTTAAAACATACTAGCCTGACATTACCCGCGGCCTGCGGGTCTAAGTTTGTGTTTACTAATCTAGTGGATTGGATTTAGATGTATGTTAAACTTAGCTAATGATCCTTTCAAGTTTTTTCTCTTTCGCTACGAAAATAAAATTAGGTTTGCGAAAATGGGTTTACCCGAAGCCGATACATTCATATCTATTAAAAACGAAAAGAGCGATAGCTTTGTTAAATGAATGAAGTGAACAATTAAACGAAATAAGTTTTAGTACGCGATTAATCACGGTATTGTCTTATGAAAGAATGTTCGCCAGGAAATCTGTAGTCACAGATATCAGGAACTAATTTATGTAAAAAATGCTTTTGAAACACAAAATTGAAGGTTAATTTTATTATATAATGAAATCAATGGATCTTCTTTTGTATTTTCATGTGTCAAAGTAAAAAAACTATCTGCGCAAAGTGTATTTCTTACAATTAGATCTAGGTCTAAATCCTTTCGATCTTTTCTCATGTCAATATTGTAAAATACTATAGCTTTAATAGAGTCGGACAACTTTATTTTTTTTGAGGGTCTTAAGTTATTTTTAAAGCTACAATACATACACTACGGTCTAAGTTAGTACCCCAGGAACATTCCTGCCAAGTTTTATCAAGATTGGTCAAGCGGTTTTGATTTCTATTCGTCACATACATACATACGCCTCACATTCTACTTTATAATATAAGACAGTATAGAAAGAAGATTACGTAGGCTAATTAAATTGTTAAAAAAAGGGACAATTTTTAGTTGTATTGCCAATGGTACAAACCAAAAAAACATTATTTTTTCTTTCTGCTTAAGAATATAATGTTATATTGCCTCATTGGGCACAGACAAATCTAAATTTCCCTTAACCAGAATTTAGAGCGCTACAATTTATAAGGTTATACGTTTTTCTGTCCCCTTGAGCCGAATGTTATAATATTTCTATTCTAAGTCCAGCTTTCACAGACAGAATATTAATTTTGGAAGTACAAAGAAGAGTGAAAGTGATACAGCGTTTAATGACTACAGATGCCCAACTTGTGACGGCGGCTGAGTATCAAGGATCGGCATCTTTAAGTCACTAGCAAAGGGACAAGACATGTATAAATGTTTAGTATCTAACTTTAAAAAATGTAAACAAAAAATTATTGTTGAAGGAGAATTGACCACTATTAATAAAATTATTACTTTTGTTTAAATTAAAAAAATAATGACATGGATAAGGTTGATGAGATTTTATGAGTGTATTAATGTCCGGCTATAGATTTGTTAGTAGCAACAGCAGATCTCAACGAGCACAAGGTTCTAGTCGGTTTCTTTTATTTGGGATGAGTTTCGTCATGGCACTGAATCCACGTTCTACGAAATAAGAAAACAGGGAAGCAGTCAACAATTGTTTGTACATAACCCAATGCCGGATATAACATTAGAGTCTTAATTTCGTAGCTAGTATTGTGCAATCCTTGTTCGAACCTTGGTTAATGGTCTTCATTTGTGGATATCAATAAGCTGTTCTTGTATTGCCATTGATTCATCTGTGTTTGAAATCTTCGTCCACATATAAAGAGTTCAACACCCAATCAGGAATACCGAAGTGAAGAATGATTTGGTTTAGGTCGTGTTGTGGGGCAATAGCCTACTAATATCTCGTTCAACTTCACTGCTATTTCATGAACTAGTTTACATTGGCCAACGAACATTACAGTTCAAAATATACACTTGATAAAGACTTTGCATTACTAGAAATGATTCATAACTGGGAAGTCTGTCTAGTCTTCTTAACCGTCGCTATTTATCTCCCTTTACTACACAATCTCCTTCTTCGCTATCGCCATAGTGTTCTTCTTGTTCGCCTATTGTGCAACGACATTCGCCTGTCTGACTACGTCACAACTTTTGCCGTCGCTAAAAACAGTACACAATATATTTGTCTACTCTCTAAACTAGCATATAACAGTCGTTATAGAATGATACATATTAGACAGACAGAAGCGAGGGGCAGTTGAATGTTATTTAATTATCTGATCTGATAAACTGGCTCTTAATGAAGAGGTCATTTTAAATTCATCATCAATCCTTTGAGTTCCTCATGGAACATAGGCCTCAGTACAAACACACCCCTCTCCACGGTCTCTTACTAGTTTTTTGATGGCTTCCCAGACCCCAGCTCTTTCCGGTCCTCTCGGCTTGATCTAGTACACTGCGTCATCATGTTCTTTTTGGTCTTCATCTACGTCTTGTGCCCTGGGGGTTCCACTCTAAGGCCTGTCTAGCTCTGGTGTTGGTGGTATCTTTTCTAAGGGTGTGACCAATCCATCTCCACTTCCTCTCTAAGTTCTGCACCTCTATATTTTTCTGTCCACTCATCTCCCACAGTTTGGTTTTTTCTACTTTGTCATACCAGTGTATTTTTAGGATATTTCTCAGGCATCTGTTGATGAAGGTCTGCACTTTTTTTTTTGTTGCTTCAGTTGTTCTCCATGTTTCAGAACCATACAGTAGGACAGCCTTGACATTGGAGTTTAAGATTCTTAGTTTAGTCTTGTTTGAGATGTGCAGAGATTTCCAGGTTGGTTTTGCCTCTTCTTATCTTATCTAATATCTTATACCTCCTCCTGCTGTTGTAAATGTCTGCACTTTTTAAATGAATTGTAAGTAATTTTCATCTTTCTACGGACCCCTACAATCATTTCGTGGATTCCTATGGTCCACGGACCACAGTTTTAGAACCACTGCTTATATATATGCAAATAGCAGGGCCGGACTTAACATTTTACAAACAAACATTTTACAAACACTAAATAGCAAGGCCGGACTTACGCATTGTGAGGCCCTATTCGAAATGGATTTCGCGGGGCCAAGTTTGGGTAGTGAAGCGGATAATAAGTGAAATTTATGAGTTTGTATTAGAAAATAAATTCGTCTATGCATTTTATTCATTCTTTACTATGTACAGAATTACTTTACGAGCATTGCATATAGCAAAGACATACAGTATATCATAATAATTCTGTTTCCTACATAGATCCCGCTCAATAGCAAGAATTACCAAATGTTTCAATCTATCTTAGAGAATTGTTGACTTCCTGATAAATCGACATGAGGGCGCGGTAAATCTGTTTTAAGTTAGAAAATGGTTTCATTTAATAATGTATACACCTTGAACTAGCGCGGGTCCTATGAAAGTACGGATCCTTTGAAAGTGGGGTCCCACTGTGGTCGTATAGGTTGCAGTGGCCTAAGACCGGCTATGCTGCGCTGCCGGTCGACTAGTACATTTATATTTAGACAACGAATCTTTCAATAATACAAAGTAATTTTAAAATGTGTTCATAGAACTGAGCTTGTGATCACAATCGACATTCTACTGAGTAGAATAAACATAATCTCTAAACAAATGTGCTTCAACAAAGTTTGTTTCCTATAAAGTTGATGTAAAAATGTAGTTAGCACAGTCGCGCCGTGGGAGGTCTTCAGGTTCCTATACGTGTGGCAAACAATGGTCAAGGAGAATATCTGTAGATTCAGAACCCTAGCAAGCTACATGGTTGACCAATGACGTTGACCTTTCAAATGATCCGAAGTTTGAAGATCTCGTCCTCGTTGACCCCATAAGGAACATGCGCACTTGGTGTGTTATCTGCTTTATGTGTTGTCTCGGATATTTAATTTTACATTAGATACTGTATTGATCCGTTCGGGTTCAGTCACACACAACTTAGGGGCCTAACATTGTAGTCCTGAACCCCAACCCACAAGAACTTTGCTAGCCATGGTCAACATTTGAATACCTGATGAGGTAGATTTATAGTCTAAACCGTCTAAACGTAAACCTACCATAAATATAACCGAACATTGAATCAAAAGGAAGCCATGCTTATTTCTTTTTAAGTCTGTTTCATACGTAGGACGTAATCATCTTCTTTTTTGAAGTAACGTCTGTATTATATAAGATAAGATATACATGAAAAAAAAGGGGGGGGGGGCAATAGTATACAGTGATAAAAAAAGAGAAAACTCGTATATATTTACTGCATTTTTTTATGCTGAAAGAATAAAAAGAAATTATTAAAAATATAGACTTGCTGAATTACACATAATTAATATTTCCGTGAAAGGAAATACTGATGCGACATTAGTTTGTATAATAAAAGCAGTAAATATAGAGCGTGTGTTCACTAAATCACTGTATACCTACTTCCCCCCCCCCCCGTCCCCCCCGTCCATGACAATTGAGCCCTAGTATGACTATTGATAGCACCTTTTCATCCGAAATTTGAATGACCATTTTATAAGTTGAAAAAAAAATGAGGTTGTTTTATTGAGCTAAAGCGTTCAAGTTACTTTACAACTTTTATGAATCAAATGTAAATGTTTCTACTAAGAATGAACGTGTCATGTACACCAAGATAACGTCAACTCATTACATCAAGGCCAAGTTACAAACATTTTTTTTCACAAATACTATTTGGCACGACCCAATACCTTCCCCCACTGTTAGGCTATCACTTACGTACACTGTCTCCTTGTGAGTTATCACATTTCTTGTGCATTGGAACGTATTTATAGTCTTGATGCTGCGCTCTGGGCCAACTCCATAGTTTTGTTTCTTATTTTATGAACTACAAGAGACGTGACTTCAAACAAGAAGATGATTACGTCCAACGCGTGTTCCTAGGTCAATCTAGTCATGCAAGTTTAATCAATAACTTAAATTCTGCCATGTCATTGGTTTTCCTGGCTGACTCAAACAACCTATTCTTCCAGCTAGGGTTAGATAATTATTTCTAATTTTTTTTTTGTCATTGTTTTTTTTTTTTACTTTGTTATTAGCTAGTTCCAGTAAGAGAAACTTTCTATTCCAAAAGAGATCTAGCTGTGGGGTTAGCCTCAATCTGCGTTGAACCGGGTTAGGTTTGATCTCTCTACCCGTGTCGGCATGATGACTGTGTTAGGCCCATGGTGTGGTCCTAGTGTGCCACGATCATCTTGTGAGATCACAAGTTTAGGATTGTTTAAACATTGATTTACATCACCAATATGTAAATGTGAAGTCAATGAGTTATTATTGTTTGTTTTATGTCAACATCTTTTCACCTCATTGTAAACAGGTAAACCAAATTTAAAATGTTAGCCTCATCGCTTTCTTATATTTCTACACGCTAGAGCAATGGGTTGTGAAGTGCTGACGATGCACATGCGTGAGCCAGAAAGATTGTTTGAATTGATTATATCGCCACACTGACAAAGAGGACTACCATAGCTACAATAAGAAAAACAAAGCAGTTTGTTTATTTCACTTTATTCTTTACAAAAATACATTGTGTAAACAAATTATAAATAACTTCATTTATAAACAAACCCAACAACGTGAACTGTGACAATTTCCCAGACAAAAGCAACACAAGACTGTAGCAAGGTGAAAACAAATCCATACAAGAGTTTAGACAGCTGGTCAAAGTGGTCAGCCTGGGTCAACTAATCCTATTTCTTCACTCTCTCTCCAAGACATTCACTGACTACTCTCCACTACTTTGGAGGCATACTGCTCGACATAATCCAAGAAATAGGACAGCTTTACTGGACCGTCAGTTAAAACCTCAATGTATATGTCAGAGTCCTGCAGCATTAAACCATCTGAGGAAAAAAAAATAGACAAATGAAAACTTCAACCTGGAAACAGTGGCGTAGTTAGGAATTTGCCATCATTTGGGGGCCCAGGGGGGAGCGGCGGCTTGGCCTCTTTGGGCTGCCCTGCATTTTGGCGTAATATTAAATATTTAATGTAAAAAACACTCATTTGGGGTCCCCCTCAAGTGGGGGCCCAGGAGGATTTTCAAATTCTCCCCCTCCTTCCCTCCACCCTAGCTACGCCTCTGCTAAGAAATTTGTTGAATGTGTGAGGAATAAGAACCAATGGAGAGGTAAGGGGAGACCTGGAGCAGGTTTGTATTGCCAAGAGAAACACATGAAACAAACATTGCGTCTGACAAACATAATGACAAAATTAACTTTAATTAAACAGGTCATTAAAATAAATGAATGTAAAATTGCTTCGATTACAGCTTTCTATTTGATTCTATGGAGAAAGTTTTTAATGAAAACAAAATAAATTGGTTTGTTCATAATTAAAAGTTTCAATACTTCAAAGATGGTGGTACAGACTGCTACATACTAAACTGATGGCCCACTATTACTAAAGAGTCCTCCATGCAGGTTCCAAGTTCCTAATGCTATTGATTAGACTGTGATTGAGACAAACCTGAATGCGCTACGTTCCTGACTCTTGTTGAGAACATGTCTGGTGGCTTCATCTTGGCAACTCTGGTCAGCTTTATACAGTCAAGAAGCTCTAGAAGCTGGAGATGAAAACAATGTTCTTACCACATTTAGTTTGAAATTGTCACTAAATTTTAGAGTTGGCAAGTGAATGTGTTTATTTTATTTCCTTTCTACCCCCTCTCCCCCTGTTTTTTTCTTTCATGTTATTGCCTACAAGTTGAAGTGTTCACAATGAGAACTGTGACATCATGCTGTCATCCTAAACGTAAAGCTATTTTGTCGTTCAGAAATACCAAGAGCATGAACTAATGATAGCAGAAAAAAACAACATCTACAATTAGAAGATAATTTTTTTTTTTATTTATGCCGTTCTAAGAAAAAAATAATTTCTTAGCACTAATTTAAATTTAAATTTTATTACATGGCCAAAGGAAAAGTCCACAACATTGAGGAAAATTAGCGCATTATAATTTTTGTTGGTCTTTCCAATCTTGAGGTCTATAGGTGTAGTGACCTAATAAAACACTACAGGAAGACATGTCTTGAAGCTAGGCTTTATTGAACAAGAATGACAAAACAGTTCACAATTACACAGTACACACACACACAAGCTGGCCTGGACACCATGACATTTTGACACACTAGAACAGATCAGTTCACAACACACAACAGGAAACATAAATACACAACAATAGGCCAGATAGTGTCCCCTGTTTGTATGGCCCACGGTTAACGAGGGTGTCATGTGGCCAGTATTTCCCCATCTAATGTCATTTACTTATTAGAGTTGGGTGGACTGAGGGACATCGTAAAAATCCTGAAACAGAAATTCCCAATCTTCACCAGGATTCAAACTCAAGACTCCTCAGCACAGAAACCAAGCGCTACCACTAAGCCACCCATGCTCCATAACAAATACAAAAATATATTTGAAATTAAGACAAGGTCTCATACATGATGATCGTCCTCCTTTTCGGACGGCAAAGGGAGGCAAACCAAGGCTGGAAACTGTACTGGCGCCTGAGAGAGGCCAATACTAAACACACACATCTATATTTTTCTATCAGTCACTCAACTGACTCTCAACAGACTCACGTCTATAGCGTCCATGGTGCTCGCGGGCAAAATATCTGGGTTGAGATCGTAACAGACTTTGGAAACTGTACAGCCAGGATGTAGCATCAAGTAGGTCAGAACACGGATTAGGATCAGCTTCAGGCCCTCGTGATTTAGCTGGCCGTCATATTTCCGCCAAAGCCTGCACTGGTACAAAACATTCTGACTTCTGCAAGTGGAAGGTTAAAAAAGAAGACTTAAAATAGGAGTCACCAAGGGAGGCTATTTCAGTTATGTTTTGCATGATGTAATAACTTTGATTATCTACCTTGTATCACAGGGTTCCAAGGTACCAGCCGGCTGAGTTCTTATCACTTCAATCATCCAAATCCTGACATTACGTCTGCTCACAAATCGTCTGGTAACTATACCAACCTTGAAAACCTAAAAACATAGACAAGTATTATTATTATTATTATTATTATTAAGATAATAATGTGGCATTAGCTCTGGACATAAAAAAGACTAAAAGTAATATGATGTTGTATATGACCTAATGATGAAGTACTGAGGTATATGAACGACATAGTTAGGTACTAATGTACTTGTATATGAACTAATGGTGAAGTACTGATCATTTATTGATGTATTTGTATATAAACTGAATTGTTAGGTACTGACTGAATGCTGGCCTTGTTGATTTGTTTATTTATTGTGCATATACTGTCCATCAAGAAAAACTAAATAAAAAAAAATACAAAACAAAAAACAAAAAAAAAAACAACCCAAAACAGTTACAAAAAAAAAAAATGTAACAAAATTTATAAAAAAAACAAACAAACCAAGAAATAAAAAACAAAACAAGAACTTAATTGTACAGTAAAAGCAGAGCTCAACTAAAAATCCGGTAATAAAATGTAGAAAAAGTTATAGGCAAAAAGCATTTTCAATAGGGGATGTTCTAATTAAGTTGTTCACAGTCATTTGATCTGTGTTTGCATTGGAGTCTTTCAGATTCAGTGTACATTCAAAAGACAGTTGATGTATAAAATACAGGTAGAGAAAAACTGTAAAAACTTAATAGCCTACACGAAGAAATGAATCCAAAGAACAACATGAGAAATTAACATGAAAAGAAATGAGAATAACTTTCAGAAAAATACAAAGATAATTCAAAACATCGTGGACCCAATATGGAAAGTTTGGCTACCAACTTTATATCAAAAATCAGTTTTTATATTCCGTAATATGTATATATATCTATATATCTGACACATTGCAGCATACAACATATAGTATTAAAAGTCGAACGAAAAGACAATTAACAAAGACCAAAATTTTAAACGAACACCGATGGACTACTCACGATGGGCGATACATTAAAAAATCATGTGACCGTACCATTAATAACACGTTGATCAAGTGGATGTTCTGACATAGACCAGGGACTCAACGCGACTACTAAGGAATACACGCAATGGTTTCATCGCGTGCAGGCACCGCGAGTGATAAAAAATGAAATGACCAAGCCATTGGTCGCGTGGATGGAACACACACAGCCCAAGGAGTTGTTCCACAAGAAGTGGCCGCTGGCCTGGACTTGGCTCGGGTCTGGTCATTAAGGGGGTCATTGTTAAGTGGTCACAAATCACAGTGGTTTAAATAGCCGGTGGTCACTTCATCAAAAGTTACTAGTAAGAAGAGATTGTCGCACATTTCTCGCATATTTACAGGACAAATCACTTTTTTTCTCTCTCTTTCAAAAGAATCAGTTAATCTATTTTGAGGCTGGTGTGTTTCAGGAGTTGGAAATTATCTAATGACTCAGAATGAAGTAGTTAAATAAATGAATTTTCCGGAACATTTTGAGCACCGACCCTTTAAGTCTAGATCTAAAAGTGTATCATTAGAATATTTTCAAGTCTAGTAGATGTATACATTCGCTGAACCTGGCTTTTTATCGCTCTATTATGATGTACCCTATAAAGGTGGTATAGGTTTTGAAAGTTGTATTTTTTGTTTTCTGTTTTTCTTGTTTACAAAACTGGCTCAAAATATCATTGGCAATTCACCTTCGATTTATATTTGGGATTATGGCCGTGGTGGCTGTATGGTAGAACCTTCGTCCGTTTCCACGACAGTCCTGAGTTTGATTTTTTTTTCAACGAAAATAGATGAGATTGAAGAAAATGAAGGAGTTTAATTAGTCCTTGGGATATCTGATGAAATATTCCATCTCAGTGAAGAGATTGCTAGCTTCATCACGTGAAAAGGGAGATGACTGGACATAAGCCAAGAAGTTCATATTCTGAACCTATATTTTTTATGTTTAAGATGCTATTTAACTTTTGAAAAAAAAAAAATATGTAAGTTAAATTAATAGAAATCAAATTAAACTAATTAATTAAATTTTGTTTTCTTTTACTCGAATATCTGTTGACACGTCGGGACACATTAATTGAATTATTTCCTTTTAAAATTGCTTTTGGATTTCAAAACAGCTTTTTTTATATTTATATCATTGGCAGCGTTTGTGTGTGTATGTGTTTGCATGTATGTGTGAGGAAAAAAAAGAGAGAGAGAGAGAGAGAGAGAGAGAGAGAGAGATGACACAAAGAATGCTGAAGTTGCTATCGATTAGTGTTCAACTATATTCCTAGCTATTTTTGGAAAGAAGTTTCAGACTTTGTTCCCACTGACTAGATGTGGAGTTTATATTTCTTGAATATTCAACAAAAATGTCTGCGCTCCGTCATGGGCATACGGTATGGACAGTGTACAGGGACTGCAACCAGTCTGACAGCTACTCTGGACAAGGCACATATCCCAAATGGGGGACGACCGTATGCCAAAAGGCAATTCTTTATGGTGAGCTGAACGTTGGTAGGCGTGACAGAGGAGCCCTCCCCCCCACCCGGCCGAAAGAGCTTCAAAGACCAGCTTTAACTGACATAGAAGAGAGCACCTGGCAACAGGACGTATCCGAACGAGACAGCTGGATATTGATTATAATGGCTGCGGGACAAACATCTGAGATAAAAACAACAAAAAAACTGCTGCCTCGGAAAGACGTCGACGGTGGAAAAAGAACCTAAATAGACCACCTGCGGACAACGGTTATGTTTGCGCTGGATGTGCCTAAATATGTAGGTCACAGCTAGGACTGTGTAGCCACGTGAAATACTGCACTCCCCTTTAATCTATGGACTCAACACACAAGCCTTGTTATTATTACCTAAATATCAATATCACTTCCATCTCATCAATTAATGACAAATAATCACTCTGAATATTTAGTTTAAAGAAAAACTTTTAGTCTTACATGTTAGGGCATTGCGAAGTCTAAAGCTAAAGTATCCTATTCTTTGAAGTTTTTTTTTTTTTTTAAAGACACTGGGTTTTACCTTATGGAGAAAGTCAACATTTTGAAACAGCCAAGTTCATACAAAGATGATATGGGCAGGTGCCACTCAGATTGAACACAAAAAAAAAATCTTTGATTCAATTGATGCCAAAATTTTTATTTTTTTTCCCCCCATCTGCACGTTCTGGATGCACGAACCAATGAATCACTTTATTAGTTGGCGTCTCTAGTGTGAGCTGTTTTAAACATGAATATTTCTGTGTCGATTTATCTCTTTATTATTTTGAAACGCACTGGATATACTAAGTCTTACAGCATAACACTTTTGAATCAAAGTATGTTCTAGTCAATATACATTAGAAATAAAAAAAAATAAAAAAAAATCAACTCTCTCTACAAGCCAACTTTTGCCTAATGACGCGGAGAGAGAATACAAACTTGAGGAAGGATACAATCTTTTGAAATGTATTTTTCATGGAAATGACCATTAGAGGCCGCTTAGAAACTAGAACATCCAGCACTAACTTCGAACCCGTCCACTACAAAAACAGCCTGTCCTTGGAACTTCTGTCTCAGCAAACGCCTCGTAAGACGCCTACCTCACATCAGAATGAACAGTTTTAATGGTTAAAAAGGCTGAACGAAATGAGGTGACACCTTTACACATTCTTGCCCAAGAAATTAATTATAATAATTAAAAAAAGTAACGAAATAATTAAACAAAGATGGCGATGAAGTGTCATCTCTCTAAGCCAACATGACACTGAGACAGGTAAACCTCACCGGGACATCTGTCAGTGCACACTAAAAGACAAACCTGAATCTTTTTTCTGTCTTTATTTGTCAAAGCAAACAAAACATTTTTCTAAAGAGAATAAAACTCCTGGATGCTTTGATCCCCCGTGAAACATGGCTTGTAATTAGGTCAATCAGACCAACGTGTTATTAACCGCATTGAAGAAAACAACATAACAAATAGTTCATGATGACGACACAACAACCAGTATAAAAAACGTTGCCTTTAACATTTGAACTCGACTTTTGTCTAAAAATAAATATAGTTAGCACGTCAAGACTTTACGGTCCTTGTGTTAAATGGTCCCCTAAAAAAACAAGTCTGCTTTGACTGATCAATGACACGAGACCTGTGCTAGAACAAAAAGAAATATTATATTAGCTTGGCTATGCGAAAATATGACTTGGCCGAATTTTACAGATGTGTTCTTGACGACCAACATAATGTGTCCTGAAAAAGAGCCAGTCACGTGACTGTCCAGCAGTCAGCATTTATCCACGACAAGTAATGCTACTCACTGACAGATGAGCTTCAAATGACAAGTGCCACAAAGCTAACAGCTGCACCAGGTATTTTGTTTTTATTACTATCAAAGACAAAGAAAACAGCTGATCAGACGAAAAGTGTTTTCTAAAGAAACAAGTGGCAAGTCTCGCAGCCAATGAAGGCTAGATAGGGATAAAACCAAGTAGAAAGATTATGTTCAATTAAATGTTAAAGATTTATAAACTCACTTACACTACAAATACAATGGATGAAATCCTTTTTTTTTTTTTTTACATTTCGACTAATGATTGATGACATCTAAAAATGTGTCAATGTTTTAAAAAGAACTGTAACTCTGTTTACTAAAGCATCGAATGATACTACTACCATCATCATTATCTCCGATTTCCAGAAGTTTCTTATTTAGACTTTTTGTTGCCACACTTTGAAGAAACCTGCAGACACACAAGGTCAACAGTGGTCGTGTCCTTGAGAATCTATTGGATATGAAACATTAGTTGATGTTTACCTTGGATTACTTCCCTTGTTGGAGAGAACAGGTGGACAAATATCGTGTCTCTAAGTGGAGGGGGGTGGGGTGGAAAGTTAATAGCTAATAGGAGAGTGTAAGATACAGAAAAGAAAAGCAAGAGAGAGAGAGAGAGAAAGAGAGAGAGATAGAGAAAAGAGAGAGAGAGAAAGAGAGAGAGAGAAAGAGAGAGAGAGATAATAAAAGTTATTAACAGACAACTGAGAAATAAAAATGTTAGATAAAATGATGGAAAATGTAAGAATTACAGAAAGTGTGAGTTACAATATGTGAGAATCAAGACAATGTGAGTTACAATATGTGAGAATCAAGACAATGTGAGTTACAATATGTGAGAATCAAGACAATGTGAGTTACAATATGTGAGAATCAAGACAGTGTGAGTTACAATATGTGAGAATCAAGACAATGTGAGTTACAATATGTGAGAATCAAGACAATGTGAGTTACAATATGTGAGAGTTGAACAATATATGAATTTGAAAATTAAAAAGAACGTGAGTTATAAAAAAAGTCAAACGTATACATCTAAAAACGTCCCAATGAACAGAACAAAGAAAGTGAAGAGCTTATACAATGTCACGTACACAGTATCTATTTTTAGCTCGTCAAGTACCTCGGGTTTTTTCTCACGTGGAGATAAGTTAATTAGTGTAACTTGGGCTGCATTTATTGGTTGGCACTGCAACGAGCTGCCTGGGAGACGTGACGTAGCTGGAGCCCGGGAAAAGTTCTGTTTTTTTACTCAGTCATTGTATGGAACTTGGAAGTGAAACATCTACTAAAGCTTTGTATTAGAACTCAATTATATTATTGTGTAGATCTATCATTTTATTCAAGTACGTTTAACCATTGTAATTATTTGTGAATAGCTTTTTCAAGTTCTGAATTAAAGTAATTGTTTTAGACGAAGAGAAGTTTCTTCATTGAATATAGTAACATACTTAGATCGACTTAGCGAATGACAACTTCTAGATGATCGTATTATCAACTAGATCTAGCTACTTCTATACGATCATCTTATTAAAAGATTTCAAGATCCTCGGCAATCACGATCATCGTTAGTGTGATATAGGTCAAGATAATCTTCAACGTGACATCTATCATTGCATCTTCATAGATCTTGACATCTGACATCCACTTTAATTGATGATTGTGATATACAATTTAACCCAGCCCTAATGGAGACAAGAAAAGCAGAAATGAAGAAAGTATTTAAAGTATTGTGAAAACTCAAAGCAATATAGTCAAATGTACTTCAAATTTCTGGACTCAATTCTACTAATGTTATTCAGCTCAGCACAAAATTAAATCTTTTATATCCCAACCAAAACCAAGAACAGAACTTTCGTCACTTCTAGTACATCAACAAATACGTTGTACTCAAATAGAGATTTCCATCAATTGTATCACAGAAAACCAGATCTCTAACCAAACTATGCTCTCACACAGAAAACTCTTCACTTGATGAGGCACGCTGAATAAGTAGTAAAGCGCTTAGCTCGAGTCCCGGCTGAAGACTAGCATTTTGAATTTCGGGATATTTAGGGCGCCTCTGAGACAACCCATCTCTAATGGGTACGTGACACTAGTTGGGGGGTAAAGTAAAGGCGGTTGCTCGTTGTGCTGGCCACATGACACCCTCGCTAATATCTGGCCACAGAAACAGATGCCCATTACATTATCTGCCCTAAAGACCGCATGGCTGGCCTGAAAGAGGGAACTATATTGTATCAGAGATAAAAGAAAACCCAAACAGATCTATAACCAACTTGTGCTATCAAAAGACTTGCAAGTAAAGACGATGATCTCAAGACGTGCAAACAGTTGAGACAAAGGTTTCATACAGATGCCAATCCCAGTCCGAGATAGCCAGAAAACACATCAGTTGCCAGCGGCCAGGTTACCACGATCTGTCAGTCTTGCGTCTCAAGCAAATCTCATCAAGGGTCATGGTCAACCGTTGACAGAAATTTAAGCAAAATTGATAAACAGCCAAACTGTTTCGGTGTAATCAATCTATTAATAGATGGACTGCCATGAAAATAAACTGGACATCTGGCTTTTTACCTTAAGACACTTCTATATCATCTTGTTATTGCTTAGTACGAGAGCAAACAGATACACAGGCTGACAAACACGGGAGCACAAACTTGTAACCTGGTGGCACTAAGACAAAGAATCAATTGTAGAAAGAAACACTTCTGACAGATGTTTAACCCTCAAGGTCAGACAAGGTTATTTTTAACTTTTCCCCCCCTTCCAGATAAGAGAATGGTTTAGAAAACAAAACAACATCAAACAAGTTCTGCAGTCTGTTCCCTGCCAAACTTTCTGTCCAAGACAAAACACAAGGATTAGATTGAAGGTTACTAAGGAGATACAGGATACTGAGAACAGACCAATGGCTCGAGGAGAAACAGATTATGGACGTAACAGGGATTAAGTAAATTATCTGGTTCATTTAGTTGACATTTAAGTAGCGGACACACGACCCAAAGGATGAATTATGTGACTCGGATTACTTTTGGTGTTATTTCTTTCTGATGGTTCTTTTCATATTTCTATTTCATTTAAGAGAAAATAAATATATGAAGATTAGAAAAAAAAAGAGGGTAAATGTTAATATGAAAAGCCAATTTTAGGACATTCATTTCTAGAGTCTCTCAACTTCTTGACTATTTCATGGCCTCATTAGGCAGCCAGACATAAAGAACACCAACTCTCTGTATCTCTCTCAGATGCGTTCTGTAGAGTAGCTGCCCGTTTCAGGACATAATTAAGTAGCATTGGTAAATTAAGCTTGATGATTCTTTGTTAAAACTGCACTTTGAGTAAAACAAACCACATCATGGCATGAAAGAGATGATTGTAGTGGTTTCTTCATCATAAGACGATTGGTCGTTGTGCTGGCCACATGACACCCTCGTTAATCGTGGGCCACAGACCGTTACATCATCTGCCCTACAGATCGCAAGATCTGAAAGGGCAACTTTACTTAACATCGTTGAGTTCAACACAAGCCAGGCAATTATGTCCCGAAAATGTTTTTGACACTGCCTGCACATTTCTAGAGAACAATAATTTTTTTTTTTAAACAATGTTTTCTGCTCTCTTTTCTGTCTGAAATGAACCTATTCTTGCAGTGGCGTAGGTAGGGATTTGGGGGCTCGTGGGAGGGCTTGGCCTCTTTAGGGGCCCCTGCATTTTGACATTCGACATCATGACCTGAGAAAATGTACTTAAAATAAGTATATCTATAATGTTTGGAATACATGCTGAAATAACACTAATTTATATACCAATATGAATAGCAAGATAGCGTGGCATTGGCCTGATATAGCGTGGCATTGGCCTACTATTTAATAAGAAAAAAATCTTTGGACTGGGGGACCCCCTCCCTCCACACTACCTACGCCACTGTATTCTCGCCAATTCCACTATCTAATTAGATGTATAGATTTTAACGACTCTAACCAAGTCAAAAGTCACTTTCCTGTGGATCGCATGGAAGACAAACCAATGAATAAAATATCCAAGAAATGTATTGCCCAGACGAGAATCACGTCACGCGACATTCTGAGACGAGTCATGAACTATGCGCAATAACTTTATCGACCCAAGGGGAATAACCTCAAACATGCATTTTCATGTAATATATACAATACATACCATAGAGGCCTGAAGTTATTATTATTTATGCAATGCAGAGGCGCAAAACACTGTTATATTCACATACAAAAAACAACAACACCTTGTATATAATGAAATACGGACACATCTGTACACTTAATCCCCTAGAAGCCCAAAACTTTGGGACCGACGCCTGAGGAGTAAGACCGAGACCACTCGTTATATAAGGCCTGAACACTGACTTGCAATATTACAGCCTGTGGGCAGGTTAGACTAATAGCTCGTTGTCACGTCACAGGTCTAAACTTTTGGTCTAAACTGCCCACAGGTTTTGACGTTGCAGGTCAGTGTTCTGGCCATCTATAACGAGTGGTCTCGGTCAGACCCCAACCCCAGAGGATGGACGTCATTGTTATTTATTTGCAATGTTCCGTGATTAAAGACGATCTGTATAATGATAACATCATTGTCGTAAAGACTCATGAGAGACTCGTGATTAAAGACGATCTGTATAATGATAACGTCATTGTCGTAAAGACTCATGAGAGACTCATGATTAAAGACGATCTGAATAATGATAACGTCATTGTCGTAAAGACTCATGAGAGACTCATGATTAAAGACGATCTGTATAATGATAACGTCATTGTCGTAAAGACTCATGAGAGACTCATGATTAAAGACGATCTGTTTAATGATATCGTCATTGTCGTAAAGACTCATGAGAGACTCATGATTAAAGACGATCTGTTTAATGATAACGTCATTGTCGTAAAGACTCATGAGAGTTTGATAGGATATAATCAGAAGTCAAGTCACAGGCAAGAAATATATATGCTCTTAATAGAACAGAGGGAGATATAAATAAACAAACAGCGGGAAGGGTTTAAAGGGAGGGAAGTGAGACATATTTTCACAGTGCAAGAGTTGGCTGCCCTTTTTATTTCTAACGTTCTTCAGAGATGAGGTGCCAATGTATTCTTCTCTTCATCAAGGTCATCTTAACAAACATGTTGGATTAAAAAGAAGAGCGGGAAAATAAAAATTTCAAACAGTCAACGAGAAAAAAAAACTAAAATAGTAAAAAACGAAACAAGACTTTAAAAATTTAGACATATTTGTTTTCGAATACATCTCCTTTAAGACGTTAATGTAATATCTGACAAGTTTCTGTCCTAGGAAACATTTTGTTCTTTCAAATGCCTTACACTTCTCTAATGTTATTCTACATTGATGCACTTTCCCCCCAGCGATGTCCCCACCTCTCCAAGAGGTCCAAAGTCTGTTTCTCTAGAGCAAATGCTGCACTCAGAGGACGGAGCACCCAATCATGACGTCATCGCCTCTGTAAACCACTCTTTGATGGAGAGCATTGACTAATACTATTTCAACTCTTCAATACCTAACTTTGATAGTTTACTGCTGCCAACTCTCTGGATTGTCAATCCCTAAATACAAGACGTCTAAATAGAAAAGTTCATTCCGTAACATAACAGTGGTTCTAAATTTAAAATAATAAAAAAAAAACAAGTCTATAAAATTCCAACTTCAGCTACAATGATCTTAATGACAACAATGGTAATAGAGATACAGATTTAAATTACAGTTGATCATTTTGAAAATTGATTCCAGCCAACTATTAACCAAGTGTTTGCACATGTAAAAAAAAACAACAAAAAACTTACATGCAAAAGCTGATAGCTAGGTCAAATGATTTTTGTAGATTAATACAATACAGGCGTAAAAAAATGATAAAAATAATGATATCATAAAAAAAATTAATTTAACTTTCAGAGAGAAGATCTATCGAATGAATCTAATTAACACTTAACTAGAGACACAAGACTTTCGGCTGAAAATCCTGATGGCCAATTGTCGCAGTTATCTATGTAACTGTATAGTAGAATTATTTCTCTATTTGATAGTGCGGCGTTGTTCACTATATTGATGACGTCATTACACTATTTCTTGTGTAGACTAGGAGAAGGAAATTTTATTGCTTGTCACAACTTCGAGTGACGTAAAATTAGTGTGTGTGTGTGATTTGCGTCATTTATCGTCAAGTTCAGTCTCTCCATCTTGTGCTGTATAGAGGCAAGACATGTTTGAGAGCTCTTGAATTTCTCCTTGGTTATTGTTACTGGATAGCCTTAACGTTTGCCTTGGACATTTTCTTGTTGGATTATCTTGACCCCTGTTTAGGGTGAGTTTTATTTTTATGGTATAGTTTTTCTATTTGAATCCGTTCGTATTTGTAAGTCTATATTTAGACTAGATCTAGATGATTAGGAGAATCCTTTTCTTTTATCTTCTATAGGGTTTTAGCGACAAGTCTAGGTTTTGGTCGTAGTCTCAGTCAAGACTCTATTTCAAGTTTTGGCGTCAAGTCTAAGTAGTGATCTTAGCTTGGTGTCAAGTCTATGTGAAAGACTCAGTGTCGAGTCTTGGTGTCACCAAGACTCGTTTATCCATTTTCTTTATTGAGAGTACAACTTTAGGTCTACAGTCTACAGGACTGAGGTCTTCACCTCACTAATGTCAATTAGTCGTTTGGTGTTCAAGTTGACTTTTTCATGAGTCTGAGGTTCAAGATTTCAGATTGCGGGTTGCCTTGGTCAGACCTGATGTTGCAGTGTGAATTGTGAACTCTTTGGAATTATCGTCAGTGAACAGTATTGGATTTACAGACTATATCTATGTGAATTCCCAGTTGTTGCGTTGAAAGAATGTTTGAACAACTTATGATGAATATGTTGAGGTAATGATATTATTCAAATAATTGAACATTGATATTTTTATTATCATTCATCATACATCAATTCATTTGTAAATATATCACTTTAATAAATGTTTATTGTTATTTAACATTACACACTGAGTTTAGTAATTTAGTACAACTATATGTGTGTGGTGTGCTTGTCAGGCTGAACTTGGACCAAAATATTATAAGTTCAGAAAAAGAATAACAATAACACACACTGAATTAAAACTATGATAGATATAATAAAACACAAGAACCTGACAAGTATTTTGGGGGCTCGTCTAAAAAGTTAATCTCAGTCATAATTTGTAAATTATTTGCTAAGTTTATTGTTTAGATTTGTGTACTTGTAAAAGTATATTTTCAGATTCTAGACACCTATTTGTGTCACAGTACCATGTGATTGTACCTTATTACTCAAGAAAAGCACTGTATTAATTTTTTTGTGTGAGACTTTAATGGTACCATTATATCGCCATTGCTAACATTGTATCTTATATATAATATTTTTTAAATTTATACTAATAAGATATAATTTTGTTACATGCCAAACTGATTGGTGTCGGACTTAAATTGGAGCTGTGATCTGTTTGTTGGGATTCTCAAGTTGTCCTGGTGTACCTGGCTGTACCTTGTCATCACTACTCTATCTTCCTGGTGCTGAGGCAGATTCTATCTTCGCAGGAGAAAGCACAGCTAAGTGTATTTTTTTTTGGTTGCTAATAATATATCTTGTGCTCTAGTTGGTTTTTCTGATTTGACCTTTGGAACTTATATTGTTTGGAAATTCTGAGGATGGAGACTAGGTTTTCTATAAATTCACAATTTATAGCAGATGGGAAGGCGTTGGGTTTTTCAGGAGTTGACTTACAGAATTATGTGAAGGAACAGAAGGAGGAATATGTCAAGGCAGAACAAGCAAGATTGGATAGGGAGGAACGGTTTAAGAAGGAGGAGCATGAACGATGGAAAGAAAGAGAAGCAGTGGAAGCTAAAAAGAGGCAGGATGAATTGGAATTGGCTAGACTTCAGGAGAAAATTGGTGTCAAATCTGAAAACAAAGAAGGAGATGCTAAGATCCAGGATAATCAAAGGCATATAATTGATAAGTTGGACAAGAGTTTTCAGAATATGAAGGAAGATGAGGATTTGATTGGCTTTTTGACTTTATTTGAGGCGGTAGCAACAAGATGTTGTATTGATAAGAAAAGTTGGGCTATGTTGTTATCTTACAAATTGACTTCAAAACTCAAGAATTTCATGCTACAAGATGATTTGTTTAAAAGGGAAAATTATGATGAAGTGAAGGTTTTGTTAATGAGGCAGGCTGATATAAATGGAGAATCGTGTAGGAAGAAATTTCACCAAATCAGACCTAAGGAAAATGATTTCAGGGGATATGTAGCAGAATTGAGAAGGGCACTAGACAATTGGATGAAGATGGCAGAAGTAAAGGAGACCATAGAAGGCATGAAGAATATGATTGTGACAGACAGATTGTTAGAGAGTGTTTCAGGTGAAGTATATCGTCAACTTATCTTAAATAAAAGTGATAATGTAGAAGACATGCTAAAAGTAATTGAAAGCTTTAAGACTGCAAGTTCAACCAAATCATTATGTAAAGAGGAAAATGTGTATGTAGTGGGAGCTGCTGAAGCTACAAGTCAGAACTATGTTAGTGACGGGAAAGTCATAACTTGTTTTAAGTGTGGTAGTAGAGGGCATATGTCAATGGAGTGTAAATCAGGAAATCAAAAAAATTATGTTAAGTCAGGTAAGGATGGAGGCTGGAGAAATGTTTCTCATGATAACCAACAACGGTTCAAGAGGCAGGGGAGGCGTACAAGTGAACATGGAAGCAGCAGTGGTAGTGAAACGGATGGAAGGTCTGATGATGATGAGATTGCATCAAGTCGAAACAAATGTGTCAGAGTAAAAAGTGATAAAAGTTGTAAAAGAGACAGTCAAAGAGGTGATACTGAACTTGTCTCTAAACAAAGATGACTAAAAGGTCAGTTTTATGATTTAAAGAAACGTTCTGGCTATGAATTAGTTCCAGATCGTTATACGGTAACTGTGAAAAATTTACCATTTAATGTAACATGGCAGGAATTAAAAGATAGATTTAGGGAGGTAGGTCTGGTGAGATATGCTGAAGTGTTGAAGGTTAAAGGGAGATCACTAGGTGTTGGTTATGTGAAGTTTGGTAATTTGGCAGATGTAGCAAGGGCAGTAAAATGTTTGGACAATTCAACATTTGGGCGCAGGAATATAGTGGTTGTTCCTCATCGTCTGAGTACATTGACATAATATGATGATATTATGCATAACATAATTATATGGAACACTACATGTTTCATTTCTTACCATTTGGTTTAAGTGGTGCTCCTAACCATTTCAATAGAGTTTTAAAGAGTATTTTAAGAGATATTGAGAATGTATTGTTTTATTTTGATGACATCTGTATATTTAGCGAAAGTTGAGAGACTCATGTTAGAGATGTACACAATGTTTTCGGTGTATTGAAAAGTCATGGATTTACTGTAAAACCATCTAAATTAGAGGTTGGCTTTACTAACATTAAATTTCTGGGACATAATGTAGGTCGGGGAGAAGTGAAACCAGACAGTAGAAATGTTCAGAAGATTCTGGAGTTTAAACCACCCAGTACTAAGAAGGAAGTACGATCATTAATTGGGTTGGTTAACTATTACTCTAAATTTATACCTTGTTATTCAGACTTGGTATTTCCATTCACAGAGTTATTGAAGAAAGGGAAATCTGTGAGAATTGATTGGAGTAACGGGTGTGTTGTGGCACTGAGAAGAATACAAACTTATTTGTGTGATTATCCTATTCTGAGATTGCCTGATCCTTCTCTTTCATTCTTTTTGCAGACAGATGCATCAGATAAAGGCATTTCAGGTATACTTAGTCAGATGAGAGATGGTGTGTTACATCCAGTGAAGTTTGTCAGTCGCAAGTTGTTGCCACGTGAACAGAAATACTCTATCCTTGAGCGGGAAGGACTGGCCATTGTATGGTCGATCAAGAAGCTAGATCGTTATTTGGCAGGAGTGAAGTTTCATCTCCAGACCGATAACAAAGCCTTGTCATTCATAACTAATAGTAGTTATAGTAACAAAAGAATAACTAGATGGTGTTTGGCGCTGCAGGATTATGTTTTTGATTCTGTCCATTTGAAGGGAGAATTAAATGTTTTTGCTGATGTTTGTTCAAGAATTATATAATTTTTTTTGGTTCATTTGAGCAATCATGTACTTAAGTTGTATTAATTTTGATATTGATCAATTTTGATAATGTAACTATGTAACATGCAAACAGTTGTAACTTTAACTGTAAATTTTTGAGACAAACATTATTTTGTCTATTGAAGTGTATAATGAAGATTTTTTATTATTGAGGTAATCATTGATGATTATTGGTTGTTGAGGATTTCTCAGTTGTTTTTCTCAGTGAGATCTTGAAGTCTCTTCTTGTAATTCTTGGAAGCATATTTGCAGTTTTGATCTTTGTTATATCGATCTTGGTGAAGTTGATTTTCTGGAGAATTTTCTTGCAGTTTTTTATGATAACTGGAATTTTTTTTTCAAAATTGCCAGTTCGTTGAGGAGGGGGAATGTCGCAGTTATCTATGTAACTGTATAGTAGAATTATTTCTCTATTTGATAGTGCGGCGTTGTTCACTATATTGATGACGTCATTACACTATTTCTTGTGTAGACTAGGAGAAGGAAATTTTATTGCTTGTCACAACTTCGAGTGACGTAAAATTAGTGTGTGTGTGTGATTTGCGTCATTTATCGTCAAGTTCAGTCTCTCCATCTTGTGCTGTATAGAGGCAAGACATGTTTGAGAGCTCTTGAATTTCTCCTTGGTTATTGTTACTGGATAGCCTTAACGTTTGCCTTGGACATTTTCTTGTTGGATTATCTTGACCCCTGTTTAGGGTGAGTTTTATTTTTATGGTATAGTTTTTCTATTTGAATCCGTTCGTATTTGTAAGTCTATATTTAGACTAGATCTAGATGATTAGGAGAATCCTTTTCTTTTATCTTCTATAGGGTTTTAGCGACAAGTCTAGGTTTTGGTCGTAGTCTCAGTCAAGACTCTATTTCAAGTTTTGGCGTCAAGTCTAAGTAGTGATCTTAGCTTGGTGTCAAGTCTATGTGAAAGACTCAGTGTCGAGTCTTGGTGTCACCAAGACTCGTTTATCCATTTTCTTTATTGAGAGTACAACTTTAGGTCTACAGTCTACAGGACTGAGGTCTTCACCTCACTAATGTCAATTAGTCGTTTGGTGTTCAAGTTGACTTTTTCATGAGTCTGAGGTTCAAGATTTCAGATTGCGGGTTGCCTTGGTCAGACCTGATGTTGCAGTGTGAATTGTGAACTCTTTGGAATTATCGTCAGTGAACAGTATTGGATTTACAGACTATATCTATGTGAATTCCCAGTTGTTGCGTTGAAAGAATGTTTGAACAACTTATGATGAATATGTTGAGGTAATGATATTATTCAAATAATTGAACATTGATATTTTTATTATCATTCATCATACATCAATTCATTTGTAAATATATCACTTTAATAAATGTTTATTGTTATTTAACATTACACACTGAGTTTAGTAATTTAGTACAACTATATGTGTGTGGTGTGCTTGTCAGGCTGAACTTGGACCAAAATATTATAAGTTCAGAAAAAGAATAACAATAACACACACTGAATTAAAACTATGATAGATATAATAAAACACAAGAACCTGACACCAATCTACTGTCCACGTTGAGTCTTATGGAATAAAAAAAAATCAGCCCCAAAAACAAAATTGCAAATTTTCATTCAATGATAAACAACGTCCGTAGTTTGACCAGTAAAATGATATGCTGTCAGTTTGCTGAATAATAGATGACATGAAATGAGATTGTTATTTAGACATCAGTCTCTGCATCCAGTGATAATTAGGTTTTTAAGAGCAAAGCCAAAGTAGAGAAACGGATCAGTCGAGACGAATGTCATTTTTTTTTTTGGAACAGGTCAAATGGGTACAAGGGGTCTCTCAAAGTTTTCTGTTTATAGTGCGTCTTAAAAATCCCTGGTTACAGCGAGTCTCAAAGCTCTTTGATTACAATGGATCTTAAAGTTTTCTGATTACCGTGGATTTCAAAGCTCTTTGATTACAGTTAATCTCAAAAGTTCATTGATTAAAGTGGGTCTCAAAGTTTTTTGATTACCGTGGGTCTCAAAGTTTTTTCTTAACAGAGGATCTCAAAGCTCTTTGAATACATTGGGGTCTCTAAGTATGTTCACTAGCTATATGACTTATAAAAGTTATTTCGTTCTCACAAAAAAACAAACAACAACAACACACACACAATCAAAGAGTAACACACCAGGAAGCATGAGCACTAGACAGCATCTTATACCTACATACACGTAAAACTATCGCCTTTAGATACGTGTAAGTGAAATTATCTCCACTATTTGAACCTTAAGTCACTTTAATACCATCTCTTTGAATGACATACTACTGGCTGGATACGACATTACATGTGTAATCATAACTCTATCATGATGTCTGCTTCAAGCCACTCGACTTCTATCCAGTCTTTACTGTCCTGTATCATTTTCTTTCTTTAATATTTTGTTCTCTTTATCACAAAAAAACATTTCCTTCCTCTAGTTCCTTCTGACCTTTTTGTCCTGTGTCCTCTAGTTCCTTTTGACCTTTTCGTCCTGTGTCCTCTAGTTCCTTCTGACCTTTTTGTCCTGTGTCTTGGAGTTTCCTTCTGAACAATTTGCCGAGTGGGTCACCTCAAACGAATATGACTCATCTGGTGGATAGAACTCCGTCTAATCCTTCAATTCTCCAGGACAGGGATAGATCTATACTGGTCAGCCATTCGTAAGAAACGAGTTATCCTATTTTTGGACTAATTAGTATGTCTAGTGGTTAGGACAGATAGTGGCCCACATCACCAATGACCTCCACTTCTTCGGTTAGTTCTCGTCCCCTTGCTACAACAGGGCAATTCACCACGATAAAATCTGTCCAGATTATAGCTTTTATATAGCGCTACTTTCATGCTTATAGCATGCTCAGAGCGCTTTGGTCCATTTGTGGACCAGTGGGGGGGGGGGGGGGAGGGGGTATCTAGGAGTTGGTTTTCCGTGCTGCCTTAAGGCGCTCAGTAAACGCAACTCTGCCCGAGTCGGGTGTCGAACCTCGAGTTCCTTCTAGGTAGCAAAGACAAGCCAAGTTCAAGCTCACTTAGCCTCTTGACCACGCTTCCCACAACTATAAACAAGAACTTCCGCTATAAACAAGAACATCCAGACACCGGAAGTAGTTGAAGACAGCACATTTCAAGGCTTCTACTAATTTCAAAACAAAAATCCTGACAATTATTTCGTCTAAAAGGTTGCCCCCCCCTCCCATTTGATTGAAAGCGTAGTGAGGGTACCGACGCTGAGGCGGTCCACCCCCAAGGCATATCATTGAATGGACTGGTATTTATTTTCGATGCCCATAAAGAGAATGCCTGTGCCCCTGTTGGAACCAAAAGATATTTCCGCCCAATCTCGTTAGATCAGACTCAATTTAAAAATGTAGCTTAAAAAACAAAAGAAAGCGCTACAGAATTACAAGAAACTGAATAGAATAGGACATGACAGACTTAGACATGCACTTATAGTAAATTCACCTATAGGCAATATGCTACAACGTATTAAGAGACATTTAAATAGATCAAGTTTTGGAAACAAGCTTTGATCAGAATGTTAGGCATTTGTGGAGTTTCTGAGTGCGCAATAAACTTCTTTGTCAAATTAAGAATTCTAATTGTTAATGGTAAAAAAAAAACAAAAAAAAAAACAACAACATTGCAATTCAAACATTGAGTTATTAAACAAAAGTTTGTAATGAGACCTAAAGTTCTTAATTCATAGTCTGCTAGCTTCAAGAACTGAAGATGTATTGGACGTTAGGTCCACACTTTTTAAAAGTAGAATTTATCTGGTCGTCTTTGCGTTGTTTGTTTTTAACTCAAATCTACTTTTAAGTAATACTTGCACTTCATGTTCTAGTTACCGGTACGTTTCGCTTCAGTTCTATTGTCGTAATGTGATACAAACATTTGAACATAGGTAGACTACTCTCTTATATTTAGTAGGACACTACAAGCTAATGCCCCAGTGTAAACAGAAGTCTTAGGTCCTATTTATAAGTAAATAAATATACAAGTAAATACATAAATAAATAACTTTATATGGAATACTTTACCATAACGAAATTGGATTTTTACCTGTGTCCTAATCGACATAGATATTAACTACATCTACTATCGAAACATATTAAAAGAAAATCTCCATCTTAGTTTTAGTTTTTGATAGATGCTTTTGAACTACACTAATCCTTATTTCGTAAGAAGCATTTATTGTTCCCTAACACGTTCTTACAAGTTCACAACAGGCTGGAGAAGGAGAAGGTAGACTTAGGGCGCTACGAGAGCTTTTCCAAAGGCTTAGCACAAGAGACATGTCTTCGGAGGCCAAAGCATCACAATCTAGTCTCTGATACACGCACGAGGTTAGTCTAATATGGAGAGAAAGAACTCCAGGATTCAGATTCATCTGTCGTCATGGACCAGTGTTCGGCCTCCAAACCTTCTTTCTTTTTTTTTTTTTTTTTTTGTTAAAGCTTTAATGAGATTCCAGTTGGATAGAGTGGAAAAACTAGTTGGAAAAACAATCATGAGAAGGTCAAAGTTCAGTCATCTCACGCAACATTAAAACATGTATATGTAAAGGTGGGAGAGGAAAAATAGGTGAGGAGGGGGGGGGGCGCGGGGATTAAGTCATGGATTCAACTGTTGGTTTGAAAAAAAAAGTATGCTATTTAAGAAAAGGCCATGATCACAATTTGCCCTGCGTCAAGATATTGAACTTGCCAAATCATTCGTTTCTGAACACTATGGTGTCAATCAAACATCGTTTCTGAACACTATGGTGTCAATCAAACATCGTTTCTGAACACTATGGTGTCAATCAAACATCGTTTCTGAACACTAAGTTGCCAATCAAACATCGTTTCTGAACACTTAGTTGCCAATCAAACATCGTTTCTGAACACTAAGTTGCCGAACTAAATGCCGTGCAACATTATCACTTGAAGGAAATAGAGACATCTGCTACTTGACGTCCATAGCAGGATTCATCAGAAAGGATATATTCTAAGTTCAATTATCCCTTGACTTGACAACAGTATGCCTTACGATAGTTAGCACCAAGTCTATAGTTAGAATTCATTATGAGCAGTCAGGGCATGATTTCTATTTTCAGGAATGAACTTCAACAGGAAAGATTTTCATTTTGAAATTGATGGCATACAAAACAAAAACTCCGTCTGTCAGTGTTACAAACGAATTGGGGGTTTAACTGAGAGGTTCGTGAACTTCGAGACATTTAAAGTAGGTTAAAGTCAGGTCTACCATATTCCCTCCACTGTCACTCTCTCTCTCTTTGATATTCACCAACTACCACTACCCCCCGGTGATTCATCTGTTTCACTTTAATAAGCAAAACACTTAAGTAAAAAGGCTACAAACGACTTTATCTCTAGATCTACATTTCAACCAGAGTTTGACAAGGCATCCCAATCAAAGGTGAGCCGACTGCCCAACTTAATGGACATTTTGTTTTTCAGGACGAGAAATCTTTCACATTTAAAGAAACAATAGACAGAACAAACATAAACAACGCCGGAGAGTACAGTATTTCAATTCTGTTAGCTATATTTTTACAGAATGAAACCAAACTGGAACGCCCCAACAACAGACTTAAAAAGAAATATCCCATAAGCGGATTTAAAAAAAAAAAAGAAATACAATTCAAAAGATTTAAGCGGAAATATATCGTCAAATGACCTTTTAATGTCTGCCTTACGCAGTGGTAAGGACGAGGAAATTTATTTTGTGAGATTTCTTTGATCGTCTGCTTCAGATCGTCTCGGTAGGACATCGGTGATTTGTCTCCCTTACAAAAGGGCAAGAAGAAAATCATTGAAGCAGCGGACTTTTTTTTTTTTGGCCTAGAAAAAAAATAAATTGGCTTAGAGAGTTTTCTCCGATGACGTCATTAGAGGTGAGGTGCTCAGGAAATTTGCATGTCTCGCGCATGATAAAATTAATGACTTTATACAACAAATCTGAAGAGTGAAAATCAACTAAAATAGAAGAGAAAAAATAGTTCAGAATACAAAACAAAATGTCGTATAGTCTTGAACGAAAATAGACTTGAGAGAGAGAGAGAGAGAGAGAGAGAGAGAGAGACAAAGACAAACAGACAGACAGAGAAAGTAAAAAAAGGTAAACAGATAATCTGAGAGAGAAAGAAAGAGAGAGAGAGAGACAGAGAGAGAGAGAGAGATAGAGAGCGGTGTGTGTGTGGGGGGATTGGAATACGAGATGAAAAGGAAGAATGAAAGATTAGCAGAGAATATTTCTGGCCTAACTTATAGAGCTTGTCAACGAACAGAGTTTGGCACATCAAGACTTCACCCCACCAACCCTTGTTTCAGAGGCTTGAAAGGACAAAATCCTTTTCTAATATTTGAACGCATTTTAAACTCGGAAATGTCTAGTCTATATCTAATTTGAAGGTGTCAGGGGTGTTTCTAGTCTATATCTAACTTGAAGGTGTCAGTGTGTTTCTAGTCTATATCTAATTTGAAGGTGTCAGGGTGTTTCTAGTCTATATCTAACTTGAAGGTGTCAGTGCTTTTCTATATATCTAATTTGAAGGTGTCAGGGTGTTTCTAGTCTATATCTAACTTGAAGGTGTCAGTGTGTTTCTATATATCTAATTTGAAGGTGTCAGGGTGTTTCTAGTCTATATCTAACTTGAAGGTGTCAGAGTGTTTCCGTCTGGACCATAAACCAGGAGAACTCGGCAGGTCAAGATGGGCTGGGGTTGAGGTGGAGACGTCTCCTGTTTGGTCAAGTAAACAAGATTGTCCGGACAGCCGGCGCGCGCTGGCCGCTATAAGTTGGAAATATTTATGTAGATATAATGCCCGACTGGCCGCCGAGTGGCCAGCACTTAGACCAGTTTAACCAGAAGCAGACACGTGCTACGCTGAAGGCAGACAATTTATTTGCAGATCTAATGTCCGGACGAATTGCTAGTGACTTGCACTTTACACAGAGACTTAACACTTGATTTGCGTTTAAGAACCATAAGGGTCTGATCTGAAATCTTGTTGACTTTTCTTTTCGGATATGGAGCGTGATGGCCGAGAGGTAGAGCTAGAGTTCGAGTTCCGGTGAAGACTGGGATTATGAGCTTCAGAATGTTTTTCATGACGTCTCTGAGCCCAGCCAATTCTACAAGGTACCTGATTTACGTTTGTGGATATATAGACGGTCGTTGTGCTGGCCCCAAGACACCCTCGTTAACCGTCGGTCATAGAAAAAGATGACCATTACATCTTCTGCACCCTAAAAGTCTAAATGGAATAAACAATACGAAACGAAAAAAAATTTCTTTTAAATATTCCATAACAAATAAACAAATAAAAATGGGTTACGATTGAAACAATGATTTCATTTTGGAAGGGAACTATGTGAGATTATTTGGACGGACACTGAAAGCCTGGTTCAAAACATCCGACTTTACTGGGCAATGTCCAGTGGGAGCTACAGTCCATTTCAACGAAAACGGGCAGGGAAAGTAGTCACGTGACGAAACAATGGCTTGCTATCGGCCAGAGAATGTTTATTTAATCAACATGTCTGCAACATTTTAATAGCCTGTTTTTTTTTCTTCTGTAGATGTTGCATTAAAAAAAACGGCTTTAGATATGTTCATTATTATTATTATTGCTTTTGTGTTGCTCTTCCTCCCTGTCGTCTGATTCTCACTGAACTCTGGTCCTGGTCTTAGCGGATATGTTGGGGAACGGGGGGGGGGAGGTAGTTGGGAGAAAGAGCTCAGCGAAAGCAGCTCAGCACAAGTCGAATCACGAATTAAAAATCCCTAATCTAGCTCGGGATTGGAACTCTAGCCTTCTCAGATCGTCAAGCGGTTATTGCCACTCGGCAAAAAAGCAAGAGTCAATAAACGATAGTGACAATGGCATTAGTAATTTGTCGCTGCATGTGTATGTAAATAAGATGTATCTTATACTGAACGTCACCAAAACGTGCACACACACACGCACACACACACACGAATGACCAGGATTGCAAGGAGAAATAGAGCCCAAAAAAAGATTTATCAGCATGAAAACACCACACACTAAATCACTAACCACTTACATGTCATAAACAACAGCAACAACAAACAGTAAAACACAGAAAAGTAAATCATGAGCAAATAATGTGTCAAGGCTACTTTCACTGTTTTAGTCTAGAGAAAAAGCTCGACAAAAAAGGTATAGATAAACTTAGGCGCTGTTTTACCTTAACTGATGACAGTTGGAGGAGTTCTCACGATAGATCGAAGGACACACGTTTGAGAACCAAAGAAAATTCCTTTGACGACAGGAGCAAAAGACGCAACGTTAAGACCCTTGGCGGACAACGGCCCATTTTCGCATGAACTGTTGGCTTGGTGACGTGGACTTTAATCCTCGGAATCGAAGACATTGTCTAAATAATAAATAGAAGAAAACATGGCAGAGATTGAGGCATCCTCCAAAAATAAAAAAAGGGGGGAGGGCGCTGAGTGCTGGCAAGGTGACGCTGCAGTAAGTTGTCTTTCATTCTTTACACATATGTCCGGATTAACGATTAGCGATGATTTTTTATTTATTTTTTACCTTTCCTTAAAAGGTGCAGGAACTTTCATGTTGCGAACACTACTACATTGGGTCTCCCCCCCCCCCCATCCGAACATAAGAATGCATTTAGTTCAGTCAGTCAGTCTACTTTGGTTTCGGAAATTCGGAGAGATGCGCAGTTTTCATCTGATGAAGATTTGTTTGCTCGTGAAGCAACGAGTGCTGTGCTGGAACCGATGAAAAACTGGGAACGTCTGCTATGAAAGTATGGCTGCCACAGATGACGTCACTACGGCAAAGTGCAAGTTAAATAATCTAGTTTCCTATATTTAATTTCAATCACGTCACTGGTATCCGGAAATAAGGACCATGTTCTAAAATAACGCAAGAAATTTCGCGCTGACTTGAGACCTGTGAGCACTATCTATAAAAGGCTGCAACCTAGCTATTTTGATATTTTAAATTTGCTTGTACGTTCATTTATTGTTCATTCCATTCGAAATACTAATTTGTTTTTTTTAAATCTTTAAATTGGAGTAACTAATTCATGTTTTCAGAATTTCCACTCCTAGATTGGTTCTGAGATTTATTCTTTCAATTGGAAGTTATGTTTATGGAAACAATAAAGAGAACCTGCACTACCTTATAATGAATAAAGTGATTGTATAGAAGAATACCATCTACCAGCTCTTAGAAATGTAAATGTATAGACTATAGAAGAATGCCATCAACCAGCTCTGAGATATGCCAAGTATGACAAGTAATGTCTAACGAGCGCACTAATTTATTTCCCTGGAGTGTACTCGACCTGGTCAGATATGCAAACAACCGTGGGGTGTGTTAGCACTTAGGTTCACTGTTCATCTTCCTGTCCAGACACAACGGAATAAGAAATGACAAGGGGGTGGGGCACATGTTTGGCGATATCGTCTGGTCAATATATTTCAATGTCTACACACATGCAGTCACAACTTGTAAGCCAAATGAAACTTATTTTAAAACAGTTTCCATTGATAAGAAGAAAACAAATATAAGCCAAACGTAACTTTATGAATAAAGTGTATTCTATACAGATTTAAAGTAATAAAAATAGTAAGTATAAAACGAATAAATAAGATATGGAATCCAATCAAAATATAAAGATCCAACATAAAAGGTCCTTGGCATGACAAATTTTGCACGATTTCTCCCTACCAAAAATGACAGCCATTAAAAGATGACAGCTGGAATTAACTCTTTGATTCCCTTGAATCCCAAAAGCCATCTATTTTTGGCGACAGAGCAAACCGAGGTAACTCTCGCACGCAAACTCACGTGGGTCAGAGAATTGTCTTCCCATCAATTCATTAACGTTTCTTCAAAACCTTCTGGATGATGATGATTAATTCTAAAAGTGTCAGAAATTAGGTTGGATATATTTTTGGCACAGATTACGAGAAAAAGAAAAAAAATATTTTTTTTTTCGTTTTAAGAATAAAGTCAAATTCGCTATCGCTTAATAAGTCGTCATACCACACCTCTTTTGATTGTACATTTTTTTTTCTGGGATTGAAACTCTTTCCCAAACTTTGAAAATGCACATCTATAATACAAAGCAGAAAGTAAGGCGTATGTATTGTATGTATGTATGTATGTGTGTATGTATATATGTGTGTATGTGTGTGTGTATGTATGTATGTATATGTGTTACGCATATAAATCAAAACCGTTTGACCAATCTTGATAAAACTTGGGCTAAATGTTCCTTGGGTACTAACTGGAACCGTGACGTATGTATAGTAGCCCTAAAACAAAAGCCTAAGACCCTAAAAAAAAAGGTGCCAAACTCTATGAAAGTATTACTATTTCATGGATCTAGACCATGTTTACACGAGAGAAGATCGAAAGGATTTAGATCTAGATCTAATTTTAAGAACTACGCTTTGCACAGATAGTTTTTTACTTTGACAAATGAAAATTACAAAATATAGTCTAATGATTTCATTATTTAATAAAATTAACCTTAAAATTTGTCTTTCAAAACCATTTTGACATAAATTCGTTCCTTATATCTGTGAATTTAGAAGTCCTGGTGTACTTTATAATCCCATTTATTTAACAAATCGGGTAAACCTGTTCTAATTGTACTTTATATTTCATTCATCTTTCGTTTTTAATAGATATGGATGTAACGGCCTAAAGGGTAAATCCATTTTCGCAAAACTAATTTTATTTTCGTAACGAAAGAGAAAAACTTGAAAGGGAACATTATCTTTGTTTGACATATATATATATATAATATATATATATATATATATATATATATATATATATATATAAATCCAATCCACTAGATTAGTAATACACAAACTAAGGCCCGCAGGCCTCGGGTAATCTCCAGCTAGTAGTATATAAAAGTAGCTTGTAGTAAGAAGCTTATTACTCGCGGTGAATGCTGCATAAAATGATGACGTATGAGGTCGTGACGCAATGCGTCTGAAGGGAGATATTCTTTAACTTCTGTCAAGCACTAGACTAGCTCAAAAAGCGATGACGTCATTGTAAGAACTAATCCACCTATCGTTGAGACAAGTGACATCCCATTTGAAATCATGAGCTATTGTGGAAGTCAGGAAACAAATATTTCAAGGTAATTGAAGAAAGAAATAGATGTACATAAAAAGATACATATAAAAATACTGTGCTCTGAGTCGGACATTGGACAGAGGTTTTGATGTGACCTACAATTATGTTTAAATATAACCCAATGTTCGCGAGCCATTTAAAAATTTGCTTAATAGAGAATTTCATTTTCCTAAATCTTATGCTAAGTCAACTTAATGTTGAAAAAGTTAAAAAAACAACCTAACATTTCAGAATTTTTGATAGAACTAGAAACTAAATCTTAATGTTATCTAGAAAAAAAGTTTATAAGTTGTTTTTTTGACGTAAACTGAAAATACTTTGTATAGATAGTGATTAATACTAAACAGTTCGCTTCTATCATTATTTGACATCTCTTGTCTACAGAGCAATTCTGGAAGTTGAAAATGATAAGAAAAAAACAACTCGATGTTTTAATGTAACACGTTGGCTTAGGGTTAATGTGACTCCAGCGATTCTTTACGACTACAGAAATACACCTGGCTCTATTTCAGTTCAATCCTCTGGTCTTTTTAATGCGGCTGCAAGTCTTTTAAAGACACGAAATATTGTCATATCCTGATCACTTATGATTAATAAAATCTCGTTAAACTAGAGTTCTTAGGCTAATTAGTTAATGGATGAAACAAGAGCACGGGCCATTAGCCTATGTCGCCATGGAAACTAAAAACCTTGAGTTCATATTTTAATTCTATTCAACCATCGGTTCAGCCACGACAAACCTGTAACATGAGAACTCGACTAGAGACCACGTGGGTTTTAAAAGCTTAAAATACAAATACATGATTAAGATTGTTCCAAATATAATCTTAGATTAACCAAGTCACGAGGTCAATGTCCTATCATTCAATGGGTGAAGTTGCATAATTTATGTCTGTAGTCATGGAGATAAAGCTCTCCATTAAAAAAAAGAAAGAATAGCTTGGATCATATAATCTTTTATTTTTCTACTACATCAAACATCTATAATGTATGTTTGTAATATAAGACATCTATAATGTATGTTTGTAGTATAAGACATCTATAATGTATGTTTGTAATATAAGACATCTATAATGTATGTTTGTAATATAAGACATCTATAATGTATGTTTGTAGTATAAGACATCTATAATGTATGTTTGTAATATAAGACATCTATAATGTATGTTTGTAATATAAGACATCTATAATGTATGTTTGTAATATAAGACATCTATAATGTATGTTTGTAATATAAGACATGTATAATGTATGTTTGTAATATAAGACATGTATAATGTATGTTTGTAATATAAGACATCTATAATGTATGTTTGTAATATAAGACATCTATAATGTATGTTTGTAATATAAGACATCTATAATGTATGTTTGTAATATAAGACATCTATAATGTATGTTTGTAATATAAGACATCTATAATGTATGTTTGTAATATAAGACATCTATAATGTATGTTTGTAATAAAAAACATCTATAATGTATGTTTGTAATATAAAACATCTATAATGTATGTTTGTAATATAAGACATCTATAATGTATGTTTGTAATAAAAAACATCTATAATGTATGTTTGTAATATAAAACATCTATAATGTATGTTTGTAACATAAGACATCTTATGCTTGTCATATAAGAGATCTAGATCTATAATGTACTAGCCTGACATTACCCGCGGCCTGCGGGTCTAAGTTTGTGTTTACTAATCTAGTGGATTGGATTTAGATGTATGTTAAACTTAGCTAATGATCCTTTCAAGTTTTTTTCTCTTTTGCTACGAAAATAAAATTAGTTTTGCGAAAAATGGGTTTACCCGAAGCCGATACATTCATATCTATTAAAAACGAAAAGAGCGATACCTTTGTTAAATGAATGGGATTGTAAAGTGAACAATTAAACGAATTAATTTTTAGTACGCGATTCATTACGGTATTGTCTAATGAAAGAATGTTCGTCAGGAAATCTGTAGTCACAGATATAAGGAACTAATTTATGTAAAAAAATGCTTTTGAAACACAAAATTGAAGGTTAATTTGATTAAATAATGAAATCAATGGATCTTCTTTTGTATTTTCATGTGTCAAAGTAAAAAACTATGTGCGCAAAGTGTATTTCTTAAAATTAGATATAGGTCTAAATCCTTTCGATCTTTTCTCATGTCAACATTGTAGACATGGCCTAGATCCATAAAATACTATAGCTTTAATAGAGTCGGACAACTTTATTTTTTTTTAGGGTCTTAAGTTTGTTTTAGGGATACAATACATACACTACGGTCTAAGTTAGTACCCAAGGAACATTCCTGCCTTGTTTTATCAAGATTGGTCAAGCGGTTTCGATGTCTATAAGTAACATACATACATACATACGCCTCACATTCTACTTTATAATATAGATGTTTGTAATATAAAACATCTATAATGTATGTAATAAATGTATATAGATCTGGGTCCTAAAGACAAAATTCAATGTAAAAATCCAAAAAACGAAAAGCCACAAAGCATCGAAGGTGTCTCCTAGTGGGTAGAAACATACACGTATCGATAGATCTTAGCACATGACTTAAATTATCACTCAAATACATATTAAATATTCTCGAAATTTCAATAGATCTCAGATGTCTTGGGAATTCTCAAAATCTCACTAAACAATATCTTTATGTCGATAGCATTATCAAAATCTCACAACAATACAGCTCCATCTCAGATGTCCTCATGACTTCTAAAAAAAACTCACTAAATAGCATCTTAGAAATCTTTGGGATTCTAAAAAATCTTTTAAAAAAAAAAAGGCATCTGAGATTCTTTTATAAATTTAATAAATACTATCATACTATTTGCTTTAAAAAATTAGAACCATGGTTAATACATCAAAACTTTGTAACAAACAAAATAAACACAACCTGACTTGGAATGTTGTACTATGAAATTACCTAAGATAAAATAAACCGAACACCCATAAAACTAATCCCCATATCGAGATACCTTCTATTTATAGGTAAATGGAAAATAACAAACACACACAAACACACACGCGCGCAGTCCAACAAACGAGGTATTGGCTTGTATCAGGTGATTGGGTCAGGAACATCCTCATAAGAATATTTACCAGAAGGATTCTGGGAATTGAAAAGGGGAGACACAGACCATAAGTTATTAGAACATGTCCGGCCTGCAGGACGCCAACATTCACGAGGTAATGTGTTTGCTTCACGAGCTCTATTCCCTCGTCCCCGTGGATCAAAGAACTCCCCGCTATTATACTGGTCCCCTCCCTCCACCTTTATGTTGATGCTTAGCGTAAAGTGCAATGAAACTCGTGAAACCTCTTTTACTAGCCACGCCGAAAGCAGTCTTACCCGCCACTTCTTGAGCCGCCCCATAGAAAGCCATCTTACTCGACACTTCTTGAGCCGCCCCATAGAAAGCCATTTTACTCGACACTTTTTTAGCCGCCAAACATAAGTCCAGCTTACTCGACACTTTTTTAGCCGCCAAACATAAGTCCATCTTACTCGCCACTTCTTTAGCCGCCAAACATAAGTCCATCTTATTCTACACTTCTTTAGCCGCCAAACCTAAGTCCATCTTACTCGACACTTCTTGAGCCGCCCCATAGAAAGCCATCTTACTAGACACTTTTTTAGCCGCCAAACATAAGTCCATCTTACTCGACACTTTTTTAGCCGCCAAACATAAGTCCATCTTACTCGACACTTTTTTAGCCGCCAAACATAAGTCCATCTTACTCGACACTTCTTGAGCCGCCCCATAGAAAGCCATCTTACTAGACACTTCTTTAGCCGCCAAACCTAAGTCCATCTTACTCGACACTTCTTGAGCCGCCCCATAGAAAGCCATCTTACTCGACACTTCTTTAGCTGCCAAACATAAATCCATCTTACTCGCCACTTTTTTAGCCGCCAAACAGAAAGCCATCGTACTCTCCACTCACCATAGATGGTATTGACTACACAACGGCTGATGGTGGTCTAAAAATTCTCAGTGACATTTTAATTATGTAATACTTCACTATTGCCAGGAGTCTTTCCATTGAGCTTTGCACAATCCAGCTCTTCTATTAACAGTCCAATCTCATTTGTGGACCAGTGGGAGAGAAGGTTTTTCCTTGTGCCTTTTGTCGCTCAGTAAACACAACTCTGCTGAGTCGGGAGTCGAACCTCCAGTCTCCTTCATAGAAAGCCAGCCGAGTCAAGTTCAAGCCTATTTAGCCTTCCGACCACGCTACCCACAACCATTACTACCTTCAATTAGTGCATTTCTCTGTAGGAATAGAAAACATCTGACATACGCAAACATAACAACACCCACCTCAACTTTTCAACATGGATAAAGTACAATTGCTTTAAAAAAAAACGATTGCAAAAGTTTTCTTGATTTTGATGTTGTTACATATCAACTGAGTGTGATTTAGTGTTGAACTAAGTGGCATTAACTGATAGTAATTGGATTATAATTGTGTTTATTTTACACTTTAGTTTTGCCATAATTGTATTTAATTTGATTAGGTCTTCACGCTAAAACATGTTGTCTTTGAGTTTCTAGTTTACATTTACTGTTGCAATAATTAAACTCTAAAGTACACAGTTAAAAGAAAACAAGACTGGCATGTCTCACAGTAGATCAATTTATTGTTGTATATTACAAACATTATGATGAAGTCTATTTACAAGGTTTCAGGGGAAACAATCCATATATACACGAGGATTTCTTAGAACAGAAGAAATTTGTTCAAATATAGTTATTAATGTTTTAAAATAGAAACAAGAGGTACATAAAGTATTGAACAATTCACATGGTTGATGCCGAAATGAAACTCAAAGATCACAATTGACTTGAATTAAACACAGCTGTTTTTAGTCTTCAGAGTAGATCGTGTGTCAACCTTAGTCAACCGTTTGAATATACATTTATATTTTATATATCTAGTCCATGTAATGTATTATCATGCGTTCCTCTATAATTGCAAACTGTGGTATAAACATACAATACATTCAGTTCAGTGGACATCACTACTGGAAGAGTGTCCTGAATTATGCCTCCAATAAGACAAAGGGCGAGAAATGAAATACTGTGTAACAAACTTCACCACAAACACGGTACACTCTGATACTTACATTTAACTATTTCTCCATCCCCACCTTTCCCTTCTACAGTCAGCCTCTCTCTCTCTCACAAAAGTTTTGAAACAATAAAAGTCTCCACTATTGCGCCCCTGAATTCACTCCGTCCGTCCGTCTGTCTTGTACACGTGATTTATCCCACTTCTCATTCTCGGATCAAGTTGAAACTTTGCACAATTATTAGTTGTCGATGACAACACCTGAATCTATCAACAAAATTAACCAATTAGTTAATCAGTTAGACATAATTAATTAATTTTAATATTGTTTTATATGAAAAATTGTCCTAAGCTAACGGCAGATAAGTCTTACAATAATGAGAGACAGTGAAGCCATTGAACGATGCTCCCCCCCCCCCCCCCCAAAGCACGAATGGAACTCATTGTCGACATGTTAGATAGCAGACGTTTAAATGCTGCGAAAATCTCGTTGAAAATCTTGACTTCCTGTGCCTTTGGAAAAGAAATATTGCCTATTTAATTTCACTCTAAGGGCGGACATTTTTTTTTTCTTAAATGGGAAAAATACTCTTGATAGAATAGAAGATGGAGTGGTCTAGATGTTGGGAGTGATGCATTCAACGCAAATCTTATTTACAGATTCCAGAATGATACACTATTTATTGTAAGAGGTTTTGTTGCGCAGTTAGCCTAAGAGATTCATTATACAGTACATAAAGTTGAACACAGCCGAGGAGTAGTGAACAAATGGAGGCGAAGTGCAGTGTCCAGTTAAACCAGGACAATAAACCCAGGTTTTACACACGCCAGTTAACAAACATACTGTAAGTATATATTATATATTATTATATAGTATATTATTTCAATATCACAAAAAAATGGGAAGAACACTCTTTCGGTGGAAAGTGATTCTAAGTAATTTAGTTCAAGGAAAATATTATCACAATCAATTTGTCAAGTCTCTCAGAAATTGTCACAGATCAAACGTTGACTTTAGATGGACAAGTAAAGAGATTCTGAGAGCTACACATGGCATGAATCAGACTTTGTCAGCGAGTCTATACACAATGGAAGTTTTCAATAGTGTGTTAAGATGAAATAAATGCTACTCTCTTATTGGACCACAAAGCACGATAGAAAGAACGCCATCTAGGTCTTCCCGCTCTCTATGTTGTTTTAGGACTTTGTTCATAACAGAAAGATCAAATTTTAAAGTAGAGAAACATTAACCTTACACACATATCGCTTCGAACTTCACATTGTACTTCACCAAATGACTCTCTAGACAACAATGTCCTTTATGCTAATTAAATAATTTAAAAAGAATTG